>CM059447.1:41279257-41684257 GCA_030390025.1 Squalus acanthias | reverse complement strand
CTTTGTCTCTCCCCCATCTCTCTCTCTTTCCCCAGTATCTCTCTCCCCCAGTATCTCTCCCTCTCTCTTTCACCCCTCTTTCTCTTTCTCTCTCCCTCATTCTCTCGCTCTTCCTTTCTCTTTCCCTGGCTCTGTCTCTCTCTCTCCCCTCTCTCTCTCCCCTCTCCCTCTCTCAATCAATCCCCCTCTCTCCCTCTCTAACTCCTCTCTCTCTCCCTCCTGCTCTCTCCCCTCTTTCTCTCTCTCCCCCTCTCTTCCTCTCCCCTTCTCTCAATCTCTCTCCTCTCCCCTGCTTTCACTCTTTCTCTCTCTCCCTCTCTCCTACCAGTCTCTCTCTCTCTCACCCCTAGTCTCTCTCTTTCTCACTCCCCCTCAGTCTCTCTCTCTGTCCCCCATCTCTCTCTTCCTCAGTCTCTCTCTCTTCCACCAGTCTCTCTCTCTCTCTCTCTCTCTCCCCCAGTCTCTCTTTTCCCTCAGTCTCTGTCTCCGCCTTTCCCTTTCTCTCTCTCGCCCGTTATCACCTGCTTTCTCTCTTTCTCTCTCTCTCTCTCTCCCCCAGTCTCTCTCTCTTTCTCCCCAAATCTCTCTCTCTCTCTCACACCTCAGTCTATCTCTCTCTCTCTCACCCCAGTCTCTCTCTCTCTCCCTCCCCGTCTCTCTCTCTCCCCAGTCTCTCTCTCTCTCTCTCTCTCTCTCCCCCAGTCTCTCTCTCCCCGTCTCTATCTCTCACTCCCCAGTCTCTCTCTCCCCCAGTCTATCTATCTCTCTCCCCCAGTCTCTCTCTCTCTCTCCCAGTCTCTATCTCTCTCCCCCAGACTCTCTCTCTCTCTCTTTCCCCGCAGTCTCTCTCTCTCTCTCGCCCCCAGTCTTTCTCTCTCCCAATCTCTCTCTCTCTCTCTCTCCCCCAGTCACTCTCTCTCTCCCCAGTCTCTCTCTCTCTCCCCCCTAGTCTCTCTCTCTCTCCCCCAATCTCTATCTCTCTCCCCCAGACTCTCTCTCTCCCCCGCAGTCTCTCTCTCTCTCGCCCCCCAGTCTCTCTCTCTCTCTCTCCCCAAGTCTCTCTCTCTCCCACAGTCTCTCTCTTTCTTTCTTCCCATCTCTCTCTCTCTCTCTCACCCCCAGTCTCTCTCTCCCTCTCTCTCTCCCCCAGTCTCACTCTTTCTCTCTTCCCAGTATCTCTCTCTCTCACCCCCAGTCTCTCTCTCTCTCCCACAGTCTCTCTCTTTCTCTCTCCCCATCTCTCTCTCTCTCTCACCCCCAGTCTCTCTCTCTCTCTCTCCCCAGTCTCTCTCTCTCTCCCTCCCCCAGTCTCTCTCTCTCTCCCCCAGTCTCTCACTCTCTCTCTCCCCAGTCTCTCACCCCCAGTCTCTCTCTCTCTCTCTCTCCCCCCAGTCTCTCTCTCTCTCTCCCCCAGTCTCTTTCTCTCTCTCTCTCACCCCCAATCTCTTTCTCTCTCTCTCTCCCTCCCAGTCTCTCTCTCTCTCTCTCTCTCTCCCCCAGACTCTCTCTCTGTCTCTCTCTCTCTCCCTCTCTCTCTCTCTCTCTCTCCCCCAGTCTCTCTCACTCCCCCAGACTCTCTCCCTCTCTCTCTCTCCCAGTCTCTCTCTCTCTCTTCCCCAGTCTCTCTCTCTCCCCCAGACTCACTCTCTCTCTCTCTCTCTCTCCCAGTCTCTCTCTCTCTCTCTCTCTCTCTCCCCCAGACTCTCTCTCTGTCTCTCTCTCTCTCACCCCCAGTCTCTCTCTTTCCTCCTGTCTCCCTCTCTCTCTCTCTCCCAGTCTCTCTCTTTCTCTCCCAGTCTCTCTCTCTCTCTCTCTCTCTCCCCCAGACTCTCTCTCTCTCTCTCTCTCTCTCTCTCCCAGTCTCTCTCTCTCTCGCTCCCAGTCTCTCTCTCTCTCCCAGTCTCTCTCTCTCTCTCTCCCAGTCTCTCTCTCTCTCTCTCTCCCCCAGACTCTCTCTCTGTCTCTCTCTCTCTCTACCTCTCCCCCCCAGTCTCTCTCTTTCCTCCTGTCTCCCTCTCTCTCTCCCCTGTCTCTCTCTCGCTCCCAGTCTCTCTCTCTCTCTCTCCCAGTCTCTTTCTCTCTCTCTGTTCCTCATTCTGCAGCTGTGACCCCGAGTGTGGGTGTGAGCAGGCAGCGGGCAGTGGGTGGGGATGAGGTGTTGTCATGGTAACGTCCTGCTCTGATCTCATTCATCCTCCGCCGGCTGAGTTTGTTCCGCCGGTTGGAGAATGGGGTCATCGATTTATGGGCCCGATATAGTCAGGCCTGGCCCCACGGGCGGGGCCACCGTGGTACTGAGCCTAGCGGAGCAGGAAGGAAGGAAGGAGGCTGGGCCCAGGACCGGCTCAGTGGGCCTCAGTGCCCCAGGACCGGCTCAGTGGGCCTCAGTACCCCAGGACCGGCTCAGTGAGCCTCAGTGCCCCAGGACCGGCTCAGTGGGCCTCAGTGCCCCAGGACCGGCTCAGTGGGCCTCAGGACCGGCTCAGTGGGCCTCAGTGCCCCAGGACCGGCTCAGTGGGCCTCAGGACCGGCTCAGTGGGCCTCAGGACCGGCTCAGTGGGCCTCAGTGCCCCAGGACCGGCTCAGTGGCCCTCAGGACCAGCTCAGTGGGCCTCAGGACTGGCTCAGTGGGCCTCAGTTTATTAACTTACTACATCATTTTGGGGCATTGGTATCGTGCAGGACCATTTCCATTAAAAAGAGGCTCCTTGCAATCTTCCTGCTTGATACAGACTCCAATGATACCACCAACTTCGCAATCCAAATAAACACCTGGCAAAGAGAACAAAAATAAATCACAATCAATAGAGGCCACTGTGCAAGACCCTTCAAACACTCCCAGGGCAGCTACAGCACGGGTTAGATACAGAGTAAAGCTCCCTCTAAACTGTCCCATCAAACACTCCCAGGGCAGGTACAGCACAGGTTAGATACAGAGTAAGGCTCCCTCTACACTGTCCCATCAAACACTCTCAGGGCAGGTACAGCACGGGTTAGATACAGAGTAAAGCTCCCGCTACACTGTCCCATCAAACACTCCCAGGGCAGGTACAGCACGGGTTAGATACAGAGTAAAGCTCCCTCTACACTGTCCCATCAAACACTCCCAGGGCAGGTACAGCACGGGTTAGATACAGAGTAAAGCTCCCTCTACACTGTCCCATCAAACACTCCCAGGGCAGGTACAGCACGGGTTAGATACAGAGTAAAGCTCCCTCTACACTGTCCCATCAAACACTCCCAGGGCAGGGACAGCAATGGTTAGATACAGAGTAAAGCTCCCTGTACACTGTCCCATCAAACACTCCCAGGGCAGGTACAGCACGGGTTAGATACAGAGTAAAGCTCCCTCTTCACTCCCCCACGCTCTCACTAAGCCCCGAGAGTTCAGACACGGGTTTTCAGCTCTTTGGGCGGCAGGTGGAATCCGCGGCGTCTAACTTGCTACAATCCCTGAGTTTCCCACTGCCTGAGTTCCTGGGATCTCGTGAGCCACTGGGGCACTGGTGCTCAGGGCTATCCGGAGCTGAGGGGAAGGATTCCCGACCCCAATGATGGCTCAACCCCTCCAGTACGGTCAGTGAGCCCGGTGGCTTGTCATCGATGAGCGGGTCCCTGGGAGATTGCGGACTGTTGGCGGGGTGCCGAGACTGGCACAGAGGGTGGGTGCTGTGCTGAATTTCCTCACTTGCTCATCTCCCCTTCACCCCCGTGGGTCATTAGGGGGTCTTCAGGTTCTCATCAATTAAACCCTACGCTGGATGTTAGATCCAAGCTCACTAGTGAAGAGGGTATTGGGCGGGGGTTGCGGATCTACCTGGTAGACGGGCTCCCACTGGGGGAGCCAGCTGTGTTTCGGACTGGGATCATTCGGGCTCAAGACTCACCTTCCATCTGTTGTGCTGTGAGCAGCATCAGGAGAGCGATGACCAGATACTTCATGTTGGATCTTCTAGCTTCCAGACGTTGTGAGCGTTGGGTTGTTGCGGAGACTGATTGAGATGTAAACACCTGACTTGTATTTATACTTTGTCTAAAGGGGAAGTAAACAAGGTGATGATCCAGGAGAGATCTTGAGTAATGCACAGAAACTGCCCAGGGTATTCCTGTGGCACTGGAGAATGCGAGCATCGACCCACTTCCTGCTCATCCAGATTATTCCAACTCCTCAGAACAGGTTCTACCTGCTGTCATTATCTTCATCTTCTTCTTCAGCAGTCCCTCGGAACTGAGGATGACTTGCTTCCACATTAAAAATGAGTTCTCATGTGACTGATGAGTCCAATGCGGGACCTACAGTCTCTGTCACAGGTGGGGCAGACGGTGGTTGAAGGGGCGGGTCGGGTGCTTGGGTTGACGTGCGCTTGAAGGAATAATTACTAGTCCTAGCCCCTTTAGGGCTACCCTGGATCAGGCGTATTCCCCAGACGTTCACTTTCAACTAAAGTTAGAGGTAGCCGAATCCTAAAGACGCTTAATTGGGTCTAAAGGTCCAGACTATCTCTCCCTAAAGGAAAGGAGCAACCTGAAGATGTTACCGTCCTCCAGATAGCACTTTTAATAAGTTTAGCTAGACTGTCACCTTCCGAATATTATGAGGGTCTGGAAAACTCCCCCAGAATTCTGCAACTCCTCACCAAAGAGTGTACAGAGATTGAGTTTGCGAGTTTGATACAGAAGTATTATGTGAGACAATTCTAAAAATATATAGATTTATTAAAGAACCGACATGTAATTACAGTTGGTGTTTCAATCACAACATTAACAGTTCCAAAAAGAGTAAGCTTAGAATTCTTATTATAAGATCTTAACTTCGCTACAGTTTTACAGTTCTTACTCTTATTCCAGGATATCCATCAAAATCAAATACAGTACAATACCTTGATCCCCGAGGTACAAAGAGTTGTAGACCTACAGAGCTGCCTCTGAAGCCTGAGAATCGCTTTGCCCCTTTGCAGCGAGACTATCATCCCATTTGAAAGTTCAATATTTATATCCTTTTTCAGTGGTATTTCCTTTGAAGTTTTCTGCTGATGTAAGCTAATTATCTCTAGTCATTTTTCTGCTGACTTCTGCAATTGTTACAGTCAGATCAGCTGGTAGCATTAAGAATTATGGGGGAAAAATTCAGTTGGTTGCGCCTCCCGTTAGCGCCTTAAGAGGGCGCTAATGGGGCGCAAAGCATCCAGCGCCCAGGCACGGCGAAGTTTGCGCCGCTCGCGAAATTAACTAGACATTTTGCGGCGGCGCTAAACACTACCGCCACGATCTCCTGCGCCGGCAGATCGTGACGTCAGTCGAGTGCGCAACGCCCCGGTATCGCCCCGGAGCGAATATTGAGTGGCGCCCCCTGCCTTACTGCCTGACGCTAGCAACGACAGGTTGAGGGGAGCATTCTGCAGTCATGAAGGGAAAGGGGGAGCGCTATTTAAAGGTGACCGCTTCCTGCCTTTTATTGTTGGTGCCATTTTTGAACTACGCATTCTGAGAGAGAGAGAGAGAGACTTCTGGAGAGATTCAACGTTGTGTGAAGGAGTTTTGGGTACTGAGCAGCACTTTGCAGGTTCATTTTGATTTGCCATTCCTTGTATCGATTTAGAAGAGACTGTGGGGGCTGCACTCTTTGCCTGGTACTCTCCATTGTTCTTTCCAGCAGATTTGATGTGCAGGTCTCTCCAGGCCAAGATTCAAGGCTGCAATGAGCAGGATGTGGATGGAAAGCAAGATCAACCATCCCCTTTAAGAACTGGCCCGTGCCATTGTGTGTGTGTTCCATTGCTGACTGACATCACATGAGGTTCGCCAGCGCTCTGAGTTAGCGCCTCGCTCCTCGGCCTTTGCGCCTTAAGACAGGTGTGAAGTGCTTGATTTAGCGCTCCAATCGCCTCCCGGGGCGGTAAAAGTCAAGTTTGCAGTCGGTGGCGATAATTAGTGCCAGGCGCTAATCTTTGCGCCCGGCCGATAATTGCGCCCCAAATGGGGTGATACTGAATTTCTCCCCCCATGTCTCTACCATAGGTGTTCGAAGCTCACCATGAAAAACGGTGTAACTGCAGGTGCATTTAACTTAATGTCATCTCTACCAAGGCCTTCTGTTTGTGTCTCTTTACGAAGTGTAAATTAGAACACCTCAACCAGGGTGATCTATGCAATTCTTTAGTCACCTCAGCAGGTTGCAATACAGAATTATGTCTCCTCTGTCGGTGTCTTAAGCTTAACACAAAAACGGTGTGACAGCAGGTGTTTCTTTTACTTGATGTAAGTTTTACGAAGGCATATGTTACTGCTTCTTTACGAAGTGTAATTTAGGACACCTTAACCAGGATGCACCATTGTCTTCTTTCCAAAGATTCAGACTGTCGGGAGCCTCCAACCTTCTGTTTCAACAAGGTTATTGATTCAGTGTCAACAACTTATCTTATCTCTATTACCAGAATGCTGTAACAGTTTTAGATTGTTGAGGCTTCCAGATTTCCAGACCTAGTTTGTCATGTTTTAATAAGGCCAGAATTCTTTCATAGAATGGTATATTTTTCTGAATAGGTTTTATGGCTTATTCCTTCACACGCTGCTACTGCTGTTTGCGCTTGGCTTCCATTTGCTCCCGGCGAAGAGACTCGAGGTATTCAGCGCCTTCCCTAATGCTTCTCCTCCACTTTGTACGATCTTGGGCGAATGAAGGCTGCACTGGCACACTGAAGGCGGTGTTGGACTTCGTCATCGACGTCTGCCCTTGTTGACAGTAGGCTCCCAAGGTATGGAAAGTGGTCCACGTTGTCCAAGGCCTTGTCATGAATTTTGATAATCGGGGAGCAGTACTGTGTGGTGGGGGCAGGTTGGTAGAGGACCTTTGTCTTACGGATGTTTAGTGTAAGGCCCATGCTCTCGTACGCTTCGGTGAAGGTGTTGACGATGGTTTGGAGTTTGACCTCAGCGTGTGCGCAGACAAGCGTCATCTGCATACTGTAATTCGATGACCTTGGATCTGGACTGGAGGCGATGGAGGTTGCACAGTTTCCCGTTTTTTCTGTAGATTAGCTCCACTCCAGCGGGGAGCATACTGAGGGTGAGATGGAGCATTGCAGCCAGGAAGATCGAGAAGAGTGTTGGTGCGATGACACAGCCTTGCTTGACCCCGGTCCGTACGTGAATTGGGTCTGTGGTGGAACCGTTGGTCAGGATCACGGTTTGCATGTCGTCATGAAGCAGGTGGCGGATTATGACTTACAGAGAGAAGTGGTGAACGGTTGTTTTTCGGACTGGAGGAAGGTATACAGTGGTGTTTCCCAGGGGTAGGTACCAGGACCACTGCTTTTCTTGATATAAAAATGAGAAGTCGCACAACACCAGGTTATAGTCCAACAGATTTATTTAATTTTACAAGCTTTCGGAGCTATCGCTCCTTCGTCAGGTAAGTTAGCAATGAGAGAATCTCCCAGAATTCACAATTTAAACCCAGACAAAATCTATTCACATTATTCGCTACAACAAAGAGCACAGCCAAGACAATGAGATGTGTCCCAGGGGGTCCAGCGTGTCAAACCACCTGCTGGCTGCATATCCTGTCAATTTATGTTCTTGTGTTTTTAAAAAAAAAACAAAAAAAAAAAAACAAAAAACAAAAAAAAAAGACACCTGGGAAGACCGGCCATGATGTCAAGTCACGTTCTGTATCGTGACATGAACCCGATATCGCAATTGAGGCCATCCTCATGAGTGCGGAACTTGGCTATCAGTTTCTGCTCTATGATTTTGCGCTGTCGTGTATCTCGAAGGCCGCCTTGGAGAACGCTTACCCGCAGATCCGAGGCTGAATGCCCCTGGCTGCTGAAGTGTTCCCCGACTGGGAGGCAACCCTCCTGCCTGGCGATTGTTGCGCGGTGTCCGTTCATACGTTGTCTCAGTGTCTGCATGGTCTCGCCGATGTACCATGCTCTGGAGCATCCTTTACTGCAACGTATCAGGTAGACAACGTTGGCCGAGTCACATGAGTATGTACCGTGTACCTGGTGGGTAGTGTCCTCACGTGTAATGATGGTATCTGTGTCCATGATTTGGCATGTCTTGCAGAGGTTGCCGTGGCAGGGTTGTGTGGTGTCTTGGTTGCTGTTCTCCTGAAAGATGGGTAATCTGCTGCGAACGATGGTACTTTTGAGGTTAGGCGGCTGCTTGAAGGCGAGTAGTGGAGGCGTGGGGATGGCCTTAGCAAGGTGTTCGTCGTCATCGATGACATGTTGAAGGCTGCGAAGAACATGGCGTAGTTTTTCCGCTCCGGGGAAGTACTGGACGACGTAGGGTACTCTGTTGGTTGTGTCCCGTGTTCGTCTTCTGAGGAGGTCTATGCGGTTTTTCGCTGTGGCCCGTCGGAACTGTCGATCGACGAGTCGAGCGTCATATCCCGTTCTTACGAGAGCGTCTTTCAGTGTCCGTAGGTGTCCATCGCGTTCCTCCTCGTCTGAGCAGATCCTGTGTATTCGCAGGGCTTGTCCATAGGGGATGGCTTCTTTAACGTGGTTAGGGTGGAAGCTGGAGAAGTGGAGCATCGTGAGGTTGTCCGTGGGCTTGCGGTAGAGTGAAGTGCTGAGGCGTCCGTCTTTGATGGAGATTCGTGTGTCCAAGAATGAAACCGATTCTGAGGAGTAGTCCATGGTGAGTTTGATGGTGGGATGGAACCTGTTGATGCTATCGTGTAGTCCTTTCAGTGATCCTTCTTGATATATATTAATGACTTGGATTTGGTTTAGAGGGCAGAATTTCAAAATTTGCAGATGACACAAAACTTGGAAGTATAGTGAAAAGTGAGGAGGATAGTGATAGACTTCAGGAAGACATAGTCAGGCTGGTGGAATGGGCGGACACGTGGAAGATTAAATTTAACCCAGAAAAGTGCAAACTGATACATGTTGGTAGAAAGAATGAGGAGAGGCAATATAAACAAAATGGTACAATCCTAAAGAGAGTGCACGAACTGAGAGACCTGGGGGTATATGTGCACCAATCGTTGAAGGTGGCAGGGCAGGTTGAGCAAGTGGTTAAAAAAGCATACGGGATCCTGGGCTTCATAAATAGAGGTATAGAGTACAATATGTGGAAGTTATGATGAACCTTTATAAATCACTGGTTCAGCCTCAACTGGAGTATTGTGTCCAATTCTGGGCACCTCACTTTAGGAAGGATGTGAAGGCCTTAGAGAGGGTGCAGAAAAGATTTACGAGAATGATTCCAGGGATGAGGGACTTTAGTTACGTTGATAGACTGCAGAAGCTGGGGATGTTCTCCTTAGAGCAGAGAAGGTTGAGAGGAGATTTGATAGAGGTGTTGAAAATCATGAGGAGTCTGGACAGAGTAGATAGAGGGAAACTGTTCCCTTTGGCAGAGAATGCCAGAGGACACAGATTTAAGGTGCACACTTGTTTATTGATTGTGCTCCAAGTAGGGTGGAGCCACACTTCCTCATTCATTGGAATTCACGACCAGTGGAATCTCAGCCTGGCTCCCGTCTCGCCCACTGTCCAATCATCAGCCTGCCTGTGAAATGAAACATTGCATCACACACGCCTCACCTTGAACAACCACGCTCAACTGATCACGTCACCAAAATATCCAGGGCCATTGTCGGAGACAGAAACTCTCACATAAAAAACACAAGTAAAGGCATCAAATCCACTGCCTCTGCACATTTATGATGCGGAGATGCCGGTGTTGGACTGGGGTGGACAAAATTGAGAGGTCGCACAACACCAGGTTATAGTCCAACAGTTTTATTTGAAATCACAAGCTTTCGGAGCTATCGATTTGCTCCTTCCTCAGGTGAAGTAAATTAGATACAGAATCGCCAAAGCATATATAGATAGAAAACAAAGCATGTGTACTTTACAATTGCAGACCAATAAATTAAATCATCCTGACTATCTGCCGAGGTGTGATAAAGTTAATTAAGTCAGCCAGGAAGGTACCACATCAAAGACATAGCAAGATACAACTGAGACAATGAGGTGTAGTCGCAGGGGTTCTAACGTGTCAAAAGCTGCCGTCTGTATGTAAAACGAAAAGCTTTAACATTTTTTTACTTTTTTACTGGGAAAATTTTTACTTTTTTACTGGGAATCACATCTGTGAACAAGCTAACGACGACTCGAGTCCGGATCACGTCATGTATCGTGACATAAACCCAAGATCCCGATTGAGACCGTCTTCATGAGTGCGGAACTTGGCTATCAGTTTCTGCTCGATGATTTTGCGTTGTCGTGTGTTTCTAAGGTTGCCTTGGAGAACGCTTACCCGCAGATCCGAGGCTGAATGTCCTTGACTGCTGAAGTGTTCCCCGACTGGGAGGTAACAATCCTGCCTGGCGATTGTTGCGCGGTGCTCGTTCATACGTTGTCTCAGTGTCTGCATGGTCTCGCCGATGTACCATGCCGCGGTGCATTCTTTCCTGCAACGTATGAGGTAGACAACGTTGGCCGAGTCACATGAGTATGTACCATGTACCTGGTGGGTAGTGTCCTCACGTGTGATGGTGGTATCTGTGTTGATGATCTGGCAACACAGATACCACCATCACACGTGATGATCTGGCAACACAGATACCACCATCACACGTGAGGACACTACCCACCAGGTACATGGTACATACTCATGTGACTCGGCCAACGTTGTCTACCTCATACGTTGCAGGAAAGAATGCACCGCGGCATGGTACATCGGCGAGACCATGCAGACACTGAGACAACGTATGAACGAGCACCGCGCAACAATCGCCAGGCAGGATTGTTACCTCCCAGTCGGGGAACACTTCAGCAGTCAAGGACATTCAGCCTCGGATCTGCGGGTAAGCGTTCTCCAAGGCAACCTTAGAAACACACGACAACGCAAAATCATCGAGCAGAAACTGATAGCCAAGTTCCGCACTCATGAAGACGGTCTCAATCGGGATCTTGGGTTTATGTCACGATACATGACGTGATCCGGACTCGAGTCGTCGTTAGCTTGTTCACAGATGTGATTCCCAGTAAAAAAGTAAAAATTTTCCCAGTAAAAAAGTAAAAAAATGTTAAAGCTTTTCGTTTTACATACAGACGGCAGCTTTTGACACGTTAGAACCCCTGCGACTACACCTCATTGTCTCAGTTGTATCTTGCTATGTCTTTGATGTGGTACCTTCCTGGCTGACTAATTAACTTTATCACACCTCGGCAGATAGTCAGGATGATTTAATTTATTGGTCTGCAATTGTAAAGTACACATGCTTTGTTTTCTATCTATATATGCTTTGGCGATTCTGTATCTAATTTACTTCACCTGAGGAAGGAGCAAATCGATAGCTCCGAAAGCTTGTGATTTCAAATAAAACTGTTGGACTATAACCTGGTGTTGTGCGACCTCTCAATTTTCTGCACATTTAACAAGTGATGTACCTGCCCTGGGAGTGTTTGATTGGACTGTGTAGAGGGAGCTTTACTCTGTATCTAAGCTGTGCTGTACCTGCTCTGAGTGTGTTTGATGGGACAGTGTAGAAAGAGCTTTACTCTGTATCTAACCCGTGCTGTACCTGCCCTGGGAGTGTTTGATGGGACAGTGCAGAGGCAGCTTTACTCTGTATCTAACCCGTGCTGTATCTGCCCTGGGAGTGTTTGATGGGACAGTGTAGAGGGAGCTTTACTCTGTATCTAACCCGTGCTGTACCTGCCCTGGGAGTGTTTGATGGGACAGTGTAGAGGGAGCTTTACTGTGTATCTAACCCGTGCTGTACCTGCCCTGGGAGTGTTTGATGGGACAGTGCAGAGGGAGCTTTACTCTGTAACTAACCTGTGCTGTACCTGCCCTGGGAGTGTTTGATTGGACTGTGTAGAGGGAGCTTTACTCTGTATCTAAGCCGTGCTGTACCTGCCCTGGGAGTGTTTGATGGGACAGTGCAGAGGCAGCTTTACTCTGTATCTAACCCGTGCTGTATCTGCCCTGGGAGTGTTTGATGGGCCAGTGTAGAGGGAGCTTTACTCTGTATCTAACCCGTGCTGTACCTGCCCTGGGAGTGTTTGATGGGACACTGGAGAGGAAGCTTTACTGTGTATCTAACCCGTGCTGTACCTGCCCTGGGAGTGTTTGATGGGACAGTGTAGAGGGAGCTTTACTCTGTATCTAACCTGTGCTGTACCTGCCCTGGGAGTGTTTGATGGGACAGTGTAGCGGGAGCGTTACTCTGAATCTAACCCGTGCTGTATCCAACGCAGACACTCACACCTCGGTGGGACCTTCGCGAGATAGAGTAGTGTTGTCACCTGGTGTATCACAGCTCACAAGTGAGCATCAGCAGATGGTAGAGACAGGGACAGCAGTGGAGGGTCCTAGTCGGAGGGCGCAGGACTCTGCCAGCTCGGCTCAGCTGCATGTCGACCCTGTGCCTCCAGGTCCATCCAGAAGAAGAGCGTTGCTGGAACTCCAGGAACAGGTGCAAGAGTCTCTGGCAGGTTATGTCTCCAGGGTCGCTGCGAGTGTGGAGCGTATGGAGGAGTCCATAGCTAACATGAGCAGAGCCTTTGTGGAGGCATTGGCGCATAAACACATCACCACGGAAAGGATGGCAACCTCCATGGAAAGGATGGCTACCTCCATGGTAAGGCTGGCTACCGTAGAGGAGAGGATGGCTACGGTAGAGGAGAGGATGGCTATGGCCATGGAGGAGCTTAGTCGCCAGGGTATGGAAAACATGGTATTGGTTCAGAATAGACTGACATCTCTTGAGGAGCGATGGTCAGCTCTTCAGCAAACAAACCAGACCTTCAGGCAAGTCCTCTGGAGTTGGACTTCCAGTGCAGAAACGGGTCCTCATGGCCCCCCTGAAGTGCAGCAAGGTGCTGTCAAGCCACTTGCTAGCTCTGAAGTGGGGCTGACCCATGAGAGGGATGTTGGTGGCAGACAACAAGGAAGTGGGGGCTCCTCTCCAAGCGCTCACATGACCATGCCACAGCAAAGCCCTCGGTCAGAGCCCCACCAGAGTCCTCACCCTACTGAGACCCGCGTCTCAGCCCCTGCACAGCCGCAGGAGCAGCAGACTGTTGGCGAGCCCTCACAGGTTCGCAACACCATAGGACACCCGCCAAAGGTGTCGAGACAGGAGCAGCCAGAAAGTGAGCAAGGGGTCTCCACATCTGCAGAAGCCACAGGGGAAGCACCACGTAGGAGCACACGTAAGAGGAAGATAATGCACAAGTAGTCACAAGGGTAGTCACTTGGGTGAAATGTTATGTTTAATATTGAAAAGCCATCAGTTGGTTATTGTCATTAAAAGTAGTGCCCTGACGAAGTTAGCGCCCCAAAGGGGCGGCACCGAATTTTTCCCCTATGACAGGGAGAGAGAGAACATAAGGAGCAGGAGAGAGTGAGAGAGGGAGAGAGGTAAAAATTCAGTATCGCCCCGCTGGGGCGCCATTATCGGCCGTGTGCAAAGTTTAGCGCCTGCCGCTAATTATCGCCTCCGACTGCAAACTTGGCTTCTATCACCCCTGGAGGTGATTGGAGCGCTAAATCAGGCGCTACACACCTGTCTTAAGGTGCAAAGGCCGAGGAGCGAGGCGCTATCACAGAGCGCTGGCGAAGCTCATGTGATGGCAGTCAGCAATGGAACACAGACACAATGGCACCGGACAGTTCTTAAAGGGGAGGGTCGATCTTGCTCTCCATCCACATCCTGCTCATTGCAGCCTTGAATCTCGGCCTGGAGAGACCTGTACATCAAATCTGCTGGAAAGAACAATGGAGATAACCAGGGAAAGACCTCAGAGTGCAGCCCCCACAGTCTCTTCTAAATCGATACAAGGAAGGGCAAATCAAAATGAACCTGCAAAGTGCTGCTCAGTACCCAAAACTCCTTCACACAGCGTTGAATCTCTCCAGAAGTCTCTCTCTCTCTCTCAGAATGCGTGGTGTAAAAATGTTACCAACAAAAAAAAGGCAGGAAGCGTTCGCCTTTAAATAGCGCTCCCCCAGTCCCTTCCTGACTGCAAAACGCTCCCCTCAACCTGTCGCTGCTAGCAGCAGGCGGTAAGGCAGGGGGCACCACTCAATATCCGGTCCGGGGCGCTACCGGGGCATTGCGCACTCGACTGACCTCACGATCTGCCGGCGCAGGAGGTCGTGGCGATGGTGTTTAGCGCCGCCACAAAATGTCTAGTTAATTTCGTGAGCGGCGCAAACATCGGCGTGCACGGGCGCTAGTTGCTTTGCGCCCCATTAGCGCCCTCTTAAGGCGCTAACGGGAGGCGCAAACCAAATGAATTTTTCCCCCAGAGAGAGAGAGCGACAGAATGAAAGAGAGAGACAGAGAGAGACAGAGAGACAGAGAGAGAGCAAGAGAATGAAAGAGAGAGAGACAGAGAGAGAGAGACAGAGAGAGAGACAGAGAGAGAGAGAGACAGAGAGAGAGAGATAGAGAGAGAGAGAGCGAGACAATGAAAGAGAGAGAGAGAGAGAGAGAGAGACAGTAAGAGAGACAGAAAGAGAGAGAGACACAGAGAGAGCGCACAAGCAGTATGGAATGTGAAATAACAACAGAAAGCGCTGGAAAAACTCAGCAGGCCAGGCAACATCCGTGGAGAGAGAAACAGAGTTAACGTTTCAGGTCGAAGACCCTTCGTCAGTATGAAATGTGACTGAACTTGTTAAATTAATATGTAAGTAACCATAATGAAGAAATTCAATTCCATTGAGGTGTTGTCACAAACATAATCCGAGAATGTGTACTGGCTGCCCGCCCGGGCATTATTGCTTTCACTCAGCAACAAGCCTGGTATTTATACAATGCCTTTAACATAGAAAAACTTCACAGGAGCCGAGCCAAAGTAGCAGAAACTTGGACAGGTGCAAAAGCTTGATCAAAGAGGTAGGATGTAAGGAGCATCTTAAAGGAGGAGAGAGAGGTAGAGAGGCGGAGAGGTTTAGGGAGGGAATTCCAGAGCTTAGGGCCCAGGCAGCTGAAGGCACGGCCACCAATGGTGGAGCGATTATAATCAGGGATGCTCAAGAGGGCAGAATTAGAGGAGCGCAGAGATCTCGGGGGGCTGTGGGGCTGGAGGAGGTTAGAGAGATAGGGAGGGGGGCGAGGACCATGGAGGGATTTAAAAACAAGGATGAGAATTTTAAAATCGAGGTGTTGCCGGACCAGTAGGTCAGCGAGCACAGGGGGTGATGGGTGAACGGGACTCGGTGTGAGTTAGGACACGGGGCAGCCGAGTTTTGGATGAGCTGAAGTTTACGGAGGGTAGAAGATGAGAGGCCGGCCAGGAGAGCGTTGGAATATTCAAGTCCAGAGGTAACAAAGGCACGGACGAGGGTTTCAGCAGCAGATTTGCTGAGGCAGGGGTGGAGTCGGGCGATGTTACGCAGGAATACACAGGAAACGAGCAGCCAATTTGCGGACAGCAAGATCCCACAACCAGCAATTTGATAATGACCAGTTAATCTGTTTCAGTGAAGTTAGTGTTAAATATTGGACAGGACACCAGGGAGAACTCCCCTGCTCTTCTTCGAATAGTGGCCGTGTGATCTTTTACATCCACCTGAGAGGGAGGACTGGGTCTCAATTTAACGTCTCATCCGAAAGATGGCACCTCTGACAATGCAGCGCTCCCTCAGTAGTGCCCCTCTGACAGTGCAGTGCTCCATCAGTACTGCCCTTCTGACTGTGCGGCGCTCCCTCAGTACTGCCCCTCCGACAGTGCAGTGCTCTCTCAGTACTGCCCCTCCGACAGTGCAGCGCTCCCTCAGTACTGCCCCTCCGACACTGCAGCGCTCCCTCAATACTGCCCCTCCGAGAGTGCAGCGCTCCCTCAGTACTGCGCCTCCAACAGTGCAGCGCTCCCTCAGTACTGCCCCTCCAACACTGCAGTGCTCCCTCAATACTGCCCCTCCGAGAGTTCAGCGCTCCCTCAGTACTGCGCCTCCGACAGTGCAGCGCTCCCTCAGTACTGCCCCTCCAACACTGCAGTGCTCCCTCAATACTGCCCCTCCGAGAGTTCAGCGCCCCCTCAGTACTGCCCCTCCGACAGTGCAGCACTTCCTCAGTACTGCCACCCGACAATGCAGCGCTCCCTCAGTACTGCCCCTCCAACACTGCAGTGCTCCCTCAATACTGCCCCTCCGAGAGTTCAGCGCTCCCTCAGTACTGCCCCTCCGACAGTGCAGCAGTTCCTCAGTACTGCCAACCGACAATGCAGCGCTCCCTCAATACTGCCCCTCCAACAGTGCAGTGCTCTCTCAGTACTGCCCCTCCGACAGTGCGGCGCTCCCTGAATACTGCCCCTCCGACAGTGCAGCGCTCCCTCAGTACTGCCCATCTGACAGTGCAGCCCTATCTCAGTACTGCCCCTCCAACCGTGCAGCACTCACACAGTACTGCCCTTCCGACAGTGCGGCGCTACCTCAGTACTGCCCCTCCGACAGTGCAGCGCTGCCTCACTACTGCCCCTCCGACAATGCGGCGCTCCTTTAGTACTGCCCCTCCGACAGTGCAGCGCTCCCTCAGTTCTGCCCCTCCGACAGTGCAGCACTCCCTCAGTTCTGCCCCTCCGGCAGTGCAGCGCTCCCTCACTACTGCCCCTCCGACAATGCGGCGCTCCTTCAGTACTGCCCCTCCGACAGTGCAGCGCTCCCTCAGTTCTGCCCCTCCAACCGTGCAGCACTCCCTCAGCCTGACATCGGTAGTGGGGAAAATGCTAGAGTCCATTATAAAGAAGTAATAGCAGAGCACTTGGAAAACATTGACAGGATCGGACAAAGTCAACATGGATTTACAAAAGGTAAATCATGCTTGACTAATCTACTGGAATTTTTTGAGGATGTAACTGGTAGAATAGATAAGGGAGAACCAGTGGATGTGGTGTATTTGGACTTTCAGAAGGCTTTCGATAAGGTCCCGCATAAGAGATTAGCGTGCAAAGTTAAATCACATGGGATTGGGGATAAGGTATTGTCTTGGATAGAGAACTGGTTGGCAGATAGGAAGCAAAGAGTTGGAATAAACGGGTCTTTTTCCGAGTGGCAGGCAGTGACTAGTGGGGTACCGCAGGGATCGGTGCTAGGACCCCAGCTATTCACAATATATATAAATGATCTAGATGAGGGAACTAGATGTAATATCTCCAAGTTTGCAGACGACACAATGCTAGGTGGGCGTGTGTGCTGTTGGAGGATGCAGAGAAACTCCAGTATGATTTGGACAGGTTGGGTGATTGGGCAGATGCATGGCAGATGCAGTATAATGTGGATAAATGCGAGGTTATCCACTTTGGTGACAAAAACAGGAAAACAGATTATTATCTGAATGGCAATAGATTGGGAAAAGGGGAAGTGCAATGAGACCTGGGTGTCGTTGTGCACCAGTTGCTGAAGGTAAGCATGCAGGTGCAGCAGGCGGTTAAGAAGGCAAATGGTATGTTGGCCTTCATAGTGAGAGGATTCGAGTACAGGAGCAAGGATGTCTTGCTGCAGTTGTACAGGGCCTTGGTGAGACCACACCTTGAGTATTGTGTGCAGTTTTGGTCACCTTATCTGAGGAAGGATGTTCTTGCCATGGAGAGAGTGCAGCGAAGATTCACCAGACTGATACCTGGGATGGCAGGAATGACGTATGAGGAGAGATTGGGTCGATTAGGCTTATGTTCGCTTGAGTTTAGAAGAATGAGAGGGGATCTCATTGAAAGTTATAAAATTCTAACAGGACTAGACAGACTAGATGCAGGAAGGATGTTCCCGATGGCAGGGTAGTCCAGAACCAGGGGTCACAGTCTGAGGATAAGGGGTAAGCCATTTAGGACTGAGATGAGGAGGAATTTCTTCACCCAGAGAGTGGTGATCCTGTGGAATTCTCTACCACATAAGGCAGTTGAGGCCAATTCATTAAATATATTCAAGAAGGAGTTAGATATATTTCTTAAGGCTAAAGGGATCAAGGGATATGGGGAGAAAGCAGGGACAGGGTACTGAGTTTGGATGATCAGCCATGATCTCATTAAATGGCGGAACAGGCTCGAGGGGCCGAATGGCCTACTCCTGCTCTTATCTTCTATGTTTCTATGTTTCTATTGCCTCTCCGACAATGCGGTGCTCCCTCAGTACTGCCTCTCTGACAGTGCAGAATTGCCTTAGTACTGCCCCTCCAACCGTGCAGCACTCCTTTACTACTGCCCCTCCAACCGTGCAGCGCTCCCTCAGTACTGCCCCTCCGACAGTGCAGCGCTCCATCAGTACTGCCCGTCCGACAGTGCAGCGCTCCCTCAGTACTGCCCCTCCGACAGTGCAGCACTCCCTCAGTACAGCCCCTCCGACAGTGCAGCACTCCCTCAGTACTGCCCGTCCGACAGTGCAGCGCTCCCTCAGTACTGCCCCTCCGACAGTGCAGCGCTCCCTCAGTACTGCCCCTCCGACAGTGCAGCGCTCCCTCAGTACTGCCCCTCCGACAGTGCAGCACTCCCTCAGTACTGATCCTCCGACAGTGCAGCACTCCCTCAGTACTGCCCAACCGACAGTGCAGCACTCCCTCAGTACTGCCCCTCCGACAGTGCAGCACTCCCTCAGTACTGCCCCTCCGACAGTGCAGCACTCTCTCAGTACTTCCCCTCCGACAGTGCAGCGCTGCCTCAGTACTGCCCCTCCGACAGTGCAGCGCTGCCTCAGTACTGCCCCTCCGACAGTGCAGCACTCCCTAAGTACTGACCCCCGACAGTGCGGCACTCCCTCAGTACTGATCCTCCGACAGTGCAGCGCTGCCTCAGTACTGCCCCTCCGACAGTGCAGCACTCCCTCAGTACTGCCCCTCCGACAGTGCAGCACTCTCTCAGTACTGCCCCTCCGACAGTGCAGCGCTGCCTCAGTACTGCCCCTCCGACAGTGCAGCGCTGCCTCAGTACTGCCCCTCCGACAGTGCAGAACTCCCTCAGTACTGCCCCTCCGACAATGCGGTGCTCCCTCAGCACTGCCCCTCCGACAATGCGGTGCTCCCTCAGTACTGCCCCTCCGACAATGCGGTGCTCCCTCAGCACTGCCCCTCCAGCAGTGCAGAACTCCCTCAGTACTGCCCCTCCGACAGTGCAGCACTCCCTCAGTACTGCCCCTCCGACAGTGCAGAACTCCCTCAGTACTGTCCCTCCGACAGTGCAGCACTCCCTCAGTACTGCCCCTCCGACAGTGCAGAACTCCCTCAGTACTGCACTGGAGTGTCAGCCTGGATTTCGAGCTCACGTTTTTTGAGTGAGACTTGAACCTGCAACCTTCTGACTGAGAGAAGTAGATTTTACAAGGAATGATCAAAAGCTTGGTCAGAGGTGGGTTTTAGGAAGGACCTTAAAGAAAGAGAGGGAGGTGGAGAGGCGAAGGGGTTTAGCGTGAAGAAATTCCAGAACTTAGGGCCATCAGAATAACAGAGAACAGGAGGAGGGCTTTCGGCCCCTCGAGCTGTACCACCATGCAATTACATCAGGCCTGATCTGTATTTCAACTCCATTTACCCGCCTTGGTTCCGTATCCCTTAATACCCTTACCCAACAAAAATCTATCGATCTCAGCTCTTGGGGGAATTAGAGTCCACCATAGCAACAAGGGAATTACTGCTTGTCATACAGTTGTGCCCTGTATGTATGTTGTTTGTAACCTGGATTTTATTCTCCACAGAGACAGTGATTTCGTTTAGTAGTGTATGTTTTAGCCAGTGTATGTTAGACCAAATAAATATAAGTACGATTTTTCACCGAAGCATTCCTGTCCGTGACTTATTTCATTTACACACTGAATAATAATTCCCGGGTATAGAACTTTCGTAAGGCGGGGGCAATTCGAACCGTCCGTCGAGCAATTGGGCTAGGATCAAAAACCGCTTACACCAGTTCTGGTCACCACACTTTAGGAAGGATGTGAAGGCCCTTGAGAGGGTGCAGAGGAGATTTAACAGAATGGTTCCGGGGATTGGGGGATCTTAGCTACAAGGACAGGTTGGAGAAGCTGGATTTGTTTTCATTAGAGCAAAGGAGGTTGAGGGGTGATTTGATAGAGGTGTACAAGATTATGACGGGTTTGGATAGGCTAGACGGGGAAAGGCTGTTCCCACTAGTTGATGGTACAAGGACAAGGGGACACAGGTCTCGTTGCACTTCCCCTTTTCCCAATCTATTGCCATTCAGATAATAATCTGTCTTCCTGTTTTTGCCACCAAAGTGGATAACCTCGCATTTATCCACATTATACTGCATCTGCCATGCATCTGCCCAATCACCCAACCTGTTCAAATCATACTGGAGTTTCTCTGCATTCTCCTCACAGCACACACGCCCACCTAGCATTGTGTCGTCTGCAAACTTGGAGATATTACATCTAGTTCCCTCATCTAGATCATTTATATATATTGTGAATAGCTGGGGTCCTAGCACCAATCCCTGCGGTACCCCACTAGTCACTGCCTGCCACTCGGAAAAAGACCCGTTTATTCCAACTCTTTGCTTCCTATCTGCCAACCAGTTCTCTATCCAAGACAATACCTTATCCCCAATCCCATGTGATTTAACTTTGCACGCTAATCTCTTATGCGGGACCTTATCGAAAGCCTTCTGAAAGTCCAAATACACCACATCCACTGGTTCTCCCTTATCTATTCTACCAGTTACATCCTCAAAAAATTCCAGTAGATTAGTCAAGCATGATTTACAAGGCGGCAGCGACCAGGTAGGCTTTCACCAAGCCGAGAGCAGGAGAGAGGTAAAAAATAATCGAAGTGTGACGTCACCAGAAAGCAGGTAAGTGATTGGTTGGTGAGTATTTCTCTTTTTTTTATACAAAACTTCAATTTTATTGTTTCTCGGGTATCTGTGGTGTAGCAGAGACTGCTGGCATAAATTAACTGAAGGGTAAATAATACATTTTTAATTAATTACATAGAATGGGAGAGCAGGTGATGTGTTACTGCTGCAATATGTGGGAGCTGGTGGACACCATTGATGTTCACGGTGAACACATTTGCAGTAAGTGTTGGCTGCTCGAGGAACTCCGGCTCCGTGTTGATGAGCTGGAGTCCGAGCTTCAAACACTGCGACACATCAGGGAGGGGGAGAGTTACCTGGACTCCGTGTTTCAGGAGGTAGTCACACCAATTAGAGTAACTAATTCAGAAGTAGCCCGTGGTCAGGGACAGGAAGGTGTGACTACGAGTGAGGCAGGTACAGGGATCCAGGAGGTAGTGTTGGAGGAGCCGCAGCCCCTGCTCTTGTCCAACAGGTTCGAGGCTCTTACTCCCTGTGTGGATAGGAGCGGGGACTGCAGGGAGGATGAGCAACCTGGCCACAGCACCGTGGTAAGGGGGGCCATTCAAGTGGGGGGAGTAAAAAGAAATGTTGTAGTGGTAGGGGATAGTATCATTAGGGGGATAGATAGGGTTCTTTGCAGCCAAGAGCGAGAGTCCCGAAGGCTGTGTTGCCTGCCCGGTGCCAGGGTTAAGGACATCTCCTCTGGGCTGGAGAGAAACTTGGAGTGGGAGGGGGAGGATCCAGTTGTCGTGGTCCATGTTGATACCAATGACATAGATAGGACAAGGAAAGAGGTTCTGCTGAGGGAGTTTGAGCAGCTAGGGGCCAAATTAAAAAGCAGAACCTCGAGGGTAATAATCTCTGGATTACTATCTGAGCCACGAGCAAATTTGGCTAGGGTAAATAAAATCAGGGAGTTGAATGCGTGGCTCAAAGACTGGTGTGGGAAAAATGGGTTTTGCTTCTTGGGACACTGGCACCAGTACTGGGGCAGGAGAGAGCTGTTCCGTTGGGACGGACTTCACTTGGCCAGTGCTGGGACTAGTGTCCTGGCGAATCGAATAACTAGGGCTGTGGAGAGGGCTTTAAACTAATTAGTGGGGGGGAGGTTTCAAGAGAGCAAAAAATAAAAATGACAACAGAGAGGGTCATAGACATAGGTAGCAGTAGGGGAATCACAAATCAGAGCGTGGCAGGAAGGGACAGAGTGTGTGGAGTAAAAGGTAAACTGGTAAAAAGTGAAAAAGCAGGAACTAAGTGCCACAAAGCATATTTGAAAGTTCTCTATCTGAATGCACGTAGCATTCGTAACAAAATAGACGAGTTAATGGCACAAATAACTACATATGGTTATGATATTGTGGCCATTACAGAAACATGGCTGCAGGGTGACAATGCCTGGGAATTAAACATACCAGGTTATTTAACGATCAGGAAGGACAGGCAGGAAGGAAGGGGAGGTGGGGTGGCTATGTTAATAAAGGAAGGAATCACTGTAATACCTAGTAATGATATTGGGTCAAAAAATCATGATAATGAAACAGTTTGGGTGGAGATAAGGAATAATAAGGGGAAAAAAACATTAGTGGGCGTAGTCTATAGGCCTCCGAACAGTTGCAACTCTATTGGACGGAGTATCAATCAGGAAATAGTTGAGGCATGTAATAAGGGAACATCTATAATTATGGGGGATTTTAACTATCATATTAATTGGACAAATCAAATGGGGCAGGGCTGCCTTGAGGATGAGTTCATTGAGTGTATTAGGGATGGGTTTCTTGAGCAGTATGTAACTGAACCGACCAGGGGGCAAGCAACCTTAGATCTGGTCCTGTGTAACGAGACAGGATTAATTAAAAATGTCCTAGTAAAGGATCCCCTTGGAATGAGTGACCATAACATGGTTGAATTCCATATTCAATTAGAGGGTGAGAAGGTTGGATCTCAAACAAGCGTGCTAAGCTTGAATAAAGGAGACTATGAAGGTATGCGAGCGGAATTGAGTAGAGTGGATTGGGAAAATAGATTAAAGGGTAAGACGACACATGATCAGTGGTGTACATTCAAGGAGTTATTTTACAACTTCCAAAAAAAATATATTCCACTGAAAAGAAAAGGGTGTAAAAGAAAGGACAGTCATCCGTGGCTAAGTAAAGAAATTAAGGATAGTATTCGACTAAAAACAAGGGCATATAAGGTAGCGAAATCTAGTGGGAGGACAGAGGATTGGGAAAACTTTAAAAGGCAGCAAAAAATAACAAAAAGATTGATTAAGAAAGGGAAGATAGATTATGAAAGTAAATTAGCAAAAAATATAAAAACAGATAGTAAGAGTTTTTATAGTTATATAAAAAGAAAAAGGGTGGCTAAAGTAAATGTTGGTCCCTTAGAGGATGAGACCGGGAAATTAATGGTGGGAAATATGGAGATGGCAAAAACACTGAATGAATATTTTGTATCAGTCTTTACAGTAGAGGACACTAAGAATATCCCAACACTGGACAAACAGGGGGCTATAGGGGGAGAGGAGCTAAACACGATCAAAATCACTAAGGAAGTGGTACTCGGTAAAATAATGGGACTCAAGGCGGATAAATCACCTGGACCTGATGGCTTACATCCTAGAGTCTTGAAGGAAGTGGCGGTAGGGATTGTAGATGCATTGGTAATAATTTTTCAAAACTCCCTGGATTCCGCTAAGGTCCCGGCAGACTGGAAAACTGCTAATGTAACACCCTTATTCAAAAAGGGCAGTAGACAGAAGGCTGGTAACTATAGACCGGTTAGCCTAACATCTGTGGTAGGTAAAATTTTGGAGTCCATTATTAAGGAAACAGTAACAGGACATTTGGATAATCATAATTTAATAGGACAAAGTCAGCATGGTTTTACGAAGGGGAAGTCATGTTTGACAAATTTGCTGGAGTTCTTTGAGGAAGTAACATATAGAGTGGATAAAGGGGAACCAGTGGACGTAGTGTATTTGGACTTCCAAAAGGCATTTGACAAGGTGCCACACAAAAGATTATTGCTTAAGGTAAAAAATCACGGGATTGGGGGTAATATTCTGGCATGGATAGAGGATTGGCTATCTAACAGAAAGCAAAGAGTTGGGATAAATGGTTCATTCTCAGACTGGCAATCAGTAACTAGTGGTGTTCCACAGGGGTCAGTGCTGGGTCCCCAACTCTTCACAATCTATATTAACGATTTGGAGGAAGGGACCAAGTGTAACATATCAAAATTTGCAGATGATACAAAGATGGGAGGGAAAGTAGTGAGTGAGGAGGACATAAAAAACCTGCAAGGGGACATAGACAGGCTAAGTAAGTGGGCAGAGATTTGGCAGATGGAATACAACACTGGAAAGTGTGAGGTGATGCACTTTGGCAGGAAAAATCCTAGAGCAATTTATTATCTTAATGGCAAGAAACTGGAGAGTACTGAAGTGCAAAGGGATCTGGGGGTCCTGGTGCACGAAACTCAAAAGGTTAGTATGCAGGTGCAGCAAGTGATTAAGAAGGCAAATGGAATGTTGGCTTTCATTGCTAGGGGGATAGAATATAAAAATAGGGAGGTATTGCTTCAGTTGTACAAGGTATTGGTGAGACCGCACCTGGAATACTGCATACAGTTTTGGTGTCCTTACTTAAGGAAAGACATCCTTGCTCTCGAGGCAGTGCAAAAAAGGTTCACTCGGTTAATGCCGGGGATGAGGGGGTGGTCATATGAGGAGAGGTTGGGTAGATTGGGACTCTACTCATTGGAGTTCAGAAGAATGAGAGGCGATCTTATTGAAACATATAAGATTGTGAAGGGGTTGGATCGGGTGGATGCGGGGAGGATGTTCCCGATGACGGGTGAGACGAGAACTAGGGGACATAGTCTTAGAATAAGGGGCTGCTCTTTCAAAACTGAGATGAGGAGGAACTACTTCACTCAGAGGGTGGTAGGTCCATGGAATATGCTGCCACAAAAAGCTGTAGAAGCTACAACATTAATTAAATTTAAAACAGAAATAGACAGTTTCCTAGAAGTAAAGGGCATTAAGGGTTACGGGGAGCGGGCAGGAATTTGGACATGAGTCTAGGTTCGGATCGGTCATGGCCCTGTGGGTAGTGGAGCGGGCCCAGGGACTGTGTAGCCTGATTCTGCTCCTATTTCGTGTGTGCAATTCTGTTAGATGCAGGAGATGGTTCTGTGATAGATAATAGATTGGCGGTTAGGATCAGATCAGCCATGATCTTATTGAATGGCGGAGCAGGCTCGAGGGGCCGATTGGCCTACTCCTGCTCCTATTTCTTATGTTCTTATGTTGACTTTGTCCGATCCTGTCAATGTTTTCCAAGTGCTCTGCTATTACATCTTTATAATGGACTCTAGCATTTTCCCCACTACCGATGTCAGGCTGAGGGAGTGCTGCACAGTTGGAGGGGCAGCACTGAGGGAGCGCTGCACTGCCGGAGGGGCGGTACTGAGGGAGCGCTGCACTGTCGGAGGGGCAGAACTGAGGGAGCGCTGCACTGTCGGAGGGGCAGTACTGAAGGAGCGCCGCATTGTCGGAAGGGCAGTAGTGAGGGAGCGCTGCACTGTCGGAGGGGCAGTATTCAGGGAGCGCCGCACTGTCGGAGGGGCAGTACTGAGAGAGCACTGCACTGTTGGAGGGGCAGTATTGAGGGAGCGTTGCATTGTCAGGTGGCAGTACTGAGGAAGTACTGCACTGTCGGAGGGGCAGTACTGAGGGAGCGCTGAACTCTCGGAGGGGCAGTATTGAGGGAGCACGGCAGTGTTGGAGGGGCAGTACTGAGGGAGCGCTGCACTGTCGGAGGGGCAGTATTCAGGGATCGCCGCACTGTCGGAGGGGCAGTACTGAGAGAGCACTGCACTGTTGGAGGGGCAGTATTGAGGGAGCACTGCAGTGTTGGAGGGGCAGTACTGAGGGAGCGCTGCACTGTCGGCGGCGCAGTACTGAGGGAGCGCTGAACTCTCGGAGGGGCAGTATTGAGGGAGCACTGCAGTGTTGGAGGGGCAGTACTGAGGGAGCGCTGCACTGTCGGAGGCGCAGTACTGAGGGAGCGCTGCACTCTCGGAGGGGCAGTATTGAGGGAGCACTGTAGTGATGGAGGGGCAGTACTGAGGGAGCGTTGCACTGGCGGAGGGGCGGTACTGAGGGAGCGCCGCACTGTCGGAGGGGCAGTACTGAGGGAACGCTGCACTCTTGGAGGGGCAGTGTTGAGGGAGCACCGCACTGTCGGAGGGGCAGTACTGAGGGAGCGCTGCACTGTCGGAGGTGCAGTACTGAGGGAGCGCTGCAGTGTTGGAGGGGCAGTACTGAGGGAGCGCTGCACTGTCGGAGGGGCAGTACTGAGAGAGCACTGCAGTGTTGGAGGGGCAGTATTGAGGGAGCGCTGCACTGTCGGAGGCGCAGTACTGAGGGAGCGCTGCACTCTCGGAGGGGCAGTATTGAGGGAGCGCTGCAGTGTCGGAGGGGCAGTACTGAGGGAGCGCTGCACTGTCGGAGGGGCAGTACTGAGGGAGCGCCGCACTGTCGGAGGGGCAGTACTGAGGGAGCGCCGCACTGTCAGAAGGGCAGTACTGATGGAGCACTGCACTGTCAGAGGGGCAGTACTGAGGGAGCGCTGCACTGTCAGAGGTGCCATCTTTCGGATGAGACGTTAAATTGAGACCCAGTCCTCCCTCTCAGGTGGATGTAAAAGATCACACGGCCACTATTCGAAGAAGAGCAGGGGAGTTCTCCCTGGTGTCCTGTCCAATATTTAACACTAACATCACTGAAACAGATTAACTGGTCATTATCAAATTGCTGGTTGTGGGATCTTGCTGTCCGCAAATTGGCTGCTCGTTTCCTGCGTGTTCCTGCGTAACATCGCCCGACTCCGCCCCTGCCTCAGCAAATCTGCTGCTGAAACCCTCGTCCGTGCCTTTGTTACCTCTAGACTTGAATATTCCAACGCTCTCCTGGCCGGCCTCTCATCTTCTACCCTCCGTAAACTTCAGCTCATCCAAAACTCGGCTGCCCCGTGTCCTAACTCACACCGAGTCCCGTTCACCCATCACCCCCTGTGCTCGCTGACCTACTGGTCCGGCAACACCTCGATTTTAAAATTCTCATCCTTGTTTTTAAATCCCTCCATGGTCCTCGCCCCCTCCCTATCTCTCTAACTTCCTCCAGCCCCACAGCCCCCCGAGATCTCTGCGCTCCTCTAATTCTGGCCTCTTGAGCATCCCTGATTATAATCGCTCCACCATTGGCGGCCGTGCCTTCAGCTGCCTGGGCCCTAAACTCTGGAATTCCCTCCCTAAACCTCTCCGCCTCTCTACCTCTCTCTCCTCCTTTAAGAAACTCCTTACATCCTACCTCTTTGACCAAGCTTTTGCACCTGTCCAAGTTTCTGCTACTTTGGCTCGGCTCCTGTGAAGTTTTTCTATGTTAAAGGCGTTGTATAAATACTAGGCTTGTTGCTGAGTGAAAGCAATAATGCCCGGGCGGGCAGCCAGTACACATTCTCGGATTATGTTTGTGACAACACCTCAATGGAATTGAATTTCTTCATTATGGTTACTTACATATTAATTTAACAAGTTCAGTCACATTTCATACTGACGAAGGGTCTTCGACCTGAAACGTTAACTCTGTTTCTCTCTCCACGGATGTTGCCTGGCCTGCTGAGTTTTTCCAGCGCTTTCTGTTGTTATTTCACATTCCATACTGCTTGTGCGCTCTCTCTGTGTCTCTCTCTCTTTCTGTCTCTCTTACTGTCTCTCTCTCTCTCTCTCTCACTTTCATTGTCTCGCTCTCTCTCTTTCTATCTCTCTCTCTCTGTCTCTCTCTCTCTCTGTCTCTCTCTCTCTGTCTCTCTCTCTCTCTGTCTCTCTCTCTTTCATTCTCTTGCTCTCTCTCTGTCTCTCTGTCTCTCTCTGTCTCTCTCTTTCATTCTCTCGCTCTCTCTCTCTTGGGGAAAAATTCATTTTGTTTGCGCTTCCCGTTAGCGCCTTAAGAGGGCGCTAATAGGGCGCAAAGCAACTAGCGCCCGTGCGGGCCGATGTTTGCGCCACTCTCAAAATTAACTAGACATTTTGTGGCGGTGCTAAACACCATCGCCACGACCTCCTGCGCCAGCAGATCGTGAGGTCAGTCGAGTGCGCAATGCCCCGGTAGCGCCCCGGAGTGGATATTGAGTGGCGCCCCCTGCCTTACCGCCTGCCGCTAGCAGCGACAGGTTGAGGGGAGCGTTTTGCAGTCAGGAAGGGACTGGGGGAGCGCTATTTAAAGGCGAACGCTTCCTGCCTTTTTTTTGTTGGTGACATTTTTGCACCACGCATTCTGAGAGAGAGAGAGACTTCTGGAGAGATTCAACGCTGTGTGAAGGAGTTTTGGGTACTGAGCAGCACTTTGCAGGTTCATTTTGATTTGCCCTTCCTTGTATCGATTTAGAAGAGACTGTGGGGGCTGCACTCTGAGGTCTTTCCCTGGTTGTCTCCATTGTTCTTTCCAGCAGATTTGATGTACAGGTCTCTCCAGGCCGAGATTCAAGGCTGCAATGAGCAGGATGTGGATGGAGAGCAAGATCGACCCTCCCCTTTAAGAACTGTCCGGTGCCATTGTGTCTGTGTTCCATTGCTGACTGACATCACATGAGCTTCGCCAGCGCTCTGTGATAGCGCCTCACTCCTCGGCCTTTGCACCTTAAGACAGGTGTGTAGCGCCTGATTTAGCGCTCAATCACCTCCAGGGGTGATAGAAGCCAAGTTTGCAGTCGGAGGCGATAATTAGCGGCAGGAGCTAAACATTGCGCACGGCCGATAATGGCGCCCCAAACGGGACGATACTGAATTTTTCCCTCTCTCCCTCTCTCACTCTCTCCTGCTCCTTATGTTCTCTCTCTCCCTGTCATAGGGGGAAAATTCGGTGCCGCCCCTTTGGGGCGCTAACTTCGCCAGGGCACTACTTTTAATGACAATAACCAACTGATGGCTTTTCAATATTGAACATAACATTTCACCCAAGTGACTACCCTTGTGACTACTTGTGCATTATCTTCTTACGTGTGCTCCTACGTGGTGCTTCCCCTGTGGATTCTGCAGATGTGGAGACCCCTTGCTCACTTTCTGGCTGCTCCTGTCTCGAACCTTTTGCGGGCGTCCTCTGGGGTTGCGAACCTGTGCGGGCTCGCAAACAGTCTGCTGCTCCTGCGGCTGTGCAGGGGCTGAGACGCGGGTCTCAGTAGGGTGAGGACTCTGGTGGGGCTCTGACCGAGGGCTTTGCTGTGGCATGGTCATGTGAGCGCTTGGAGAGGAGCCCCCACTTCCTTGTTGTCTGCCACCAACATCCCTCTCATGGGTCAGCCCCACTTCAGAGCTAGCAAGTGGCTTGACAGCACCTTGCTGCACTTCAGGGGGGCCATGAGGACCCGTTTCTGCACTGCAAGTCCAACTCCAGAGGACTTGCCTGAAGGTCTGGTTTGTTTGCTCAAGAGCTGACCATCGCTCCTCAAGAGATGTCAGTCTATTCTGAACCAATACCATGTTTTCCATACCCTGGCGACTAAGCTCCTCCATGGACATAGCCATCCTCTCCTCTACCGTAGCCATCCTCTCCTCTACGGTAGCCAGCCTTACCATGGAGGTAGCCATCCTTTCCATGGAGGTTGCCCTCCTTTCCGTGGTGATGCGTTTATGCGCCAATGCCTCCACAAAGGCTCTGCTCATGTTAGCTATGGACTCCTCCATTCGCTCCACACTCGCAGCGACCCTGGAGACAAAACCTGCCAGAGACTCCTGCACCTGTTCCTGGAGTTCCAGCAACGCTCTTCTTCTGGATGGACCCGGAGGCACTGGGGTGACATGCAGCTGAGCCGATCTGGCAGAGTCCTGCGCCCTCCGACTAGGACACTCCACTGCTGTCCCTGTCTCCACCATCTGCTGATGCTCACTTGTGAGCTGTGATACACCAGGTGACAACACTACTCTATCTCGCGAAGGTCCCACCGAGGTGTGAGTGTCTGCGCTGGATACAGCACGGGTTAGATTCAGAGTAACGCTCCCTCTACAATGTCCCATCAAACACTCCCAGGGCAGGTACAGCACGGGTTAGATACAGAGTAAAGCTCCCTCTACAATGTCCCATCAAACACTCCCAGGGCAGGTACAGCACGGGTTAGATACACAGTAAAGCTTCCTCTACAGTGTCCCATCAAACACTCCCAGGGCAGGTACAGCACGGGATAGATACAGAGTAAAGCTCCCTCTACACTGTCCCATCAAAGACTCCCAGGGCAGGAACAGCATGGGTAAGATACAGAGTAAAGTTCCCTCTACCCTGTCCCATCAAACACACCCAGAGCTGGTACAGCACGGCTTAGATACAGAGTAAAGCTGCCTCTGCACTGTCCCATGAAACACTCCCAGGGCAGGTACAGCACGGGTTAGATACAGAGTAAAGTTCTTTCTACACTGTCCCAGCAAACACTGCCACGGCAGGGACAGCACATGTTAGATGCAGAGTAAAGCTCCCTCTACACTGTCCCATCAAACACTCCCAGGGGAGGTACAGCACAGGTTAGATACAGATTAAAGCTCTGTCTGCACTCTCCATCAAACACCCCCAGTGCAGGTACAGCACGGATTAGATACAGAGTAAAGCTCCCACTACACTGCCCCATGAAACACTCCCAGAGGAGGTAAAGCACGGGTTAGATACAGAGTAAAGCTCCCACTACACTGCCCCATGAAACACTCCAGGGCAGGTACAGCACGGGTTAGATACAGAGTAAAGCTCCCTCTACCCTGTCCCATCAAACACACTGAGAGCAGGTACAGCATGGATTAGATATAGAGTAAAGCTCTTTCTACACTGTCCCATCAAACACTCACAGGGCAGGTACAGCACAGGTTAGATACAGAGTAAAGCTCCCTCTACACTGTCCCATCAAACACTCCCAGGGCAGGTACAGCACTGGTTAGATACAGAGTAAAGCTCCCTCTACACTGTCCCATCAAACACTCCCAGGGCAGGTACAGCACGGGTTAGATACAGAGTAAAGCTCCCTCTACACTGACCCATCAAACACTCCCAGGGCAGGTACAGCCCGGGTTAGATACAGAGTAAAGCTCCCTCTACACTGACCCATCAAACACTCCCAAGGCAGGTACATCACGCGTTAAATGTGCAGAGGCAGTGGATTTGATGCCTTTACTTGTGTTTTTTGTGTGAGAGTTTCTGTCTCCGACAATGGCCCTGGATATTTTGGTGACGTGTTCAGTTGAGCGTGGTTGTTCAAGGTGAGGTGTGTGTGATGCAATGTCTCATTTCACAGGCAGGCTGATGATTGGACAGTGGGCGAGACGGGAGCCAGGCTGAGATTCCACTGGTCGTGAATTCCAATGAATGAGGAAGTGTGGCTCCACCCTACTTGGAGCACAATCAATAAACAAGTGTTCACCTTAAATCTGTGTCCTCTGGTTCCCGACCCTTCTGCCAAAGGGAACAGTTTCCCTCTATCTACTCTGTCCAGACTCCTCATGATTTTCAACACCCCTATCAAATCTCCTCTCAACCTTCTCTGCTCTAAGGAGAACATCCCCAGCTTCTGCAGTCTATCAACGTAACTGAAGTCCCTCATCCCGGGAATCATTCTCGTAAATCTTTTCTGCACCCTCTCTAAGGCCTTCACATCCTTCCTAAAGTGAGGTGCCCAGAATTGGACACAATACTCCAGTTGAGGCTGAACCAGTGTTTTATAAAGGTTCATCATAACTTCCACACTTTTGTACTCTATACCTCTATTTATGAAGCCCAGGATCCCGTATGATTTTTTAACCACTTGCTCAACATGCCCTGCCACCTTCAACGATTTGTGCACACATACCCCCAGGTCTCTCAGTTCGTGCACTCCCTTTAGGATTGTACCATTTTGTTTATATTGCCTCTCCTCATTCTTTCTACCAACATGTATCAGTTTGCACTTTTCTGGGTTAAATTTAATCTTCCACGTGTCCGCCCATTCCACCAGCCTGACTATGTCTTCCTGAAGTCTATCACTATCCTCCTCACTGTTCACTATACTTCCAAGTTTTGTGTCATCTGCAAATTTTGAAATTCTGCCCTCTAAACCAAATCCAAGTCATTAATATATATCAAGAAAAGCAGTGGTCCTGGTACCGACCCCTGGGAAACACCACTGTATACCTTCCTCCAGTCCGAAAAACAACCGTTCACCACTACTCTCTGTAAGTCACCATCCGCCACCTGCTTCACGACGACATGCAAGCCGTGATCCTGACCAACGGTTCCACCACAGACCCAATTCACGTACGGACCGGGGTTAAGCAAGGCTGTGTCATCGCACCAACGCTCTTCTCGATCTTCCTGGCTGCAATGCTCCATCTCACCCTCAGTATGCTCCCCGCTGGAGTGGAGCTAATCTACAGAACAAACGGGAAACTGTTCAACCTCCGTCGCCTCCAGTCCAGATCCAAGGTCGTCCCATCCTCTGTCATCGAATTACAGTATGCAGATGACGCTTGTCTGCGCACACGCAGAGGTCGAACTCCAAACCATCGTCAACACCTTCACCGAAGCGTACGAGAGCATGGGCCTTACACTAAACATCCGTAAGACAAAGGTCCTCTACCAACCTGCCCCCGCCACACAGTACTGCTCCCCGATTATTAAAATCCATGATGAGACCTTGGACAACATGGACCAATTTCCCTACCTCGGGAACCTAATGTCAACAAGGGCAGACATCGATGACGAAGTCCAACACCACCTTCAGTGTGCCAGTGCAGCCTTCGGTCGCCTGAGGAAGAGAGTGTTTGAAGACCAGGACCTCAAACCCAGCACTCAGCTCATGGTCTACAGAGCAGCAGTGATACCCGCCCTGCTGTATGCTTCAGAGACATGGACCATGTACAGCAGGCACCTCAAAGCACTGGAGAGATACCACCAACGCTGCCTCCACAAGATCCTGCAAATCCATTGGCTGGATGGACGCACCAACGTCAGTGTTCTCGCTCAGGCCAACATCCCCAGCATCGAAGCTTTGGGCACACTCGATCAACTCCGATAGACGGGCCACATCATCCGCATGCCCGATACGAGACTCCCAAAACAAGCGTTCTACTCGGAGCTCCGACACGGCAAGAGAGCCCCAGGTGGGCAGAGGAAACGCTTCAAGGACACCCTCAAAGCCTCCTTGAAAAAGTGCAACATCCCCACCGACACCTGGGAATCCCTGGCCCAAGACCGCACAGATTGGAGGAGAAGCATCCGGGAAGGCGTTGAACACCTCGAGTCTCTTCGCCGGGAGCAAGCGGAAGCCAAGCGCAAACAGCGGAAGGAGCGCACGTCAACCCAAGCACCCCACCCCACCCGCCCCTTCTACCACCGTCTGACCCATCTGAGTGCGGTTTTAACAGAGTGCTGCGAGTTGGGTGAGTCGGAGTTAGGTGAGGAGTGGAAGGAGGAGCTCCCTTGCTTCGCCTTTGTTTTTCCTAACTTTTCACCCTGTAGGAAGAGGCCGGTCTCGGGAGCAGCAGGAGAGTTCAGTGAGTATTCAAACTCACTTTTGCGGGTTTTTTCAGAGGCTTACCAATCTCGCAGACCGGCGGCGGTGTTCCAGAGCCACATCACGATTCAAAGTGACGCGGGCAAGAGAAAGCAGCTGATTGGGTGTGTACGGCCAGGTTTGCATTTATGGGCAACACGGTGGCATAGTGGTTAGCACTGGTGCCTCACAGCGCCAGAGACCCTACTGCTTTATAGTTTGACAGTTAAGGTTAATAGTTTATAAAGTTTAGAAGGTCTTAATTTTTGTGGTTATAGTTTCTAAGGTCTCTGTTGTGTAACGGGGACTGCTAGTAAACAAGGGCCCTTGAGTATTTCATGTAACTGTAGTGTAATTAGTGGTATTGATTTGATTCAATTTAATTTAAATTAATTAAAGTGTAAGTCATGGCAGCACAGCTCGGCCCCGTGGCATGCTCCTCCTGCACTATGTGGGAAATCAGGGACACTTCCTGTGTCCCTGACAACCATGTGTGCGGGAAGTGTATCCAGCTGCAGTTACTGGCAGACCGCATTGCGGCGCTGGAGCTGTGAATGGATACATACTGGAGCATTCGTGATGCTGTGGACGTCATGGATAGCACATTTGATCAGTTGGTCATACCGCAGGTAAAGGCTGCCCAGGCAGGAAGCGAATGGGTGACCGCCAGGCAGAGTAGTAAGCGCAGGCAGGTAGTGCAGGGGTCCCTTGTGGCCATCCCCCTCTCAAACAGATATACCGCTTTGGATATTGTTGAGGGAGATGGCTTATCAGGGGAAGGCAGCAGCAGGTAACTTCCTGGCACCATAGGTGGTTCTGCTGCACAGGACGTGAGGAAAAAGAGCGGGAGAGCTATAGTGATAGGGGATTCTATTGTAAGGGGAATAGATAGGCATTTCTGCAGGCCGCAAACGAGACTCCAGGATTGTATGTTGCCTCCCTGCTGCAAGGGTCAAGGATGTCTCGGAGTGGCTGCAGGGCATTCTGGAGGGGGAGGGTGAACAGTGTGGAAGTGCAGTTTTTGTCTCGGACAAAATGGCTTCCTTGAACAAAGAATGATACAAAATGGCCGACTCTGACTTGATTGGAAAGCAAGAATCCGTTGTTATGTTTCTCATGAAAAATGAATTTAAAGTTTCAGACTATGCTGTCAGCAAAGTCTGCCAGCACAAAGAAACAACAGGCTTTTCCTAATTAAATTGAGATAACCAAGGGCTAGTGAAGTAAACAACCAGTCGCCTTGGCCTTGGTGAGAGAAGAACAGATAGATAGACTCCATTTTGTAGAGATTAGTTAGTCTCACCGTAAGGCATTTCTTATGTGTTTTTTTAACTTTTAACTTAGCTTACCTGAAACAACATGTGATGTGATATGGAAAGATTGTATTATCAGTGTATAAGAATACTCCATTTTCTGTGATTTTGCTGTCTGTCATCGTAGCTATTTGGCTATGATTGCATTCTCCTTGCAAGTAAAATATAATAATAAAGCCTTCTTTGACGATATTGTTTAAAGAGTCTTACTCGGAAGTCGAAACTTCGACAGTATTTCTTGGAGGTCCCACCGAGATCGCTTGCTACATTTCGGTAAGTCATGGACAAAAGACACCATGAATTTCTAGTGACAAATCCTGAATGGCCACAGTGATGTTTTATCACAAAAAAAGTATTTCTCATTAGATGAATTGGTGTGGTCTGTTTCCTCCGACAGGAGCACTGCGATTGTTAAGACTTGTGTTTGAGTTGAATCTTGTAGCTTTTGATTTTTAACGTTAAAAAAAAGGGAGGATACTGACAGCTCAAGTTTCAAATCTATCGGGCAAAGGAGGCAAGGGAAAAAGTCGACAGGGTTGTATCCCGGACTGATAAAAGGTAACAGGTTATGAGAAAGCGCTAAAAGATTAAAACTGCAGTATCAAGGGTGGGTCCCTTGAGCCGTGAAATTAAAACTGCAGTATCAAGGGTGGGTCCCTTGAGCCGAAGAAAAAAAAAGAATTTCGCGGCAGAGTATAGAGTATAAGTTAAATGTTAAGGACTCAGTTTGTAGTGGAGAACAATGCAAAACTGAGAATTGACTATTTGTTTATTTTAAAGTATAAGGTTAAATGTTTAATTATTTGATTTGTTTGCCTGTTTGGGCTTTTACATCTTACTTATAATTGTCTTGATTGTTGTTAGTTTTTGTTATTGTTCATCGCTTGTAGAACTTCGGATGGTCAAATATAATAATATAATCGTAAGGGGGTAAAGGGTAAAACTTGCGATTTAGAAGAAGAGTGCCTAGTATAACTTTACCGACATTGAAATCTGAAACTCAGCAACAAAAAAAAGATTTGGAAAGCTGCTGAGACACCAATGTAAAGAAAAAAAGAAATTTAAAGTTTTACCGGCATGGAAATTATTAATGTCTGTGCCGAGATAAAAGCTAATATACAAGATTTGTTGAGTGAAAGGAATCTTAAAAGGAATACTGGGATCTCAGTTGAGTGAAAGTGTTAGCGAAAAGAGTTAAAGAATACTGACTGTGAATGTTTAAGTTTGTTAAGTTACAGTATTTTGTCTGAAAAAAATCTGCCTAAAAAAAAAGGTGTCTGTCATTTTGTTTATGTTTTAGCTCCACCCACTCTTTTGTACAGAGAGCTAAAAGCTGTTTAACTCTTTGAAGACTTGTCTTGAATGATAATCAAGCGTTGTTGGTTTAAGTTTGTTAATTGTTTTACAAAAGAGGTATAAGCTTCAGCCTTGAAGTCACAGTTGCCAATGTGCCTGGAAAGAAAATTAATTTGAATGTTTACAAGGCATGGTAATTGTTTCTTTGTTAATGTGACTATGGTTTCTTTCTTTTCCAACTGACACTGGTTAGATTTTTAAAAAAAAATAATTGATCTGGATTGAATTGGAGCCATTGAGGTTAATTAACCTATTAAAAACCAGACTTTCATTGTGCACGGTGAAATTCTGGTTGGTGTAAATTTGTGTAGACCGCATTGAATAAGATATTTAATGGTCTGAAACCAGATTTTGAAATATTTACAGTCTTGGATACAGAACGGGTTCTGGTCCATACCATTGGCAGAGGAATCACAAGGGAAATTCACCTTTACTGTCAGGGATAGACAGGAATTTTATATCAGACTTTGCAGGGAAAGCATTGTGCCCCAGGAATTAGAAAAAAAACTTTGAACTACAATTTAAGTTAAGCTGGTGTGTAAAAAACTGAGAAGAGCAACAAAAAGTTTGTTTAACAAAAGATTAAGTTTCAGTCTAAGATTTAACCTTGGAGTCGCGGTTGCTATGGTGAAATCTTCCAAAGCACTTTGATTTGATTTGCTTAAATGTGAAAAACTAATTTTTCTCCAGTTATATTCAATGTTTTTACAGTATTTTGGAAAGACATCTGAAGAAAGGACAATAAGAAATATGATGTAATTTACTGGTTCTGCAAGCATGTACTAGTTTGTTTTGTTTTATCTGTTCTGTTCGTGTTTAGTTAAAGTGTGAAAACACAACTGCTTTTTTGGATGGGGAAAGTTTTTTTTTAATTTACGTAAAGTGACGCAATTGCGTGCGCCTGACAATGTTTCGCTCCACCTTCTTAAAGACCTGCAAAGGAGTTAACCCTTTCCACTGACAGCTGTTTAAGTTCACCGAGCAACAACTTTAGTATGAAATTTAAAGATATTGGACATTATTAAATTTAAGTTTCTTAATTTTAATTTAATATTTCCCAGAAGGAAAATTATGATTTGATAAATTAACCCCTTGGGCTCTAAGCAGAGTCACAATGGATTCTCTTCTTTCTTTTGTTATATGGAAGTTACCTTGTAAACTAATGGCAGCACTTCTGTCTCTAATGTTAAAACACTGTATAAACCACCTAGCCTGGAAATCATTTGTTTCTGAAATTGGAAATAGAAGATAAATTGATAGAAATGAAATTGAACATTGACAAAACCTATCAGTTCAACAGTACTGCTGTTTGGATTTTGGGATAATGTTGTAATAACAAAATGGACTCAGGCACTATATATATATGGGGTTACTTTTGGGAAAATAAAAGATCCTCTAAAATAATGATAAATAAAAAGTGTTAATAACTTGGACCTAGTGAGAATGTTTGATCTATGTTTTCAATCTTAAATATTGTACTGGACAGTAAAGTTTCTCCAGGGCTCATGAATGAGATATGAATGGTAATTAATGGGATGTGTAAAATGGAGAGAGGAAGTGATTAAAGGTGTAAGATAGAAACAGGAGAAATTACACTGCTGAATGAGAATTTTAAAAACTTTCTGGTGAAAGTCAGGAAAGTGTAACTAAGAATAATAAATTGATAGCTTTCTCTTGGAGACATTTGTGTCCCTGCCTATAATGAACTTTTAAGAAAACTGAATATGATAGCCTGGCCACTATCCAAGACATCGGGACCGTGCAGAGGAAGATGAACGGGGACAATCTTTTGATAAGATACCTGAAAGCCCGAGAAAGGCACATGTGGCATGATATTGAGATACCGGTATGAGTGTGCAAATGTGATTTGTTACGTATGAAGCAATTACCATCTGGGAATGTATGTTGAATCTGCACTGAAGAACGGGTCTCAGACATGCTCAGTTACTTGACAACAGCAAGACATGAAATGGTTAATGTGGCTCAGGAGAGCGAGACAACCTTTAAAGCATTGACACATACTCCATCGAGAAACTATCTAATGAATGAATCAGAATAGAGTTAAATATACTGGTACCTGTTAGAGGGATTGGAATTGAAGTTGAAGTGGACAGTTACCTGGAATCTGAATTAGGACAATTGAGGGCTAAGGAGAAATCATGTTTAGTAAGAACTATCCACAATATGAATACGAGTAAAAGAGCGGTCTGGAGAATCTTTTAAGTCCATGATTTGTTGATTAGATGTTAAATTGTAATGTTGCTTGAAATGATTGTAAGACTGAATTTAACTGTGACTGTAATAATTGTGTTTTGTAGGTAACAGAGCGTGGGAAAAACCAGTGCGAATCCAGTATGAGGTGGTTTTGGTGGTGCCTCCTGTGTCACTACTACCGCAACTACCATGCTTTACGGGTCTAACAGGACCTGTCCCATTAACCAACACATTTTACATAATATCGAAACCTATGCTCAAGTGAAACTGACAGTAAATGAGGTACTTAAGTATGAGCTGCACAATTATGTGGCACAATTCGGATACGACATTCCCCTGTTGTCTAAAGTTATCAGTGAGCTCATGATGCGACTGAACTCCTCCCTAAAGCATTTTTATGTTCTGGAGCAAGACAACTTGAGAATAGATATTGAAATTGACAGCATAGGGACAACTCACACTGGTGGGATAATTGGGCTTAATATATCAGCACACACTTAGATTTGTAATATTTCACACGCTCTGGTAGTTCTCCAACTTGTAATGATAGTGTATTTGATATATGTAACCTATGTAGTAAGATACACAAGCCAATTGGGTACTCATATCCATGACTAACCAGCACTAACAAATTGAGCACACCGAAAGAGAAGATCCAAAGCAATGTAGAGGAGACCCCAGGCGGGATAACATCAGGAAAGATAGAAGAAACAGAGGATACCCCAGGCGGGGCAGAATTGGAACACCGGAATGGACTATTAGAAGGGAGAAATCTTCAAGACTCCCTACTAACTAATGCCCAAGTTGAGAGAGCAATAAGAACTAGCTAGATTAGTCAAGAGCCGATTGTGAGAAGTCAATAAGGGTTATTTCCTTCTCAAAGAAGGGAATTGTAAGAAATAGCTGTTAGATTCAAAGATGGGTTTTAATTCTTAGAACAGAAACTGACAACATGCAGCCAGGAATAGATAACAGAAATGCCAGCAAGGTCGAATATCAAGCATCAAAAGACAAATAGAAGTGATAAGGGAATCATAAAATGCAAAACAACACAGGGTGGGGGACAATAGGGAAAAAAATGGAGTTGAAAAATTAAATTTTGAAGGACTTACACAATGAAGCATATTAATCGGACTGATACGCATGACGTGCCAAAGAGGTGGGGAAGGATCCCGGAAGAAACGAAAATGACACGTTAACACTTAGTGGTAGATCTAGTTGTTGGGTCTGTGCCCATATACCTATTCACACCACGGGAGGGATCCCCCTCAGATCAACTCCCTTTAATACTTCCGAAACAGCAGAATGGATAATAAGAAGAAACAGTTCAAGGGACCCGGATAAGACCTCAGATGTAGAACAGTGGAGATCAGCAGGGTATAACCTAACCACCTTTCAGGGTGGTATCAGCCCAATTATAATCATACTCGAACACCCCCGTTTCTGGTATTAATTAATACCTCAGGAGTCGGTAGACCACAAGGGGCATTGGGGGAAAAATTCAGTTGGTTGCGCCTCCCGTTAGCGCCTTAAGAGGGCGCTAATGGGGCGCAAAGCATCTAGCACCCAGGCGCGGTGAAGTTTGCGCTGCTCGCGAAATTAACTAGACATTTTGTGGCGGCGCTAAACACTACCGCCACGACCTCCTGCGCCGGCAGATCGTGACGTCAGTCAAGTGCGCAACGCCCCAGTATCGCCCCGGAGCGGATATTGAGTGGCGCCCCCCTGCCTTACCGCCTGACGCTAGCAACGACAGTTTGAGTGCAGCGTTCTGCAGTCATGAAGGGAAAGGGGGAGCGCTATTTAAAGGTGACCGCTTCCTGCCTTTTATTGTTGGTGCCATTTTTGAACTACGCATTCTGAGAGAGAGAGAGAGAGAGACTTCTGGAGAGTTTCAACGTTGTGTGAAGGAGTTTTGGGTACAGAGCAGCACTTTGCAGGTTCATTTTGATTTGCCATTCCTTGCATCGATTTAGAAGAGACTGTGGGGGCTGCACTCTGAGCTCTTTGCTTGGTACTCTCCATTGTTCTTTCCAGCAGATTTGGGGGGGAAAATTCAGTTGGTTGCGCCTCCCATTAGCGCCTTAAGAGGGCGCTAATGGGGTGCAAAGCATCTAGTGCCCAGGCGCGGTGAAGTTTGCGCCACTCGCGAAATTAACTAGACCTTTTGCGGCGGCGCTAAACACTACCGCCACGATCTCCTGCGCCGGCAGATTGTGACGTCACTCGAGTGCGCAACGCCCCGGTATCGCCCCGGAGCGGATATTGAGTGGCGCCCCCTGCCTTACCGCCTGACGCTAGCAACAACAGGTTGAGGGGAGCGTTCTGCAGTCATGAAGGGAAAGGGGGAGCGCTATTTAAAGGTGACCGCTTCCTGCCTTTTATTGTTGGTGCCATTTTTGAACTATGCATTCTGAGAGAGAGAGGGAGAGACTTCTGGAGAGATTCAACGTTGTGTGAAGGAGTTTTGGGTACTGAGCAGCACTTTGCAGGTTCATTTTGATTTGCTATTCCTTGTATCGATTTAGCAGAGACTGTGGGGGCTGCACTCTGAGCTCTTTGCCTGGTACTCTCCATTGTTCTTTCCAGCACATTTGATGTGCAGGTCTCTCCAGGCCGAGATTCAAGGCTGCAATGAGCAGGATGTGGATGGAAAGCAAGATTAACCATTCCCTTTAAGAACTGGCCCGTGCCATTGTGTCTGTGTTCCATTGCTGACTGACATTACATGAGCTTCGCCAACGCTCTGAGGTAGCGCCTCGCTCCTCGGCCTTTGTGCCTTAAGACAGGTGTGAAGCGCCTGATTTAGTGCTCCAATCACCTCCAGGGGCGATAAAAGTCAAGTTTGCAGTCGGTGGCGATAATTAGTGCCAGGCGCTAATCTTTGCGCCCGGCCGATAATTGCGCCCCAAATGGGGCGATACTGAATTTCTCCCCCATTATGTTTTAAAAAGCAGGCTGCAGTAAGCAGGATGCAGGATGAAAAGAAAGTCGGAGAGAGTTCCTGTAATCAAACAGTCATGTGGCAACCACCAATTCCTGGCCTGCTTGAGCAGGGATTTTTTTCAATTTGACTGGACTAAATTAAATAATAAAACCAGTAGGTCCCACTGGACAGGCGACCCTATCCGAATATGGATGGGAGGAGAGGGTAACTTGACGGCCTATAATTGCACCTATTTTATATGCAGGAACAAGGCTTATCCATGGTTGCCACATAACTGGACAGGGTCCTGCTATTTGGGTTATGTAGTACCTTATATCCACATTTTAGATAATATAGGAGAACATTATGAATTCCAAAGAAGTAAAAAAGAGATAGCAACTTATGAAAGAGTCTTTGGAGTATTAATAGCCCCATACGGAATAGGGAAGTTAATGGGAGAAGTAACCGAGCTAGCAGATCTGATAGAAAAAGTGGCAAATGAAACTGAGGAAGGATTGTCCGAAATGAGTGCTGAAATGTTAGCTATAAGAGTAATGACATTGCAGAATCGAATGGCATTAGATTATCTGTTGGCAAATAAAGTAGTAACTTGTGCTTTGATAGGGAGTGAATGTTGTACCTATATCCCAGACAGTTCAGAAAATATAACTAACATAGTTAAACACATAAGAGATGCAGTGAGTCAGTATAAGAATCCAAAGAGCCAAGGATGGTTTGACTGGATACTGGGAGGATGGCTGGGATCAATGGGACAAATATTATTGTATGGATTAGTAGTAATGGTAGCAGTAATTCTGTTTGTCACAATGATTAAATGCTGTTGTAATAGGCTAGGTAAGGCAGTTATACCTGGAGGAAGTATGATGGTACAGAGGGAAGTAAATGAAGAGGAAGAGAAGGACAGTCCCCTAGGGGAAGAGCGAAGGCGATTGGGTAAGATAAATTTTTAAGGATTAGATGACCAAGAAGATGCCAGTTACAGTGGCCAAAATTAAGACTGGACAAATTAGAATTGAAAGAATTACATGCCCAACCCTAAGGATAGACAGAAAGGAGAGACGATCTTAAATAAAGTCAGCCATCAATACAGGTATAATCCCGAGGATGGTTAAAACAGAAAAGAAGTTGGCATCCCTGGCCAAAATCCAAATTTGGTACAGGAACCGACAGGAGAGACCGAAAGGGTTAAATTGAGCTATTTTGTCGTAGAAGGACAAAAAGGGGGGAATGTGGAAGTGCAGTTTTTGTCTCGGACAAAATGGCTTCCTTGAACAAAGAATGATACAAAATGGCCGACTCTGACTTGATTGGAAAGCAAGAATCCGTTGTTATGTTTCTCAAGAAAAATGAATTTAAAGTTTCAGACTATGCTGTCAGCAAAGTCTGCCAGCACAAAGAAACAACAGGCTTTTCCTAATTAAATTGAGATAACCAAGGGCGAGTGAAGTAAACAACCAGTCGCCTTGGCCTTGGTGAGAGAAGAACAGATAGATAGACTCCATTTTGTAGAGATTAGTTAGTCTCACCGTAAGGCATTTCTTATGTGTTTTTTTAACTTTTAACTTAGCTTACCTTAAACAACATGTGATGTGATATGGAAAGATTGTATTATCAGTGTATAAGAATACTCCATTTTCTGTGATTTTGCAGTCTGTCGTCGTAGCTATTTGGCTATGATTGCATTCTCCTTGCAAGTAAAATATAATAATAAAGCCTTCTTTGACGATATTGTTTAAAGAGTCATACTCGGAAGTCGAAACTTCGACAACAGCCAGTTGTCGTGGTGCATATAGTTACCAACGATATAGGTAAAAACTGGGATGAGGTCCTAAAAGCTGAATATAGGGAGTTAGGAGGTAAATTAAAAAATAGGACCTCAAAGGTAGTAATCTCAGGATTGCTACCAATGCCTTGTGCTAGTCAGAGTAGAAATAAAAGGATATTTCAGATGAATACGTGGCTAGAGGAATGGTGCAAGGGGGAGGGATTCAAATTCCTGGGACATTGGAACCAGTTCTGGGGGAGGTGGAACCAGTACAGACTGGACGGTTTGTACCTGGGCGGGACCGGGACCGATGTCATAGGGGGAGTGTTTGCGAGTGCTGTTGCGGAGGGTTTAAACTAAAATGGCAGGGAGTTGGGAACCTGTGCAGGGAGACAGAGGAAAGGGAAGCAAGGATAGAAGCAAAAGACAGGAAGGAGAAAAGCAAAAGTGGCAGTCACAGAAATCAAGGGTGTAAATCAAACATGGCCACAGTAAATAATTATTCTAAAAGGTCTAAGAGTGTTAAAAAAACAAGCCTGAAGGCTTTATGTCTTAATGTGAGGAGCATTCATAATAAGGTGGTTGAATTAGCTGTGCAAATAGATGTAAATGGATATGATATAATTGGGATTACGGAGACTTGGCTCCAGGGTGAACAAGGCTGGGAATTCAACATCCAGGGGGATTCAATATTCAGGAAAGACAGGCAAAAAGGAAAAGGAGGTGGGGTAGCATTGCTGGTTAAAGAGGAGATTAACACAATAGTAAGGAAGGATATTAGCTCTGATGATGTGGAATCTGTATGGGTAGAGCTGAGAAATACCAAGGGGCTGAAAACATTAGTGGGAGTTGTATACAGACCCCCAAACAGTAATGCTGAGGTTGGGGATGGCATTAAACGGGAAATTAGATTTGCGTGCAATAAGGGCACAGCAGTTATCATGGGTGACTTTAATCTACATATAGATTGGGCTAACCAAATTAGTAACAATACTGTGGAGGAGGAATTCCTAGAGTGTATACGGGATGATTTCCTGAACCAATATGTCGAGGAACCAACTAGAGATCAGGCCATCTTAGACTGGGTATTATGTAATGAGAAAGGATTAATTAGCAATCTTGTTGTGCGAGGCCCCTTGGGGAGGAGCGATCATAATATGATAGAATTCTTCATTAAGATGGAGAGTGAAGTAGTTGACTCAGAGACTAGGGTCCTGAATTTAAATAAAGGAAACTATGATGGTATGAGGCGCGAGTTGGTGAGGATGGATTGGGGAACGTTACTTAAAGTGTTGACGGTGGATAGGCAATGGCAAACATTTAAAGATCGCATGGATGAACTACAGAATTTGTTCATCCCGGTTTGGCATAAAAATAAAACAAAAAAGGTGACTCAACCATGGCTAACAAGGGAAATTAGGGATATCATAAGATCCAAGGAGAGGACATATTGTTTGGCCAGAAAAATCAGCAAACCTGAGGATTGGGAGCAGTTTAGGATTCAGCAAAGGAGGAAAAAGGGATTAATTAAGAGGGGGAAAATAAATTATGAGAGTAAGCTTGCAGGGAACATAAAAACTGACTGTAAAAGCTTCTATAGATATGTGAAGAGAAAAAGATTGGTGAAGTCAAGCATAGGTCCCTTGCAGTCAGAATCAGGGGAATTGAAAATGGAGAACAAAGAAATGGCAGACCAATTAAATACATACTTTGGTTCTGTCTTTACAAAGGAGGACACAAATAACCTCCCAGAGAGGTCGGGGAACATAGGATCTAATGAGAGGGAGGAACTGAATGAAATCAGTTTTTGTAGGGAAATGGTGTTAGGAAAATTGACGGGATTGAAGACCGATAAATCCCCAGGGCCTGATAATCTACATCCTAGGGTACTTAAGGAAGTGGCCCTAGAAATAGTAGATGCATTGCTGGTCATCTTCCAAAATTCTATAGACTCTGGAACAGTTCCCATGGATTGGAGGGTAGCTAATGTAACCCCACTATTTAAAAAAGGGTGGTAGAGAGAAAACGGGGAATTATAGACTGGTAAGCCTGACATCGGTAGTGGGGAAAATGCTAGAGTCCATTATAAAAGATGTAATAGCAGAGCACTTGGAAAACAGTGACAGGATCGGAGAAAGTCAACATGGATTTACAAAAGGTAAATCATGCTTGACTAATCTACTGGAATTTTTTGAGGATGTAACTGGTAGAATAGATAAGGGAGAACCAGTGGATGTGGTGTATTTGGACTTTCAGAAGGCTTTCGATAAGGTCCCGCATAAGAGATTAGCGTGCAAAGTTAAAGCACATGGGATTGGGGGCAAGGTACTGACTTGGATAGAGAACTAGTTGGCAGACAGGAAGCAAAGAGTTGGAATAAACGCGTCTTTTTCCGAGTGGCAGGCAGTGACTAGTGGGGTACCGAAGGGATCGGTGCTAGGACCCCAGTTATTCACAATATATATTAATGATCTAGGCGAGGGAACTAGATGTAATATCTCCAAGTATGCAGACGACACAAAGCTGGGTGGGCGTGTGTGCTGTGAGAAGGATGCAGAGAAACTCCAGTATGATTTGGATAGGTTGGGTGATTGGGCAGATGCATGGCATATGAAGTATAATGTGGATAAATGCGAGGCTATCCACTTTGGTGACAAAAACAGGAAGGCAGATTATTATCTGAACGCAATAGATTGGGAAAAGGGGTAGTGCAACGAGTCCTGGGTGTGCTTGTGTACCAGTCGTTGAAGGTAAGCATGCAGGTGCAGCAGGCGGTTAAGACAGCAAATGGTATGTTGGCCTTCATAACGAGAGGATTCGAGTACAGGAGCAAGGATGCCTTGCTGCAGTTGTACAGGGCCTTGGTGAGACCACACCTTGAGTATTGTGTGCAGTTTTGGTCGCCTTATCTGAGCAAGGATGTTCTTGCCATGGAGGGAGTGCAGCGAAGATTCACCAGACTGATACCTGGGATGGCAGGAATGACGTATGAAGAGAGATTGGGTCGATTGGGCTTGTATTCGCTAGAGTTTAGAAGAATGAGAGGGGATCTCATTGAAACTTATAAAATTCTAACAGGACTAGACAGACTAGATGCAGGAAGTCTGATCCCGATGGCGGTGGAGTCCAGAACCAGGGGTCACAGTCTAAGGATAAGGGGTAAGCCATTTAGGACTGAGATGAGGAGGAATTTCTTCACCCAGAGAGTGGTGAACCTGTGGAATTCTCTACCACAGAAGGCAGTTGAGGCCAATTCATTAAATATATTCAAGAAGGAGTTAGATATATTTCTTAAGGCTAAGGGGATCAAGGGATATGGGGAGAAAGCAGGGACAGGGTACTGAATTTGGATGATCAGCCATGATCTCATTAAATGGCGGAACAGGCTCGAGGGGCCGAATGGCCTACTCCTGCTCCTATCTTCTATGTTTCTATGTTTCTATGACAGAGACTGTGGGTCCCGCATTGGACTCATTAGTCACCTGAGAACTCATTTTTAGTGTGGAAGCAGGTCATCCTCGGTTTCGAGGGACTGCCTAAGAAGAAGACAGCACAGGTTAGATACAGAGTAAAGCTCGCTCTACACTGTCCCATCAAACACACCTCGAGCAGGTACAGCACGGGTTAGATACAGAGTAAAGCTCCCTCTACACTGCGAAACCAAACAATCCCAGGGAAGTTACAGCACGGGTTAGATAGAGAGTAAAGCTTCCTCTACACTGTCCCATCAAACACTCCCAGGGCTGGGTTATACACAGAGTAAAGCTCCCTCTTCACTGTCCCATCAAACACTCCCAGGGCAGGTACTGCACGGTTTAGGGACAGAGTAAAGATCCCTCTACACAAATTACTTTTTTACTGGGAAAATTTTTACTTTTTTACTGGGAATCACATCTGTGAACAAGCTAACGACGACTCGAGTCCGGATCACGTCATGTATCGTGACATAAACCCAAGATCCCAATTGAGACCGTCTTCATGAGTGCGGAACTTGGCTATCAGTTTCTGCTCGATGATTTTGCGTTGTCGTGTGTTTCTAAGGTTGCCTTGGAGAACGCTTACCCGCAGATCCGAGGCTGAATGTCCTTGACTGCTGAAGTGTTCCCCGACTGGGAGGTAACAATCCTGCCTGGCGATTGTTGCGCGGTGCTCGTTCATACGTTGTCTCAGTGTCTGCATGGTCTCGCCGATGTACCATGCCGCGGTGCATTCTTTCCTGCAACGTATGAGGTAGACAACGTTGGCCGAGTCACATGAGTATGTACCATGTACCTGGTGGGTAGTGTCCTCACGTGTGATGGTGGTATCTGTGTTGATGATCTGGCATGTCTTGCAGAGTTTGCCATGGCAGGGTTGTGTGGTGTCGTGGTCGCTGTTATCCTGAAAGCTGGGTAATTTGCTGCGAACGATGGTACTTCTGAGGTTAGGCGGCTGTTTGAAGGCAAGTAGTGGAGGCGTGGGGATGGCCTTAGCGAGGTGTTTGTCGTCATCGATGACATGTTGAAGGCTGCGAAGAACATGTTCTTCGCAGCCTTCAACATGTCATCGATGACGACAAACACCTCGCTAAGGCCATCCCCACGCCCCCACTACTTGCCTTCAAACAGCCGCCTAACCTCAGAAGTACCATCGTTCGCAGCAAATTACCCAGCTTTCAGGATAACAGCGACCACGACACCACACAACCCTGCCATGGCAAACTCTGCAAGACATGCCAGATCATCAACACAGATACCACCATCACACGTGAGGACACTACCCACCAGGTACATGGTACATACTCATGTGACTCGGCCAACGTTGTCTACCTCATACGTTGCAGGAAAGAATGCACCGCGGCATGGTACATCGGCGAGACCATGCAGACACTGAGACAACGTATGAACGAGCACCGCGCAACAATCGCCAGGCAGAATTGTTACCTCCCAGTCGGGGAACACTTCAGCAGTCAAGGACATTCAGCCTCGGATCTGCGGGTAAGCGTTCTCCAAGGCAACCTTAGAAACACACGACAACGCAAAATCATCGAGCAGAAACTGATAGCCAAGTTCCGCACTCATGAAGACGGTCTCAATCGGGATCTTGGGTTTATGTCACGATACATGACGTGATCCGGACTCGAGTCGTCGTTAGCTTGTTCACAGATGTGATTCCCAGTAAAAAAGTAAAAATTTTCCCAGTAAAAAAGTAATTTTTTTTTAAAGCTTTTCGTTTTACATACAGACGGCAGCTTTTGACACGTTAGAACCCCTGCGACTACACCTCATTGTCTCAGTTGTATCTTGCTATGTCTTTTGATGTGGTACCTTCCTGGCTGACTTAATTAACTTTATCACACCTCGGCAGATAGTCATAAATACTCCCAGGGCAGTTACAGAATGGGTTAGATACAGAGTAAAACACCCTCTAAACTGAGCCCCCAAAAAGCCCCAGAGCAGGTACAGCACGGGTTAGATACAGAGTAAAGCTCCCTCTGCACTGTCCCATCAAACACTCCCAGGGCAGGTACTGCACGGTTTAGATACAGAGTAAAACACCCTCTAAACTGTCCCATGAAACATTCCCAGAGCAGGTAGAGCATGGGTAAGAAACAGAGTAAAGCTCTCTCTACACTGTCCCATCAAACATTCCCAGGGCAGGTACAGCACGTGTTAGATACAGATTAAAGCTCCCTCTATACTGTCCCATCAAACATTCCCAGGGCAGGTCCAGCACGTGTTAGATACAGAGTAAAGCTCCCTCTATATTGTCCCATCAAACACTCTGAGGGCAGGTACAGTACGGATTAGATACAGAGTAAAGCTCCCTCTACACTTTCCCATCAAAGACTCCCAGGACAGGTACAGTACGGATTAGATACAGAGTAAAGCTCCCTCTACACTTTCCCATCAAAGACTCCCAGGGCAGGGACAGCACGGGTTAGATACAGAGTAAATCTCCCTCGACGGTGTCCCATCGCAAACTCCCAGGACAGGTACACCACAGGTTAGATACAGAGTAATGTTCCCTCTGCACTGTCCCATCAAACAGTCCCAGGGCAGGTACAGCACGGGTTAGATACAGAGTAAAACTCCCTCTGCGCTGTCCATCAAACACTCCCAGGGCAGGTAGAGCACGGTTAGTTAGATACAGAGTAAAGCTCCCTTTACACTGTGCCATCAAACACTCCTTGGGCAGGTACAGCATGGATTAGTTACAGAGTAAAGCTCCATGTACACTGTCCCATCAAACACTCCGAGGGCAAGTTCAGCATGGATTCGATAGAGAGTAAAGCTCCCTCTACAATGTCCCACGAAACACTCCCAGGACAGGTACAGCACAGGTTAGATACAGACTGAAGCTCCCTCTACACTATCCCATCAAACACTCCTTGGGCAGGTACACCACAGGTTAGATATGGAGTAAAGGTCCCTCTACACTGTCCCATCAAACACTCCCCGGGCAGGTACAACACGGGTTAGATACAGAGTAAAGCTCCCTCTACATTGTCCCATCAAACACTCCCCGGGCAGGTACAACACAGGTTAGATACAGAGTAAAGCTCCCTCTACATTGTCCCATCAAACACTCCCAGGGCAGATGCAGCATGGGTTAGATACAGAGTAAAGCTCCCTCTGCACACTCCCATCAAACACTCCCCGGGCAGATACAGCACAGGTGAGATACAGAGTAAAGCTCCATTTACACTATCCCATCAACTCTCCCAGGGCAGGTTCAGCTTGGGTTAGATATAGAGTAAAGCTCCCTCTTCACTGTCCCATCAAACACTCCCAGGGCACGTACTGCATGATTTAGATACACAGTAAAGCTTCTCTTAACCTGTCCGATCAAATACTCCCATGGCAAATACAGCACGGGTTAGATACAGAGTAAAGCACCCTCTACACTGTCCCATCAAACTTCCCAGGGCAGGTACAGCATGGATTAGATACTGAGTAAAGCTCCCTCTACAGTATCCCATCAAACACTCACTGGGCAGGTACAGCACGGGTTAGATACAGAGTAAATCTCCCTCTACGAGACTCCAGGATGGTGTGTTGCCTCCCTGGTGCAAGGGTCAAGGACATCTTGGAGCGGCTACAGAACATTTTGGAGGGGGAGGCCGAACAGCCAGTTGTCGTGGTGCACATAGGCATCAACGATATAGGTAAAAAACGGGATGAGGTCCTAAAAGCAGAATATAGGGAGTTAGGAGGTCGATTAAAAAATAGGACCTCAAAGGTAGTAATCTCAGGATTGCTACCAGTGCCACGTGCTAGTCAGAGTAGAAATAGGAGGATATTTCAAATGAATATGTGGCTAGAGGAATGGTGCAAGGGGGAGGGATTCAAATTCCTTGGACATTGGAACCAGTTCTGGCGGAGGTGGGACCAGTACAAACGGGACGGTCTGCACCTGGGCAGGGCTGGGACCAATATCATAGGGGGAGTGTTTGCTCGTGCTACTGGGGAGGTTTTAAATTAAAGTGGCAGGGGGTTGGGAACCTGAGCAGGGAGACAGAGGAAAGGGAAACAAGGATAAAAGCAAAAGACAGGAAGGAGAAAAACAAAAGTAGAAGGCAAAGAACTCAACGGTTTAAATCAAACATGGTCACAGTAAATAATAATTCATATAGGTCTGAGAGCATTAAAAAAACAAGCCTGAAGGCTTTGTGTCTTAATGCAAGGAGCATGCGGAACAAGGTGGATGAATTAGCTGCGCAAATAGAGGTAAATGAATACGATTTGATTGGGATCACAAAAACATGGCTCTAGGGTGGCCAAGGCTGGGAACTCAACATCCAGGGGTATTCAATATTTAGGAAAGATAGGCAAAAAAGAAAGGGAGTTGGGGTAGCATTGCTGGTTAAAGAGGGGATTAACACAATTGAAAGGAAGGATATTAGCTCTGATGATGCAGAATCTGTATGGGTAGAACTGAGAAATAACAAGGGGCAGAAAACGTTAGTGGGAGTGGTATATAGACCTCCAAACAGTAATACGGAGGTTGGGGACGGCATTAAAAGGGAAATTAGAGAAGCATGCAGTAAGGGCACAGCAGTCATCATGAGTGACTTTAATTTACATATAGATTGGGCTAACCAAATTAGTAAAAATACTGTGGAGGAGGAATTCCTAGAATGTTTACGGGATGGTTTTCTGGAACAATATGTTGAGCAACCAACCAGAGATCAGGCCATCTTAGACTGGGTATTATGTAACGAGAAAGGACTAATTAGCAATCTTGTTGTACAAGGCCCCTTGGGTCAGAGTGATCATAATATGATAGAATTCTTCATTAGGATGGAGAGTGAAGTAGTTGAATCAGAGACTAGGGTCCTGAATTTAAATAAAGGAAACTACGATGGTATGAGGCGCGAATTGGGTAGGATTGATTGGGGAATGTCACTCAAAGGGTTGACGGTGGATAGGCAATGGCAAACATTCAAAGACTGCATGGATGAACTACAGAATTTGTTAATCCCAGTGTGGCATAAAAATAAAACAAAAAGGGTGACTCAACCGTGGATAACAAGGGAAATTAAGGATAGCATAAGATCCAAGCAGAGGGCATATAAATTGGCCAGAAAAAGCGGTAACCCTGAGGATTGGGAGCAGTTTAGGATTCAACAAAGGAGGACAAAGGAATTAATTAAGAAGGGGAAAATAGAATATGAAAGTAAGCTTGCAGGGAACATAAAAACTGACTGTAAGAGCTTTTATAGATATGTGAAGAGAAAAAGATTAGTGAAATCAAGTGTAGGTCCCTTGCAGTCAGAAGCGGGAGAAGTTATAATGGGGAACAAAGAAATGGCAGACAAATTAAATGCATATTTTGGTTGTCTTCACAAAGGAGGACACAAATAACCTCCCAGAGATGTTGGAGAACATAAGGTCTGATGAAAGGGAGGAACTGAAAGAAATCAATATTTGCAGGGAAATGGTGTTAGGGAAATTGATGGGATTGAAGGCCGATAAATCCCCAGGGCCTGATAATCTACATCCTAGGGTACTTAAGGAAGTGGCCCTAGAAATAGTAGATGCATTGCTGATCATCTTCCAACATTCGATGGAATCTGGAACTGTACCCATGGATTGGAGGGTAGCTAATGTTACCCCACTATTCAAAAAGGGTGGTAGAGAGAAAGCGGGGAATTACAGACCGGTAAGCCTGACATCGGTAGTGGGGAAAATGCTAGAGTCCATTATAAAGGATGTAATAGCTGAGTACTTGAAAAACAGTGACAGGATCGGACAAAGTCAACATGGATTTACAAAAGGTAAATCGTGCTTGACTAATCTACTGGAATTTTTTGAAGATGTAACTGGGAAAATAGATAAGGGAGAACCAGTAGATGTGGTGTATTTGGACTTTCAAAAGGCTTTCGATAAGGTCCCGTATAAGAGAATAGCGTGTAAAGTTAAGGCACATGGGATTGGGGGCAAGGTATTGACTTGGATAGAGAACTGGTTGGCGGACAGAAAGCAGAGAGTAGGAATTAATGGGTCTTTTTCCGAGTGGCAGGCAGTGACTAGTGGGGTACCGCAGGGTTCGGTCCTTGGACCCCAGCTATTCACAATATACATTAATGATCTAGATAAGGGAACTAAATGTAATATCTCCAAGTTTGCAGATGACACAAAGCTGGGTGGGCGTGTGTGCTGCGAGGAGGATACCGAGAAACTCCAGGATGATTTGGACAGGTTGGATGAGTGGGCAGAAGCGTGGCAGATGCAATATAACGTGAATAAATGCGAGGTTATCCACTTTGGTGTCAAAAACAGAAAGGCAGACTATTATCTGAATGGCAATAGATTGGGAGAAGGGGAAGCGCAACGAGACCTGGGTGTCCTTGTGCACCAGTCGCTGAAGGTAAGCATGCAGGTGCAGCAGGCGGTGAAGAAGGCAAATGGTATGTTGGCCTTCATAGCAAAAGGGTTTGAGTATAGGAACAGGGATGTCCTGCTGCAGTTGTACAGGGCCTTGGTGAGACCACACCTTGGGTACTGTGTGCAGTTTTGGTCGCCTTATCTGAGGAAGGATGTTCATGCCATGGAAGGAGTTCAGCGAAGATTCACAAGGCTGATACCTGGGATGGCAAAAATGACATATGAGGAGAGATTGGGTCGATTGGGCTTATACTCGCTGGAGTATAGAAGAATGAGAGGGGATCTCATCGAAACATATAAAATTCTGACAGGTCTGGACAAACTAGATGCAGGAAGAATGTTCCCGATGGTCGGAGAGTCCAGAACCAGGGGTCATAATCTAAGGATAAGGGGTAAGCCATTTAGGACAGAAATGAGGAAGAATTTCTTCACCCAGAGAGTGGTGACTCTGTGGAATTCTCTACCACAGAATGTAGTTGAGGCCAAGTCATTAAATATATTCAAGAATGAGTTAGATATATTTCTTAAAGCTAAAGGTATCAAGGGATATGGGGAGAAGGCAGGTACAGGGTACCGAATTTGGATGATCAGCCATGATCTCATCGAATGGCGGAGCAGGCTCGAGGGGCCGAATGGCCTACTCCTGCTCCTATCTTCTATGTTTCTATGTTTTACGGTGTCCCATCGCACAGTCACAGGGCAGGTACACCACAGGTTAGATACAGAGTAAAGCTCCCTCTGCGCTGCCCCATCAAACATTCCCAGGGCAGGAACTGCACGGGTTAGATGCAGACGAAGAAAATGCTGGAAATAAAAGTGTAGCCGTTCTTTTATCAGAAGCTTTGTCTTGCTGTCTGATGAGGTTTAATATAATGAGATTTCAGACATATTCTGTTTCTCGTTCAGAGTTCCAGTACTTGTGGTTTTCTTTCACTCTTTCGATAGAGAGTAAAACTCCAGTAGAGGAGCTCGACAGCCAGATTGCGTACCAGACCCCAGAGTGCGCCTCTGTGAAATGTTTCATTGCCCACTCAGAGCGGGACTGCCAGTTTAGTCGCAGTTCAACGCCCACTGGAAACCGAGCTGATTTCACTGAGAAACTTCACAACCAGCAGAGAGTGGGGAGCCTTTCAACCCATCAGTCGGTCTTGGGTTGGAGCACCGGTCCTGGAGGTGAAGGGACGTCGTGCTATCCCACTCAGTGTTTCTATCAAAGGTGCGCCTGTGTGGACTGGGCTTGGTTTGGTTGTGAAGCCGTCCACAGTGGAATATCCAGCCGCCGCCCATTCTCTTGGGTCAAAAATTATGAAAGAAAAGAGGGAATGAACCAATTTCTAAAACACCTTTCATGTCCCCGGGATGTCCCAAGGCGCTTTACAACCAATTCATTACTTTTGAAGTGTAGTAACTGTTGTAATGTGGGAAACGCAGCAGCCAATTTCTGCACAGCAAGCTCTCACAAACAGCAATGTGATAATGACCAGATAATCTGTTTTTAGTGATGTTGGTTGAGGGATAAATATTGGCCAGGACACCTGGGAGAACTCCCCTGCTCTTCTTCGAAATAGTGGCCATGGGATCTTTTACATCCACCTGAGAGAGCAGACGGGGCCTCGGTTTAACATTTCATCCGAAAGACGGCACCTCCGACAGTGCGGCACTCCCTCAGCACTGGGAGTGTCAGGCTGGATTATGTGCTCAAATCCCTGGAATGGGGCTTGAACCCACAACCTTCCACCTATGAGGCAAGAGTGCTGCCACTGAGCCACGACTGACAAAGCAGGGAAAGCTCCTTGATGGGTCGGTTGATTTATCCTCTCAAGTCCTTGGTAGGATTCCTGGTCTGTGTTGAGCTAGCTGAGCGTGGCTGGGGTCGGTTGCCACAGATGTGTTGGGGAACCCCTGTGCTAAGGAGGGAACATCAGTCAGGGTTCCTGCTCCTGATCACCATCCAGTGACTCTGGCTGGAAGAGCTCATGTGTGGACACAGGATGAGGTCTCGATCAGGATCAGGATCAGGATCAGGATCGGCTGTGATGCCTGGTGGTTAACACTCTGAGAGACTCACACGCGAAATGTGATCACTTTGGCAAGACACCAGACTGGGTGAAAGTGTGACCAGCAAGGAGGAAATGGCCATTGAATTGCATTCTCCTTGATGCCAACTGTACACTTAACCAGCCTCCAACCCCCTTCCCCTCATTATTCAGAGATTCAATCTCTTCCCCCAAAAGAAAATTCATCAGTTAAGGCATCTTTTCATTTCAACTGTGAGGTAAGATTTAATGACACATTATAAACAGATTAACATTCTAAACTGAGAGATATGGAAAGTTACCTCCAGCGCATGTTTGGTCCCTCAAACTCCTGAGATCCGATGTTAATCCCCCTTCCACCCTGCGCCCATCCAGAACGAGGGTTAAAATATCGGCAGTGTGGCACTTACATGTGCCACTCTGCACATGCTCCCCGAGCCATTATAATAGGTGTGTTTCGGGCAGCCTGTGAGGCCCTCACACCAGGCAGACAAGGCCCTCCTTAAGATTCAATGGTTGGGGTTTGTTGACATCATTCGGACCCCGACCACATTTTAACCGGTGGCAGCGACAGGTGGCGGCCACCACCTGGGAAATCTGGAGTGGCCACCCCACCGGAGGATCCCGAGTGCTCCTCCGGGCTCCACAAAATAGTCCTTAGGCCTCCCCTACTTCCTGAGGATGGGCTTGGGCCGCCCCTCCCCGCCTTCACTTACGTTGCCGGGGTCCGTTACCTCCTGTCCCCGGCAGCGGCCTCCTGCCGCACTCGCCCGCTTCCCGCCCTCCAGCCTCAGGCCATCGACGTCCGATTCGGGGCGGGAGTCGGGCCTGGTCTACATAAATGAGGCCCGGGGAGTTAAAAGGGCTCTGGCCTCAGGCCGGCCCCTCACACTCCAGAGCCCACCGGCCCTGCACCATCACCACCCGGCCTGAGTTAAAATCAGGGCTTGGTTGTGAAATTTTGTGAGACACAAAATGGACTTTTAAAGAAGGTGTGTGACTTATTTTGGGTGCTGCTGATCTGGAGCCTGAAACTTACAAGTTTTTTTGTAACCTTCACCAACAATTGAACTTTGTTTGACCCAGCGGCTCGGTTTACTGAACAGCATTCAGGCATGGTGGCTGGGATTTTCCATTTCTCCGCTCCCGGTCCTTGATTTTCCATCCGTTCCCGGTCTGTAACTTTAAAGGGAGATTCCGCCATCCCAGCCACTGTTACATCATTAATTAAATGATGGGACACATCTGCCCTTATAAAACACGGCACAGTTTTTAAAAGTGCATTCTCAGGATCTGGGCATCGCTGGCACGGCTGGAGCTTGTTGTCCATCCCTAGCTGTCCTGAGGAAAGGGGTGGCACATTTCAGCGGGCATTTGAGAGTCAACCACGTGGGTGTGGGACTGGAGTCACGTGTAGGCCAGACCGGGTGAGGAGGGCAGGTTTCCTTCCCTGAAGCACACTGGTGAACCAGTTGGGCTTTGACGACAATCCGACAGCTTCGCGGTCACGTTTACTGAAACCAGCTTTTTTTTATTTCCAGGTTTTTAAAAAGGAAATTTAAATTCTCAAACTGCGGCGGTGAGATTTGGACTGACATTCTTGAGATTAATAGTCCAGTAACACAACAAAACCGGCAGCAGCTTGCATTTATATAGCGCCGTTATAACGTAGTAAAACGTAGTAAAACGTCCCACGGCGCTTCACAGGAGCGTAAATCAGACAAAATTTGACACTGAGCCAAAGGAGGAGACATTAGGACAGGTGACCAAAACCTTGGTCAAAGAGGTGGGGTTTTGAGGAGGGTCTTAAAGGAGGGTCATCATCCGCATGCCCGATACGAGATTCCCAAAACAAGCGCTCCACTCGGAGCTCCGACACGGCAAGAGAGCCCCAGGTGGGCAGAGGAAACGCTTCAAGGAGACCCTCAAAGCCTCCTTGAAAAAGTGCAACATCCTCACTGACACCTGGGAATCCCTGGCCCAAGACTGCACAAAGTGGAGGAGAAGCATCCGGGAAGGCGCCGAACACCTCGAGTCTCTTCGCCGGGAGCAAGCGGAAGCCAAGCGCAGGCAGCGCAAGGAGCGCACGTCAACCCAAGCACCCCACCCACCTGCCCCTTCAACCACCATCTGCCCCACCTGTGACAGAGACTGTAGGTCCCGCATTGGACTCATCAGTCACCTGAGAACTCATTTTTAGTGTGAAAGCAAGTCATCCTCGGTTCCGAAGGACTGCCTAAGAAGGAGAGAAAGGAGGAGAGAGAGGTGGAGGTGGGAGAAAATTGCAGAGCTTAGGGCTCAGCCAGTTAGACAGTCGGCAATGCACAGGAAGCCGAGGGACGTAGGGCTATAACTGCACGAGTGTTTTGAAATGCATTTCAACCCCCCCGGTGGCCGTAGTTTAAGGAATCGCTTCATCATTGGCACTGCACCTGTAATGCTCGATTCGCACTGCAGGTGGCACTGTCCACCACAGATTCTGCTTCATGCACGACGCTGAGGAATGACCACAGCATCCGCTAGTGGGAATTACAGGAAGCGACAGCAACGCCCAGAATTTGGGTTTTAAAGCAGTAAGAAATCGATCTTTCAAACCACGACTTCAGTCTCCTGTCATCTCGACCCCAAATCAGGCAGCGATTCACTGCGGCAAAAAAAGTGTCCAATCATTGGACAGTTGTTCATCCGAAACTCGGCTGCCCCGTGTCCTAACTCGCACCAAGTGCCGTTCACCCGTCACTCCTGTGCTCGCTGACCTACAGTGGCCCCCAGTCTGGCAACACCCGAAAAATTAAAAAATTCTCATCCTTGTGTTCAAATCCCTCCATGGCCTCGCCCCTCACCATTTCTGTAACCTCCTCCAGCCCCACAACCCACTGAGATCTCTGCGTTCCTCCAACTCTGGCCCTCTTTGTGCATCCCCGCTTTGCTTCGCCACACCATTGGCGGTCGTGCCTTCAGCCGTCGAGGCCCTGAGCTCTGGAATTCCCTCCCTAAACACCTCCGCCTCTCCACCTCTCTCTCCTCCTTTAAGATGCTCCTTAAAACCTATCTCTTGTTTTAATATCGCTACTATCAGCAAAAACAGATTATCTGGTCATTATCACATTTGCTGTTTGTGGGAGCTTGCTGTGCACAAATTAACTGCTGCGTTTTACAACAGTGACTCCACTTCGAGAAATTACTTAATTGGCTGTGAAGCGCTTTGGGACGTCCTATGGTCGTGAAGGGCGCGATATAAATGCAAAATACTTCTTTCATTTTTCAATCTGGAAAGTTTCCCGATCATCTGCAGCCATACGCACCTCCCCTTTAAGGAGTGCTGGCTGCCTTTAAGTGGCATCAGAGACGCCCGATTTCCCGTCCCTCCCTAAGCTGGGATGAAGCCAATAAATAGTGCGTGTAGCGAGGGTTGCTCGCCTGTATCATTATAATGAGGTCCCAGCACGAATTTCAGGTGGTGCCTGGGACCATGAGACCAGGTGCGTTTATTGCATTCAGTGCGCCCTGCCCACTGCACGCCCATGTACGGGCGCGATCGAATTTCAAGGTCAGTGTTCTGGTCTATCATGTATCTGACCATATATCTTTATCTAGATCTGCATTTGCCTTCTGTTGCCGAGGCCCTAAGCTCTGGAATTCCCTGCCTAAACCTCTCCGCCTCTCTATCCTCCTTCAAGACTCTCCTTAAAACCTACCTCTGTGACCAAGATTTTGGTCACCTGCCCGAATTTCTCCTTGTGTGTCTCGGTGTCAAATATTTTTGTCTTTTAATACTCCTGTGAAGCGCCTTGGGACGTTTCACTACGTTAAAGGCGCTATATAAATCCAAGTTGTTGTTGTTGTTAAGACGTGACACTTTACTATCTTCCTTCATCAGCACAGTGCCTCTGGCCATCTGCTGGGAGTCAAAATAATTTTTATTGCTATTTTAAGTATTGTTTAACATGGCACGACACATTTTCGTGATGCGGAGACGCCGGTGGTTGGACTGGGGTGGACAAAAGTGAGAAGTCGCACAACACCAGGTTACAGTCCAACAGTTTTATTGGAAAGCGCGAGCTTTCGGAGCTGCTGGCTGCCCCTTGGGTCAGGTAAAGTGTGGAAGGAGCAGCCGCTCCGAAATCTGTTGGGACAAGAACCTGGTGTTGTGCGACTTGACATGTTTGCGGGTTAAGCGAGCGGGCCAGCGCTGAAAATTTGAATCTGGCCAACCAGATTTTTTTGTTTGCTGTATTTATTTGCCCTCCCCACTGGAACTAACTTTGGGAAAGAATCCAGGAACCACAGCAATCAAATCTTTCCAGCTTGTGGAAAAGTCAAAGCATCTGCTGAAGCTGAGCTGAGCTGCGAGGGGCTGAAGCCCATGGCCATGGCCTGGCCATCTTCCTCCAACCTGCGGCTGTCCGGGGAGAAGCTGCTGTGCGCCATCTGTCTGGAGGTGTTCAGGAACCCGGCCACCATTCCCTGCGGGCACAACTTCTGCCTGGAGTGCATCGGCCGATTCTGGGACCAGCAGTTCGGTGTCGGGGCCTACAGCTGCCCGCAGTGCCGGGAGAGCTTCATCCCCAGGCCCGCGCTCCACAGGAACACCATCGTCTGCGACATCGTGGAGGATTTCCTCAAGGCGGGCGCCAGGCCCGAGGGGCCCAGGCCTCTGGCGGGCCCGGGGGACGCCGCCTGCGATTTCTGCACCGCCACCACCGGTAAGCTGCGAGCCGCCAAGTCGTGCCTGGTCTGCCTGGCCTCTTACTGCGAGGCCCACCTGAAGCCTCACCGCGAGAGCGCGGCCTTCCAGGACCACCCGCTGACCGACCCCGTCCCCGACATCAAGGAGCGCAAGTGCCGGCTGCACCGCAAGCACCTGGAGCTCTTCTGCCGGGCCGACAACACCTTCATCTGCTGCGTCTGCACCACCGGCGAGCACCGCCAGCATGAGGCGGTCACCCTGGAGGAGGAGGCGCAGAGCAGAAAGGTAAAGAGCTGTGAGACTTGTGTACAGGTATCGATCAGCATTCTCCAGATTCAGAGTGACACGGATAGCGGGGTCACATTCAGTGTAACACGGATAGCGGGGTCACATTCAGCGTGACACGGATAGCGGGGTCACATTCAGTGTGACACGGATAGCGGGGTCACATTCAGTGTGACACGGATAGCGGGGTCACATTCAGTGTGACACGGATAGCGGGGTCACATTCAGAGTGACACGGATAGCGGGGTCACATTCAGTGTAACACGGATAGCGGGGTCACATTCAGCGTGACACGGATAGCGGGGTCGCATTCAGCGTGACACGGATAGCGGGGTCGCATTCAGCGTGACACACGGATAGCGGGGTCGCATTCAGCGTGACACGTAGCGGGGTCGCATTCAGCGTGACACGGATAGCGGGGTCGCATTCAGCATGACACGGATAGCGGGGTCGCATTCAGCGTGACACGGATAGCGGGGTCGCATTCAGCGTGACACGGATAGCGGGGTCGCATTCAGAGTGACACGGATAGCGGGGTCGCATTCAGCGTGACACGGATAGCGGGGTCGCATTCAGCGTGACACGGATAGCGGGGTCGCATTCAGCGTGACACGGATAGCGGGGTCGCATTCAGCGTGACACGGATAGCGGGGTCGCATTCAGCGTGACACGGATAGCGGGGTCGCATTCAGCGTGACGGATAGCGGGGTCGCATTCAGCGTGACACGGATAGCGGGGTCGCATTCAGCGTGACACGGATAGCGGGGTCGCATTCAGCGTGACACGGATAGCGGGGTCGCATTCAGCGTGACGGATAGCGGGGTCGCATTCAGAGTGACACGGATAGCGGGGTCGCATTCAGCGTGACACGGATAGCGGGGTCGCATTCAGAGTGACACGGATAGCGGGGTCGCATTCAGAGTGACACGGATAGCGGGGTCGCATTCAGCGTGACACGGATAGCGGGGTCGCATTCAGCGTGACACGGATAGCGGGGTCGCATTCAGCGCGACGCACGGATAGCGGGGTCGCATTCAGCGCGACGCACGGATAGCGGGGTCGCATTCAGCGCGACGCACGGATAGCGGGGTCGCATTCAGCGCGACGCACGGATAGCGGGGTCGCATTCAGCGCGACGCACGGATAGCGGGGTCGCATTCAGCGCGACGCACGGATAGCGGGGTCGCATTCAGCGCGACGCACGGATAGCGGGGTCGCATTCAGCGCGACGCACGGATAGCGGGGTCGCATTCAGCGCGACGCACGGATAGCGGGGTCGCATTCAGCGCGACGCACGGATAGCGGGGTCGCATTCAGCGCGACGCACGGATAGCGGGGTCGCATTCAGCGCGACGCACGGATAGCGGGGTCGCATTCAGCGCGACGCACGGATAGCGGGGTCGCATTCAGCGCGACGCACGGATAGCGGGGTCGCATTCAGCGCGACGCACGGATAGCGGGGTCGCATTCAGCGCGACGCACGGATAGCGGGGTCGCATTCAGCGCGACGCACGGATAGCGGGGTCGCATTCAGCGCGACGCACGGATAGCGGGGTCGCATTCAGCGCGACGCACGGATAGCGGGGTCGCATTCAGCGCGACGCACGGATAGCGGGGTCGCATTCAGCGCGACGCACGGATAGCGGGGTCGCATTCAGCGCGACGCACGGATAGCGGGGTCGCATTCAGCGCGACGCACGGATAGCGGGGTCGCATTCAGCGCGACGCACGGATAGCGGGGTCGCATTCAGCGCGACGCACGGATAGCGGGGTCGCATTCAGCGCGACGCACGGATAGCGGGGTCGCATTCAGCGCGACGCACGGATAGCGGGGTCGCATTCAGCGCGACGCACGGATAGCGGGGTCGCATTCAGCGCGACGCACGGATAGCGGGGTCGCATTCAGAGTGACACGGATAGCGGGGTCGCATTCAGCGCGACGCACGGATAGCGGGGTCACGTTCAGCGTGATTGTAATTCCTGATTGATGAATATAACTTTGATGATGTATTCCTGCTGCCTGGGGAAAGTTGTACATCTAATTCACGAATATTGAGCAGAGCTCTGCCCCCAGTCCCACCCCTCTGCTCCCTGCTCTGACTGTCGGTGAACTCCGTGCTTGCCCTGATGGTATTTGGTCTCTCATTTCCCAGAAAGAACTTCGCCTAACGGACCTTGAGATGGAGAAGCAGTTACAGGGGACCCTGCTTGAGATTGCAACACTTCAGCAGAACATCAAGTCAATCACCGTGAGTTGGTTCGCAGCCTCTTCGGCAATGAGGCACTCAGGAATTGATTGCGTTTCCCAGTCCCATTTCGGGATTGAAGGGGCGATCTTCCACTTGAGTTCCTCGGTGCGACCGCCCCGTCGGGAGATTGCTCAGACCACAGCCTGCGATTTTCCGGCCGTTTTAGTGATGGGCGGGAAATCACGATCGCTTATATTGCGATCCGTCGGAAAATTAGTGCCAAGCCATTCAGGGGAAAAATCAGGAAGCACTTTTCCACACTAAAGCTATTAGAGCTCTGGAACTCGCTCCCCCAAATGGCTGTGGATGCTGGGGGACAAGTGAAGCTTTCAAGACTGAGGTCGATAGACTTTTGTTCGGTAAGAATATCGGGGGATGTGGAGCTAAGGTGGTGCTGTGGTACAGATCAGCCGTGATCTAATGGAATGGTGGAGCAGGCCCGAGGGGCAGAATGGCCTCCTCCTGTTCCTGCGCTCCCAGGAACAGGGCAAGGCAGTTGGACTCGAGAATCCCCTTCCTTTTCCAATCCCCCACCTTCTCCCTCCAGATACGCCATTGTGTCCGGAGCTCCTTTCCGCCGCCCAATTCAATGTAACCTACCTCAGGGCTCCATTACCCCTTCTCACTTGTCTTCCCTTCTTGCTCCCGATTAGCTCAGTTTTAGGGTGGGGGGAGTTGTTTTCGAAATTCTAATGAATGGGAGTGAGCGAGACCGGGCAGTCTAACCGGACGGCGTTCTGTAGCGCAGCTGCTTAATGACGAGTGGAAATGTTGCTGTGTGTGCTCCAGGGTGTGTTGATGGAACACTGATAACACATGAGGCCCAGTGCTGGCTGTAGTGAAAAAACCAGAGTCGCCAACTCTAGTTGGACATATTCCTGGAGGTTTCATCACACGACCTCCGACCTCCAACAGCCCCACCTCGGACAGCCAATATTTTTATAATTGGTAAGCTAAAGTATTCAAAGAAAATGAAAAACACAGGAATTTTTTTCATGCCCCTGTGATTTTTCTCCCAGCAGTGTCCGGGAGATTAATCTGCAATTCTGGAGACTCCAGAGCAATCCTGGAGACTCCAGGGCAATCCTGGAGACTCCAGGGCAATCCTGGAGACTCCAGGGCAATCCTGGAGACTCCAGGGCAATCCTGGAGACTCCAGGGCAATCCTGGAGACTCCAGGGCAATCCTGGAGACTCCAGGGCAATCCTGGAGACTCCAGGGCAATCCTGGAGACTCCAGGGCAATCCTGGAGACTCCAGGGCAATCCTGGAGACTCCAGGGCAATCCTGGAGACTCCAGGGCAATCCTGGAGACTCCAGGGCAATCCTGGAGACTCCAGGGCAATCCTGGAGACTCCAGGGCAATCCTGGAGACTCCAGGGCAATCCTGGAGACTCCAGGGCAATCCTGGAGACTCCAGGGCAATCCTGGAGACTCCAGGGCAATCCTGGAGACTCCAGGGCAATCCTGGAGACTCCAGGGCAATCCTGGAGACTCCAGGGCAATCCTGGAGACTCCAGGGCAATCCTGGAGACTCCAGGGCAATCCTGGAGACTCCAGGGCAATCCTGGAGACTCCAGGGCAATCCTGGAGACTCCAGGGCAATCCTGGAGACTCCAGGGCAATCCTGGAGACTCCAGGGCAATCCTGGAGACTCCAGGGCAATCCTGGAGACTCCAGGGCAATCCTGGAGACTCCAGGGCAATCCTGGAGGGTTGGCAACCCTTGGCAAGGTGGCTCAATGTTCAGCTCACTGATTTCTGCTCTGCCTGAAGGCAGCTGCTTTATTTTGAATGATAAAAGCCTCCATCTAGTTGCGAGGTTTTTTTTGGAGTGGGACAACTTTTTCAGGCACTCTTGCCCTCCCTACGCCGATCACCCTGCGAATCGCTTACCCACTAAACCTCCAGGAGAGGTCGGGAATTTGGAAAATGTGATGAGGCTTGGCACTGGGTGCTAGGAATGGGTGCTGGGTGGCACTTGGAGCGGGTGCTGGGTGGCACTTGGAGCGGGTGCTGGGTGGCACTTGGTGCTAGGAATGGGTGCTGGGTGGCACTTGGAGCGGGTGCTGGGTGGCACTTGGAGCGGGTGCTGGGTGGCACTTGGAGCGGGTGCTGGGTGGCACTTGGAGCGGGTGCTGGGTGGCACTCGGAGCGGGTGCTGGGTGGCACTGGGTGCTAGGAGCGGGTGCTGGGTGGCACTTGGAGCGGGTGCTGGGTGGCACTGGGTGCTAGGAATGGGTGCTGGGTGGCACGGAGCGGGTGCTGGGTGGCACTGGGAGCGGGTGCTGGGTGGCACTGGGAGCGGGTGCTGGGTGGCACTTGGAGCGGGTGCTGGGTGGCACTTGGAGCGGGTGCTGGGTGGCACTTGGAGCGGGTGCTGGGTGGCACTTGGAGCGGGTGCTGGGTGACACCGGACAGGTCAGGCGAGGGTTTAGAACTCTTTCTTATCTCCCACCTCAGAGATCCTCGCAGAAAGTGGAATCGGAAATCACCAACAAGTTTTCTGCGATGACTGAAGCCATTGAAGAGGCCCTGAAAGTGGTGATTGGGCTAATCGGGAGGGAGCAGCGAGTGGCACTGAACCAGGCCGAAAACATCAGGACCCAACTGGAGCAGAAATGCACCGAGCTCAGGGAGAAGAAACTCCAATTGGAAATCTTAGCCAATAAGAGTGATAATTTCAAATTTGTGCAGGTAAAATCACTATTCACCATTAGTTCAACGTACAACCTGACGGTTACATACTTAGCTCATTGGTGGGAACTTATAGTACATTTTTAAGAGGCTTTTTATGGAATTTATCAACTTGACCTGCTTTTTTGAGTTATAATGTAATGCACGTTACATGGTACGCACAGACATTTAGTGAGAATCGAAGGTTCAGTAACTCTTATCTCGAGCAGGCTGTCTAAGGCAATAGATATTCAAGAAGCTAAGGAGAGTTGGATTGGATATGGTGGGTTGGGGAGGCTTGAGAGTTGGATTGAGAGTCAGGACAGGCTGTGTCGGGGAGCTTTGGCGCATCAGGTGGAGTAAGTGAGGCCTGGGGAGTTAGGATAGGTCAGTTTGGGAAGGCCTGAAGAGCTGGGACGGTTGGGTCAGAGAGGCCTGGAGAGTTGAGACAGGTTGGGGATGTCTGAAGAAAATTGGTCATGAGTGAGCTACCGAACATGTTGGCGTGCACAAGATGCAATGCTTTATCCAGACAAATGAAAGGATCGGGTACAGCTGCTGAAGTGTTTGGTTCAGTCTTTGTAGAGTTTACTCATGGCTGCTACTCCTGGAGCCCATTATACCAGCTTAGAGTCACTGCCAGTAACCAACACCCATTAGCGGCTGTGGATTGCCACAGCACAACTGACATGGAAGTATGATTCTGATCCGGGGATATCTCGCTCACCGAGAATGTCTGAAGACCAGGCCCCGATCTTGTCTTGGAGGCAGGGGAGCGAGCGGGGGTGGAGGGGCTGTTCTGCGGTTGAGAAACCTGGAAGAAAGGGTTTCCCTCAGACCCTGACGAATTTAACGGAAGGACCTGATTACCATTTTTTTGTCTCCGTTTCCCGGCCGCAGCCAGATTGGGAGGCCGACTGGCTGACGGGAGGGTAGACCTTCGGCACCAGGCCGCAACCGGGGAGTGGAGTGGAGAGGAGAGAGGGAGGGATCGGAAAGGCCAGCGAGTCGGGGAGAAGATTGGAGGCCATAGGGGAGATCAGAAGGGTCAGGGGATGGAGGGAGGGAGGGGGGATTGGAAGGGTTGGGGGGCCAGATCGGAAGGACCGTGGGGGGATGGGAAGGGTCGGGGGGGGGATGGGAAGAGTCGGGGGGGGGAGATGGGAAGGGTCGGGGGGGGGGGAGATGGGAAGGGTCGGGGGGGGGCAGATGGGAAGGGTCGGGGGGGGGAGATGGGAAGGTTCGGGGGGGGGCAGATGGGAAGGGTCGGGGGGGGAGATGGGAAGGGTCGGGGGGGGAGATGGGAAGGGTCGGGGGGGGAGATGGGAAGGGTCGGGGGGGGGGGAGATGGGAAGGGTCGGGGGGGGAGATGGGAAGGGTCGGGGGGGGGAGATGGGAAGGGTCGGGGGGGGGGAGATGGGAAGGGTCGGGGGGGGGAGATGGGAAGGGTCGGGGGGGGGAGATGGGAAGGGTCGGGGGGGGGAGATGGGAAGGGTCGGGGGGGGGAGATGGGAAGGGTCGGGGGGGGGAGATGGGAAGGGTCGGGGGGGGGGGAGATGGGAAGGGTCGGGGGGGGGAGATGGGAAGGGTCGGGGGGGGGAGATGGGAAGGGTCGGGGGGGGGAGATGGGAAGGGTCGGGGGGGGGAGATGGGAAGGGTCGGGGGGGATGGGAAGGGTCGGGGGGGATGGGAAGGGTCGGGGGGGGATGGGAAGGGTCGGGGGGGATGGGAAGGGTCGGGGGGGGATGGGAAGGGTCGGGGGGGGGATGGGAAGGGTCGGGGGGGGATGGGAAGGGTCGGGCGGTGGGGGGATGGGAAGGGTCGGGGGGGATGGGAAGGGTCGGGGGGGATGGGAAGGGTCGGGGGGGGATGGGAAGGGTCGGGCGGGGGGGGGATGGGAAGGGTCGGGGGGGATGGGAAGGGTCGGGGGGAGATGGGAAGGGTCGGGGGGGGGATGGGAAGGGTCGGGGGGGGGATGGGAAGGGTCGGGGGGGGATGGGAAGGGTCGGGGGGGATGGGAAGGGTCGGGGGGGGATGGGAAGGGTCGGGGGGGGATGGGAAGGGTCGGGGGGGGATGGGAAGGGTCGGGGGGGGGATGGGAAGGGTCGGGGGGGGGGATGGGAAGGGTCGGGGGGGGATGGGAAGGGTCGGGGGGGGGATGGGAAGGGTCGGGGGGGGGATGGGAAGGGTCGGGGGGGGGATGGGAAGGGTCGGGGGTGGGGATGGGAAGGGTCGGGGGTGGGGATGGGAAGGGTCGGGGGGTGGGGATGGGAAGGGTCGGGGGGGGGGGGAGATGGGAAGGGTCGGGGGGGGGGAGATGGGAAGGGTCGGGGGGGGAGATGGGAAGGGTCGGGGGGGAGATGGGAAGGGTCGGGGGGGGGATGGGAAGGGTCGGGGGGGGGATGGGAAGGGTCGGGGGGGGGATGGGAAGGGTCGGGGGGGGGGAGATGGGAAGGGTCGGGGGGGGGGAGATGGGAAGGGTCGGGGGGGGGGAGATGGGAAGGGTCGGGGGGGGGAGATGGGAAGGGTCGGGGGGGGGAGATGGGAAGGGTCGGGGGGGGGAGATGGGAAGGGTCGGGGGGGGGAGATGGGAAGGGTCGGGGGGGGGGAGATGGGAAGGGTCGGGGGGGGGGAGATGGGAAGGGTCGGGGGGGGGAGATGGGAAGGGTCGGGGGGGGGATGGGAAGGGTCGGGGGGGGGGATGGGAAGGGTCGGGGGGGGGATGGGAAGGGTCGGGGGGGGGGATGGGAAGGGTCGGGGGGGGGATGGGAAGGGTCGGGGGGGGGATGGGAAGGGTCGGGTGGGTGCCCGATCACAGCGGGGTGGGTGAAGCAGCTAAACTGGATCCAGCAGGTAAGTGGAAAGGGAAACCCGGCCGGCCAGGGTTAAATTTAAAATGGTGTCTAATGCTAAGGTACGCAGCCTCATTATAATATTTAAATGTCCAACCCGCCTCCTGCTAGCGGATTGGTTGCCCGCCTCCTGTCCTGTCTTCATTAAAACTGGAAGTGGGCGGGCCGGGGGGCAGGTTTCAGATTTAAAAATTTTTTACAAACCACCCGACCAAACCTATCCATTTTTCGGGGTTAAATCCCCCCCCCCGCCGGGGTCTGAACAGATCTTTATTCCTGGGGAATGGACACACAGGCCTAGAAATTTGACGGCGCGGGTTCTGATGTGGCGTAGGATGCACGCGCTTAGTTCGCGCCGGGTGCGTGCTCGGTTCGCGCCGGGTGCGTGCTCGGTTCGCGCCGGGTGCGTGCTCGGTGCGCGCTCGGTTCGCGCCGGGTGTGCGCGCACCGTTTCGCGCCGGGTGCGCGCTCTCGGTTCGCGCCGGTGTGCGCGCTCTCGGTTCGCGCCGGGTGCGCGCTCTCGGTTCGCGCCGGGTGCGCGCGCTCGGTGCGCGCCCTCGGTTCGCGCCGGGTGTGCGCGCTCGGTGCGCGCAGCTTCGCGCCGGGTGCGCGCGCTCGGTGCGCGCCGCTTTGCGCTCTCGGTTCGCGCCGGGTGGCGCGCTCTCGGTTCGCGCCGGGTGCGCGCTCTCGGTTCGCGCCGGGTGCGCGCTCTCGGTTCGCGCCGGGTGCGCGCTCTCGGTTCGCGCCGGGTGCGCGCTCTCGGTTCGCGCCGGGTGCGCGCTCTCGGTTCGCGCCGGGTGCGCGCTCTCGGCGCGCGCCGGGTGCGCGCTCTCGGTTCGCGCCGGGTGCGCGCCGGGTGCGCGCGCTCGGTTCGCGCCGGGTGCGCGCGCTCGGTTCGCGCCGGGTGCGCGCGCTCGGTTCGCGCCGGGTGCGCGCGCTCGGTTCGCGCCGGGTGCGCGCTCTCGGTTCGCGCCGGGTGCGCGCTCTCGGTTCGCGCCGGGTGTGCGCGCTCGGTGCGCGCCGCTTCGCGCCGGGTGCGCGCGCTCGGTGCGCGCCGCTTTGCGCCGGGTGCGCGCGCTCGGTTCGCGCCGGGTGCGCGCCGGGTGCGCGCGCTCGGTTCGCGCCGGGTGCGCGCTCTCGGTTCGCGCCCTCGGTTCGCGCCGGGTGTGCGCGCTCGGTGCGCGCAGCTTCGCGCCGGGTGCGCGCGCTCGGTGCGCGCCGCTTCGCGCCGGGTGCGCGCTCTCGGTTCGCGCCGGGTGCGCGCCGGGTGCGCGCTCTCGGTTCGCGCCGGGGTGCGCGCTCTCGGCGCGCGCTCTCGGTTCGCGCCGGGTGCGCGCCGGGTGCGCGCGCTCGGTTCGCGCCGGGTGCGCGCTCTCGGTTCGCGCCCTCGGTTCGCGCCGGGTGTGCGCGCTCGGTGCGCGCCGCTTCGCGCCGGGTGCGCGCTCTCGGTTCGCGCCGGGTGCGCGCCGGGTGCGCGCTCTCGGTGCGCGCCGGGTGCGCGCTCTCGGTGCGCGCCGGGTGCGCGCTCTCGGTGCGCGCCGGGTGCGCGCTCTCGGTGCGCGCCGGGTGCGCGCGCTCGGTGCGCGCCGGGTGCGCGCGCTCGGTTCGCGCCGGGTGCGCGCGCTCGGTTCGCGCCGGGTGCGCGCGCTCGGTTCGCGCCGGGTGCGCGCGCTCGGTTCGCGCCGGGTGCGCGCGCTCGGTTCGCGCCGGGTGCGCGCGCTCGGTTCGCGCCGGGTGCGCGCTCTCGGTTCGCGCCGGGTGCGCGCTCTCGGTTCGCGCCGGGTGTGCGCGCTCGGTGCGCGCCGCTTCGCGCTGGGTGCGCGCGCTCGGTGCGCGCCGCTTCGCGCCGGGTGCGCGCGCTCGGTTCGCGCCGGGTGCGCGCCGGTGTGCGCGCTCTCGGTTCGCGCCGGGTGCGCGCGCTCGGTTCGCGCCGGGTGCGCGCGCTCGGTTCGCGCCGGGTGCGCGCGCTCGGTTCGCGCCGGGTGCGCGCGCTCGGTTCGCGCCGGGTGCGCGCTCTCGGTTCGCGCCGGGTGCGCGCGCCGGGTGCGTGCGCTCGGTGCGCGCGCTCGGTTCGCGCCGGGTGCGCGCGCTTGGTTCGCGCCGGGTGCGCGCGCTCGGTTCGCGCCGGGTGCGCGCTCTCGGTTCGCGCCGGGTGCGCGCGCCGGGTGCGTGCGCTCGGTGCGCGCCCTCGGTTCGCGCCGGGTGCGCGCTCTCGGTTCGCGCCGGGTGCGCGCGCTCGGTTCGCTCCGGGTGCGCGCACAGTTCACACCGGGTGTGCGCCGCACGCTATATTGGTTAGCTACCTGTAGCCGTCCAGGACGCCCGCCTGAAACTGCCGGTGGGCCCGTTGCTTATGCAAATAGGGGGCCGAACGCCTGTTCCGGGTCCCGTTGACCACAGCAAAACAAGAGGTCCTTAAAGGGAGGCTGCCACCCAAAGTTTAAGTTTGAATTGTTTCACTGACCTGACTGTGGAGCTGGAATGTTCCTCCCGGCTCATCGTTGAAACCGCGGGCCGCTCGCTGCCTGTCACGGCTCTGGGATTGGTACCTGACTTTAGGGCCACTTACTGCCAGGTTTGTGCTGTGGAATCTTGTCTACTGAGAACTTGTTATTCGATCAGTAAACGATGTTGCTTCAGTGTCAGCCTTAGCTCGGTGGGTAGCACGCTTGTCTCTCAGTCAATGGCTGTGGGTTCAAGCCCCACACCAGAGACTTGAGCCTTAAACCCAGGCTGACGTTCCAGTGCAGTGCTGAGGGAGTGCTGCACTGTCGGAGATGCCGTTGTTCGAATGAGACGATAAACCAAACTGCCCTCTCAGGTGGACGTAAAAGATCCCATTGCAGTATTTTGAAGAAGAGCAGGGGAGTTCTCCCCGGTGTCCTGGCCAATATTTATCCCTCAGCCAACATCACTAAAAACAGATTATCTGGTCATTATTATGTTGACTGTTTGTGGGAGCTTGCTGTGCGCAAATTGGCTGCCGCTTTTCCCACATTACAGCAGTGACTACACTTCAAAAGTACTTCATTGGTTGCAAAGGGCTTTGGGACGTCCTGAGGTTGTGAAAGGCACTACATAAATGCAAACTCTTGTTTTTTTTCTTACGGTTCGGTGTTTCCTCTCAGGAGTCCCTTTGTTTCAGCACAGCCTCTCAGATCCCCGATGTCCCTCAGTTAAAGTCCGACTTACAGTCCAAGCTCGCTCGTGCCAGTGAGGCTGCCACTGAACTTTCCGTCCAGGTGAAGGAGTGTCTGCATCGAGCCATGAAACGCAAACTGAAGAGCACAGAAACACGAGGTCAGTGAATTCCACAACAGGCCGGTTTGCGGAACAGGCTCGAGGGGCTGAATAGCCCACCTCCCATTCCAAAGTTCCCAGTGTCTCGAGACGTTGCATTCACGAGGTCAGAGGGTAGCTGCAAGGGAGGTTCATCAATCCAAAATCAAAACAACTTACATTCCGCCCCCCCCTCCATCTCATCCCCTAACTGGAGACCACTCCAAGTATTGCTCACTCTCTCTGTACCAGCATGTGAACAATGACGGAGTTGAAAAGACGCTCTGGTCCCGGCCAGCCTGTCCCACACATGCCCTGTGCCTCACAATACACACACTCCCCCACCCCACCCAAGACCATGTGATCTTCTGGGAGTGGCGAAAAACCAGGTCAAAACCCGGGCCCATTTGGGGAAAATCTGGGAAATCCCTCTCCGAGCCCCCCGCCCCCCCCACCCCCCCAGGCGTTCGAAACTAGTCCAGACGATCACTCTGGCCCCGATAATTTGATGCCGTACCTACCTCTTGTGCAAGGTGATCGCCACCCCTGCCAGAAACAGGTCCCGCTCTCGCTCGAAGGCGCGTTCCCTGACATCAGCTCGAAACTATCCTCTCACCAGTTCTGGTGATACCTCCTTGCTGTAGTATCCCAGCCTACCGTGATGTAGTGCTCTGGATTAACCTTATCCATCCCATTTAATATCTTGTACCCTTCTATAAACTCACCTCGTTGTCACCTCCTTTCAAGGCTAAAGAGTCCCAGTTTCTCCATTCTTTCCTCATCACTCAATCCTTTGACACCAAGAATCATCCTCTTGGATTGTCTCTCCTTTTCCTCAGTCACATCCTGCTTCTTGGAGACATTTAATTGGATAGAGAATTCTCTCTCTCTCTCTCTCTCTCTCTCAATTAACAGTACAGTTTGAAACTGAACTAAGATAGAAAAAAATAACTAATTTGTATTTAAATAAGTACTTTTAAAGTGTAGGCCTAGAAATTCAATGACGCCGAGCTCGTTTTAAAGGCGTAAAATGGCCGCCAAAGTGTCCACAATGGCGGGTGGCGGGCGGGCGCGCGCGCATCCTGAGTTGGCAGTGCGCCACCTGCCATTTTGGCACAGGCACCAAAGGAGGCGTCCAGGAGCCGGAAGCAGACGTTAATCAGGTTGCCAACTCTGATTGGATATATTTCTGGAGGTGCCATCACATGACCAACCGCCCTGCCCCCCCCACGCTCCCGCCATCGGTCGCCCGACACGTCCAGCCTCGCGGTGCCCCGCCTTCCCACGGCCAATTGGTGAACAGAATCTTTGTTACCTGATTAGATGATTCTTGACTTGTCGGTCAAAACAGCCTTTACTCTCTCGTCTGATATTTTTATAGAAAATAGGAGCAGGAGTCGGCCATTCAGCCCTTCGAGCCTGCTCCGCCATTCAATATGATCATGGCTGATCCTCTATCTCAATGCCATATTCCCGCTCTCTCCCCATACCCCTTGGTGCCTTTTGTGTTTGGAAATCTATCTATCTCCTTCTTAAATATATTCAGTGACTTGGCCTCCACAGCCTTCTGTGGTAGAGAATTCCACAGGTTCACCACCCTCTGAGTGAAGAAATTTCTCCTCATCTCAGTCCTGAATGTCCTACCCCATATCCTGAGACTGTGACCCCTCGTTCTAGAGCCCCCCCCCCAGCCAGGGGAAACATCCTCCCTGCATCCAGTCTGTCTAGCCCTGTCAGAATTTTATACGTTTCAAATGCGATCTCCTCTCATTCTTATAAACTCTCGTGAATACAGGCCTAGTTGACCCAATCCCTCCTCATACGACAGTCCTGCCATCCCAGGAATCAGTCTGGTGAACCTTCGTTGCACTCCCTCTATGGCAAGTATATCCTTTCTTAGGTAAGGAGACCAAAACTGCACACAGTACTCCAGGTGTGGTTTCACCAAGGCCCTGTACAACTGTAGTAAGACATCCTTGCTCCTGTACTCAAATCCTCTTGCAATGAAGGCCAACATCCCATTTGCCTTCCTAACTGCTTGCTGCACCTGCTGATAAAACAAAAGTGTTCAAATAGAATTAAAAAAACTCTCAATTTTTATTGCCCCTTTGATTTTTCTCCCGGGATTGCTCCCAGCAGTGTCGTGGGGATTAGCCTTCAATCCCTGGAGACTCCAGGGCAATCCTGGAGGGGTGGAAACCCGAGGCCTTCGGCTCTTTACGTTTTTAAATGAGGGGCCCAACGCCTGCTTGACACCTCCTTTACCAAATTGGATCGCCTAGAACGCAGTGGGCACCGGGCCAGCTGCATTCAGGAAAGCGCGGTCTACATGCAGCCTAACCAGCAGTCCTTAAAGGGCCGCTGCAGCCGCCACCAAAAAGGTAAGTTTTTGTAAAAAAAAACACTTACCTGAATCTGGAGCCGGGAGGTGTAGGAGTGCTCCTCCCGACCCCACATTAAAAACGCTGGCCACAGCCGGCCACCGCTCACCTCCATAGTCCCCTCCGCCTCTCCCATTTGCTCCCCACCCTCCCTCTCCCGGTCACCTCTCCCTAAGACCTACCCTGAGGGCTGCTGCCGGTGACACAGCAGCGCAAAATGCAAAAGGTCATTGCCAACGAGCTTCCTGGGGACACCCAGCAATATTGGCCAGGACACCGGGGAGAACTCCCCCCCGCTCTTCTTCCAATAGTGCCTGTGGAATCTTTTACGTCCACCTGAGAGGGCAGACGGGACCTCGGTTTAACGTCTCATCCTAAAGATGGCCTGCTCAGACCGTGCAGCGCTCCCTCAGCACTGCACTGGGAGTGTCGGCCTAGTTAATGGGCTCAAGTCTCTGGAGTGGGGCTTGAACCCACAGCCTTCTGACTCAGAGGCGAGAGCGAGAGAGCTGCCACTGAGCCACGGCTGACACCACAAGGTAATGAATAACAACCCAGAATACACAAATAAACTCCACTCTTTTTTATCTCTTTTGTTGTGTGCAGGGAGTGAGAAAGCGGCCCGATCATCCGATGTGTCTCCACAAACCTCTCTGCTGCCCCCAGAACCCAAGGTTCGGAAGGATTTTGTACAGTGTGAGTAGATTTTGCAATTTTGGTTGAATTGCTCACACCCAGTGCTTGTATCCTTACTCCTTCAGGACAGTCAGCTGATGATGCAGATCCAGTAGATGGCAATCACTCCGAAGCTTTTCCCTTTTTAAGGGCCAAACAATCAGCTGCCGACTGTGAGCGACCACCCGATCTAATTGAAAGTTGCCGGGATTCCCACAAGATTTCTGCCACTGAGAATGAAAGAAGTTGTAGTGATAGCGCGCCTTTCACCACCTCAGGACATTCCCAAAACGCTTTGGGGCCAACAAAGTACTTTTGTGAAATGTAATCACTGTTGTCATGGTGGAAAATGTGGCACCCAATTTGCGCACAGCAAGCTCCCATAAGTAGTCTGTTTTGGTGGTGTTGGCTATGTGGGAAGCATTGACCAAGACACTGGGAGAACTCCCATGCTTGCCATCGAATAAGAATCCTTTATGTCCACCTGGGCGGGCTGGTAAGGCCAGGGTTCAACATCTCATCCCAAAAGGTGACAACATAGCACTCCTTCAGTACTGCATTGAAGCCTACATTATCTGTACAAGTACCTGGACTGGGGCTTGAACCCACAGTGTTGCTGACTCACGGGTGAGAGCACTACTGATTGATCCCTGCTGACAGCTCGCAGTGAAGAGCTGAGGTCCCTGGAGACTTGGCCCCGGAGTGGGTTTTCAAGTTATTTCCAAACTCTGAATGTGACTGGGGGAAGCAGAGTGAGGACGAGATCTTTGGGATGGACAAACAATCTGCGAATCAGGAAAGATTGGGAGGGCACAGAGTGCTTGTGTGTGTTTTTATAAAAGAACGGATTTGGTTGCAAGGAAAAATGTTTCTGTGTTGAGTAAGAAAGGGAGTGAGACACTGAGAAAGAAGGGTAGAGAGACGCAAACAGACAGAGGTCTAGAAACACAACCTGCAGCAATTCCTGTGACCCGGACTTGAACATCAGGGGCAGGAGGTTCCTCTGCTGGTCGTGGGTCTGACCTTTCAGAGGACCCGCAGCCCAGCCACATCTGTAATGACACAGCTGCGAGCCGTGGCTCAGTGGGTAGCACCCTCGCCTCTGAGTCAGAAGGTTGAGGGTTCAAGTCCCACTCCAGAGACTTGAGCACAAAATCTAGGCCAACACTCCAGTGCAGTCCTGAGGGAGTGCCGCACTGTCGGAGGTGCTGTCTTTCGGATGGGACATTAAACCGAGACCCCGTCTGCTCTCTCAGGTGGACATAAAAGATCCCACGGCACTATCTGAAGAAGAGCAGGGGAGTTCTCCCCGGTGTCCTGGCCAATATTTATCCCTCAACCAATATCACTGAAACAGATAATCTGGCAATTATCACATTGCTGTTTGTGGGAGCGTGCTGTGCACAAATTGGCTGCTGCGTTTCCTACATCACAGCAGTCACTGCACTTCAAACACAATGTCCTTATTTGGCTGTGAAGCGCTTTGGGATGTTGTGAAAGGTGCTATATAAATGCAAGTTCTTCGTTCTTTAATTGGCCTGGGTTTTTATCTTTTTTAGGAGATCACATGGTTTTGGGTGGGGTGGAGAGTATAGTGATACACAAAGCATCGCAGTTGTGTGGAACAGACTCGATGGACCAGTAGGTCTTTTCCTCTGCATCATTGTTCGTATGTTTGTTGCACTCTTGTCTCTGATTTAGAGTTTATGGGTTCAAGCCCCGTCTCAGGACTTGAGCACGTAATCTAGGCTGACACTCCAGCAGAGCACTGAGGGAGTGCTGCACTGTCAGAGGTGCCGTCCCTCAATGAGCCATTAGACTGCGGCCCTGTCTGCCTGCTCAGGTAGATGTTAAAAAAAAAATTCCACGTCACTATTTGAGAAAGAGCAGGGAGTTCTCCTGGTGTCCTGGTCAACATTTGTCCTTCAGTTACCACCCAAAAAAACAGATTGTCTGGTCATTCAGATCATTGCAGTTTGTGACATCTTGCTATGTACAAAATGGCTGTCACACTTGCGTACATAACACCAGTGACTGCATGTTCAAAAAATAATTGATTGTACGTGAAGTGGTCTAGGACATTTCTTTGAGCTGTGAGAAGGCTCGATATAAACACAGGTCTTCCTTTTGCCTGGTCCGAATGTCAATTAATTGATTGTTACAGACACTGTTTGGGACTCGGGCAGTAGCCAAGCCTTGGATTAAAATGAAAGAACTGGGGGACCCCATCACAAAAAAACATAAGATGCTTTTTTTATTGGTCGTTCTGCCGAGGGAGCGTGACCTCCGTGTGTTGCTGACCCCTTTTGCCTAAGGTCAAGTGCTGGTCAATATGGATTCCATTTTGCAACACAGAGACCCAGTCGCTGAATCAGGAGAAGTGCATTTACTTTTCTGAAACCATTTCTTTTAATCGGACGGCACATTCACAGACACAACGTTTCATTACAAAATTCTCTCCGCCTTCTTTCACCTGAGTTTTTCACTCCTCCCCTACTTCCACATCCCAGCCCTTTGCAGCAAGATAACCACTGATTTACGGTGAGCAATGTCATTGGAAGTCTATCAATAATATATTAAAATCTTGGATCTGTACAAAACTCCTTTAAATTTTTTTCCATTATATATTCCCGCGTCCACATTTATAATGGGAGTTGCTTAAGTAAAACTTGTCAGGCTGTAATTCCACTCTTCCCCCAAGTGGAAAAAAAAAAGTGAACCAATCATTTTACACATTTTGAAAAACTTGCATCCACCATTTTTTTCTAAGGAACCGAAATTTCTAAAGTCCAAAGTAAGATTAAAAACACAATAAATTTATAGATTTAATTGTCATTTATGTCTTTACTTGGAGACCTCAGCCTCTCCCAAAAGCTTGGGCTTTCCCTTGATAGTTTTGCCCAAAATCTTGACTCTTCGCTAAAGGCAGATCCTACAGCCTGAGCACATGTGTGATTTCCTTGGATGCATAAGTGGCAATTAGTCAGCTTCCAACAATAGTTGCTTGGTTGATTTGTTTAGATTATTTGAAGAATAACTAGAGGACAAATTTCAAAAGTTGTAATCAGGAGAAGTTTATACAAACTAGATGATACATTTGAGTTGGTTTTCAACTAAACTTTAAACAAATGTTATTCAGTTTTTACTTCAGAAAGTGTATCAAGCTGAGAAAGAGAGAGGGGCAGCCAGACAGAAACAGATTCTTTTCTCATCTTAACTTGCATTCATTTTTCTATTCAAATGAATTTAATTTTGAAAGCTTCTCAGGCATCCAGAAAGATTCTTATCACTTGTGTTCTGTTGGTAGTTAGAAAATATAAACATTGTAATTAGTTCCAGCTCAGAGACAGACACTGAAACACATGTTTTGGAGTCAATCACATGTTTTGGAGTCAATCACAAAACACTGAACTCAGTATTTGCAGAGATCTCTTAGAAGCTTCCAAGCCAGTGTTACCAGACCAGGAACAGCTCCCCGCCCCAATTCTATCAGTCCTGCACCCTCTTTTACCCATCAATGCTGAGATGCCCACCAAATAACTAGTGAGCCAAACGTTACATTTCACAACCCGGTTCTGCTGAAGCCCATTACCCCCTTAACCTTGGTGCTGGGCCCTACCTCGGGGCTGCCACAAGTCCAGGGATCCTCACCAATGGAGCGGAAACCCACCCACCTGCTCCCGCGTACCGACCAATACCAGAGCCCAGAAATGCTGCACCATTTGTGGCATTGAATTAGCATAATCTGGGGGGGAGGGGGAGGAACTTGTGGCTGAGCCCATTTCCACTGGGCTTCCGCCCCCTTCGAAATTCCAACTTCTTCCGCCCACCCTCCTCCATCGTTTATATCCATTCTCCGGGATGTGGGCATCGCTGGCAAGACGGACATTTATTGCCCATCCCTAGTTGCCCTGAGAAGGTGGTGGTGGGTGGTCTTCTTCTTGAACCGCTGTTGTAGCGGGTTTGATCCATTGAGTGTCTCACTGGGCCACTTCAGAGAGCAGTTATGAGTCAACTACATTGGCATGGGACTGGAGTCACATATAGGCCAGACCGGGTGGGTAAGGACGGCAGGTTTCCTTCCCTGAAGGACACTAGTGAACTAGTTGGGCTTTTAATGACATTCTGACCGTTTCACAGTCACTTTTACCGATCCCAGCTTTTTATCTCCAGATTTCTTTTTTAAACTGTATTCAAATTCTCAAACAACCATGGTGGGATTTGTGGAAGTGGATTTTTTGAAGGGAGACTGACAGGATGCTGGGCTCCCCTGGAAATCCCAGTGTGTCAGCCAGTGGCAGGTACATTGGCGTCAGGCAGCTGTAGGAGCCCTACAAGTGCTGTGAGTGGGCCCCGCGTCACCATCTCCCAATGGCATTTGATCTAAGAGAGATCAACTGCGGCTTGGCAGGCAGAGCAGCCAGAACCTTGATCGATGCACCATGGATGCTCAGGCCAAAACGACCTTTGCCCCCTTGGCAGCGGGTCAGGGGGTCATTTCAGAATCCCGCTGGCTCCATGGGGACACCGGTGAGAACTCCCCCCCCCTCTTCTTCAAAATAGTGACCACGGGATCTTTCACGTCCTCCTGGGAGAGCAGACGGAGCCTCGATTTAACGTCTCATCTGAAAGACGGCACCTCCGACAGTGCAGCACTCCCTCAGCATTGCACTGGAGTATCAGCCTAGATTATGTGCTCATGTTTCAGGAATGGGACTTGAACCCACAACCTTCTGGCTCAGAGGCGAGAGTGCTACTGAGCCACATCTAAAAGCCACTTATTGATGAGAATAATGGCTAGAGCTATGGCATGTGCTTGCCAAAGCACCTGTAAATACCACAGAATATTGTGCGATTAAAAAACGAATGTGACTTATTCACAGTCCCTTCAAATGAGTGGCCCAATGTGATCTCCTACACACATAAACAGCCTTGTTGTTATTAAACACCGTGTCCTCTGGTGTACAACGGATCTTCCAGTAATAGGTTAAAAATTTGGAGCCGAGATCCAAGATCGCCACCCACCAATGACGTCCTGCACGGACCCCACTGAAGTCTCCGGAGGCAGTGGAAGGGGATTTCATTAGCACGGGACAGTCGTCACTATGGGCGCTTTTCCAGCACCCGCCTACCAATGGTGGCTCGAACCTTCTGCCCCTCCACTGCCTCTTGGATGGGGGGGGGCGGTGGTGCTTGCCCAGGTTACCTCTCCTCCCCTTCTCCCAATCCCAGCCTTAGTCTCTGCGGCCTGCGTAAGCAGGGCCAATCATTGAATAAAAAATGTCAATTCTTTCTTTGGGTGTCCCGGGCTGCTTCCCACACTCACCCTTCTGGAGGCCTCAACTGGCTTTCACCCAATACGCCGGGTCTTGACGGCACCAAAGGAGCGGCAGCTCCCACGGCAGGGAGTCCCTGTCCCTGGCTGCGGCCCTTCACCACCGTCATTTGCCACCACCTCCAGGTTCCCCTCCAAGTCACACACCATCCTGACTTGGAAATATATCGCCGATCCTTCATCGTCGCTGGGTTAAAATCCTGGAACTCCCTCCCTAACAGCACTGTGGGAGTACCTTCACCAGACGGACTGCAGCGGTTCAAGAAGGCGGCTCAGCACCACCTTCTCAAGGGCAATTAGGGATAGGCAATAAATGCTGGCCTTACCAGCGATGCCCACATCCCATAAAAACGAATTAAAAAAAAATTGAGGGGTGGAAGGTTATTCCTCTTCTTTACAAGGCGATAGGAAACTTCTGGAAACTCTGCTGTTGTACAGGGGAGTTCTGCCAGTTTCCGTCAGAGTTACAGCAAGACTAACCCCCCCTCCCCCAGGGAATCTCAACGTCATGCGCCTAGCACGTGCTTGCTGCTGTCACACTTACTTCCTGTGTTACGGTTTTGTCACACCTGGGTGTAACACCTAGGTATTACTTTAGACTGTAAGGTATGTATACTGACCATTATACTTACCTTTCAGTCCTCCCAGCACTAGGTGGCGCTGCTGCTCCTCCAAGGCCCGTCTCCCAGGTCTGTTCCTCTAGGCGGCGCTGCAGGTAAGTTTACATTTTATATTTATTTTTATCTTCAGTTAAGTGTTTTTGTTGTGAAATGTAATTTAATGATTCCATTTTGTTTTAATTAACTTAGCTGTTGCCGACTCCACAGGCCGCAGGCCTAGTATTTCTCCAGCTGCTTTCTCTCTCCGGGCTTGGTGTAATGGGGTCTCTGGCTGTCTTGTCCCCGCCTGCTCAGGTTCCTGGGAACTGGAGATTACTCCCTCACCTGCCCTTAGGCCACCCTGTCCCAGTGGCTATGCTTTTTCTTCAATGGCTTCCTAGCGCTAAGGGGATGGGACAGAGGGTAGGGGGATAGTGGTTTTGAGGGAGGGAGATGAGAAGGGAAGCTTTTGGCCTCTGGTCACCCAACCTCAGTGGAAGGGAATAGGACATGGAGGCAGGGATAAAGGAGAGGGGAGATGATAGGGGAAGAAGGAGGAAGGGAGATACGGGGGTCAGGGGATAATGCGAAGGGGAATGGGTGCGGTAAGGTGATGGAAATTATGGGATGATGAGAAGGGGAGGGGGATTCAAGAGGGATGGAGTGTGGGGAGAAGATGGGAAGGGGACAGATTAAAGCTACATTCCTCATGCACCTGAAGCAGAAAATGTGGGCCTGCAGCCTTCAGCAGCTTCCTTCTTTGCCAATGTCATGTCACGACATGCCACACCACACCATGCCATGTCATGCCACATCACGCCATGTCACATCATGCCACACCGCGCAATGCAATGTCACGTCTCGCCGCACCACGCAATGCCATATCACTCCATATCACACCACACAATGCCATGTCACATCACGTCACATCATTCATGTGACGACACGCCACACCACACAATGCTATGTCACGCCACATCACATCACACCATGCCATATCACATCACGCCATGTCATGTCATGTCATGTCACGCCTAGCCACGACACGCAATGCAATGTCATGCCATGCCATGTCATGTGACAACACCCAACACCTCACACCAAGAAAGAGAGAAGAAAACAAGAAAAAGAGAATGGAGCAGAAAAGGAGAGAAAGCGAGATTGAAGCAGAAGAGGTGGCAGGCAGAGAGAGAAGCAGCAACATGAAGATGACAGAGAGTGCCCACTGGCACGGACATCCTGTGTACAGCATCATGGCTGATCCATAGCTATATTAATGACAGCGCTGCATCTATTGTGTCAGTCACACCAAGAATTCAAATGGGCTCAAATTTTCTAAGAAGCAGTTGAAAATCACCTCAGTCTCTGACGACATCTCTTTACAAAGTTCCCTCCTAATCTTTTTAGTGCAGTCCTCTCCCTCTCCCACTCCCCAGTACCTCCCCTTTGCAACACTTTAACGCCTGGCTTACCATGAGCAATATGATGAGAGACCTGCTAGCATATAGCTGTGACATATTGAAGTTTTGCACATAGTGCGCACTTCTTTTGCATGCAAAACTCCTACGCTGTCACGCTTTTCCTGTCATGCTTTTTCTATAGCACATTTTCTGTTACACTATGAGTGAATTAAGTTAATGGGCAAAACTGTGGCAAATGGATTTCAATGTAGGCAAATGTGAGGTCATCCACTTTGGACCTAAAAAGGATACAACAGGGTACTTTCTAAATGGTGAAAAGCTAAAAACAGTGGAGGTCCAAAGAGACTTGCGGGGTCCAGGTACATAGATCATTAAAATGTCATGAACAGGTACAGAAAATAATCAAAAAGGCTAATGGAATGCTGGCCTTTATATCTAGAGGACTCGAGTACAAGGGGGTAGAAGTTATGCTGCAGCTGTACAAAGCCCTGGTTAGACCACACCTGGAGCACTGTGAGCAGTTCTGAGCACCACACCTTAGGTAGGATATATTGGCCTTGGAGGGAGTGCAGCGTAGATTTACCAGAATGATACCCGGACTTCAAGGGTTAAGTTACGAGGAGAGATTACACAAATTAGGGTTGTATTCCCTAGAATTTAGAAGGTTAAGGGGTGATCTGATCGAAGTTTTCAGGATATTAAGGGGAACAGATAGGGTAGAACGAGAGAAACTATTTCTGCTGGTTGGGGATTCTAGGACTAGGAGGCATAGTCTAAAAATTAGAGCCAGACCTTTCAGGGGTGAAAATAGGAGACACTTCTACACACAAAGGGTGGTCGAAGTTTGGAACTGTCTTGTGCAAACAGCAATTGATGCTGGGTCAATTGTTAATTTTAAATCTGAGATTGATAGTTTTTTGTTTACCAAAGGTATTAAGGGATATGGGCCAAAGGCGGGTATAAGGAGTTAGATCGCAGATCAGCCATGATCTCATTGAATGGTGGAACAGGCTCGAGGGGCTGAATGGCCTCCTCCTGTTCCTATGTTCCTATTTTGGCCCTGTTTCTTGCATTTACCTCTGATTGGTTCATTTCCCCACCAAATGTACTAAATTATGCTAATCAATGTATAATTTATTCAAATTTCTTGCAGTTGCTTGGGTAGCTTATCATTTTACTCCAGCTCAAGCAATTTTCTCCAAGCTAATCGGGTGACAGGCAAATTTATTCCACAAAAATCATAGAAGTTCACAACGCAGACAGAAGCCATTCAGCCCCTTGTGTTTTTGCCAGCTCTCTGCTAGCACGATCCTTTCGGATGGACTCAGATACTAACTTACTTAAAGGGCTAAAGGCCAACCAAGCGAACCAATAAACTCGCTCAAAAGAGGTTTCTTAGGTCTGCCACTTTTTCTCAGTAACTGAAATTCTTTACATCTAATACAAGGCTTTAAAACAAAATAAAAAACATCAAAATGTCACCTGGCCCACAATGACATGATTAAACTAATAAAACCTGCTCTTGATTACCTTCATTAATACTTTATTACCTGAGGGTCGCAGATTCTCTGAAGAGCCTCGGCTTAAAGTTGACATTTTGATTAATGACAGAGTGGGACCAAAGAGGAGATCTTCTTGTGGAAGCAGAAGGCATGGCTGAGCTACTAAATGAGAACTTTGCATCTGTCTTCACTAAAGAAGAGGATGCTGCTAATGTCACAGTAAAGGAGGAGGTAGTAGAGAAATTGGATAGGATAAAAATAGATAAAGAGGAGGTACTTAAAGGGGTTGCAGCGCTCAAAGTAGAAAAGTCACTTGGTCCGGATGGGATAAGAACATAAGAATTAGGAGCAGGAGTAGGCCACACAACCCCTCGAGCCTGCTCCGCCATTCAATAAGACCATGGCTGATCATCGACCTCAACTCACTTTCCCGCCCGATCTCCATATCCCTTGATTCCCCTCGAGTCCAAAAATCTATTTGTCTCAGCCTTGAATATACTCAAAGACTCAGCATTTACAGCCCTCTGGAGCAGAGAATTCCAAAGATTAGGAGTGAAGAAATTCCTCCTAATCTCAGTCTTAAATGGCCTACCTCTTATCCTGAAACTATGCCCCCTAGTTCTAGACACTCCAGCCAGGGGAAAGAACCTCTCAGCATTTACCCTGTCAATCCCCTTCAGAATTTTGTATGTTTCAATGAGATCACCTCCCATTCTTCTAAACTCCAGAGAGTATAGGCTCATTCTACACAATCTCTCATCATAGGACAGCCCTCTCATCCCAGGAATCAATCTAGTGAACCTTCGTTGCACCCCCTCCAAGGCAAGTATATCCTTCCTTAGATAAGGAGATCAAAACTGTGCACAGCACTCCAGGTGTGGTCTCACCAAGGGATGCACCCTAGGTTGCTGAGGGAAGTGAGGGTGGAAATTGCGGAGGCTCTAGTCACAATCTTCCAATCCTCCTTAGATAGGCGAGTGGTGCAGGACTGGAGGGTTACAAATGTTACACCCCTGTTCAAAAAAGGGGAGAGGGATAAACCCATTAACTACAGGCCAGTCAGCCTAACGTCGGTGGTGGGGAGCTTCTAAAGACCAAAATCCGGGACAAAATTAATTGTCACTCACTTGGAAAGCTGGCACGGATTTCTTAAAGGCAAATCGTGTTTGACTAACTTGAGTTCTTTGATGAAGTGATGAGAGTGTTGATGAGGGTAGTGTGGTTGATGTTGTGTATATGGACTTTCAAAAGACGTTTGATAAAGTACCACATAATAGGCTTGCTAGCAAAATTGAAGCCCATGGTATTTAAGTGGCAGTGTGGACATGAAATTGGCTAAGGGACAGAAAGCAGAGAGTAGTGGTGAACGGTTGTTTTTCAGACTGGAGGGTAGTATACAGTGGTGTCCCCCAGGGGGCGGTATAGGACCACTGCTCTTTTTGATATATATTAACGACCTGGACTTGGGTATACGAGGGTATAATTTCAAAGTTTGCAGATGACATGAAACTCGGTTATGTAATAACAGTGAGGAGGATAATAACACACTTCAGGAGGACATAGACAGACTGATGAAATGGGCAGACACATGGCGGATTAAATTTAAAGCAGAGAAGTGTGAAGTGATACACTTTGGAAGGAAGAAGTAGGAGAGGCAATATAAACTAAATGGTATAATTTTAAAGGGGGTGCAGGAACAGAGAGACTTGGGGGTGTATGTACACAAATCTTTGACGGTGGCAGGGCAGGTTGAATACAAAAACAAAGAAGTTCAGCTAAACCTTTACAAATCACTAGTTAGACCTCAGCTGGAGTATTGTGTCCAATTCTGGGCACCGCACTTTAGGAAGGATGTCCAGGCCTTAGAGAGGGTGCAGAGGAGATTCACTGGTATGGTACCAGGGATGAGGGACTTCAGTTATGTGAAGAGGTTAGAGAAGCTGGGGTTGTTCTTTTTAGAGCAGAGAAGGTTAAGGGGAGATTTAGTAGAGGTGTTCAAAATTTTGTGGGGTTTTGATAGAGCAGATAGAGAAGAAACTGTTTCCACTGGTAGGAGGGTCGGTAACCAGAGGACACAGATTTAAGGTAATTGGTAAAAGAACCAGGGGGGAGATGAGGTGATTTTTTTTTTACGCAGCGAGCAGTGTAAGATCCCAGAGGGACCCTGGTTCCGAATGATTCGAAGTTGACCCGTATCGGTGACAGTGATTTAACTTTATTCAGCACGAGCAAGACTTAATACATTACAGTATTCGAGCAGCAGTTTACGGAGTATAATTTGAGATTTATATCACCCCGTTATGCTCTGGATAGAAGTCGCAACTGTGAGTAGGCCGCACCCTGTGTCTCTCGTCTCTCAGGTGTCCCCTGGAGTCTTCCTGAAATCTTCCACACTTTGTGGCTGTTGAGACCCCCTTCTTGTACCCTTTCTCTCATTCAAAACCTATGGAGGCTCATTGGACCCAATTCCCCATAATCCAATCACAAAGATGCCATGTCCAAAGCACCTTTGCTGACTCAGGTCCTGGTCTTATGACCCCCCCTTGCATCATCTGTTTTTGACCATCAAGACTCATATCTGGGTAGTTGTGGCAACACAAAAGAACCTGCCTCCACACTGTAGAGATTTGGCGCTCTTGATGGTCCTGTGAGAGCTTACTGCCAGACATCATAACATTTCACCATGGTTGCAACTACAACTGACCTTGGTTCCCACAGCCAGCTCCACTCTATTCCTATCCTTACTCTCGGCTAATATCCAACTTTCGTAAAGTCACCCAACAGCTTCCCTATTCGACTGCAGCAGTCCTCATTCTCACCCCAGGCTGTTTGGGTTACAGTTTACTCACAGTACTTAATTATAAACAAAAGGGTTACACGTCTAATATAATTCAGGTTACCATTGCATACAATTGATGATTACAGTCTTCTACATTTAATTCTTACACACGATTATAAATCCATTACTGATGATTATAACCTACTGGTGATTATAAGATAATAAAACAAGTATTCTAAAAACCAACTAATCCATGATAATCTTACAACAGTTGTGATCTGGAATGCGCTGCCTGAAAGGGCGGTGGAAGCAGATTCAGTAGTAACTTTCAAAAGGGAATTGGATAAATATTTGAAAAGGATACATTTTTGCAGGGCAATGGGGAAAGAGCGGGGGAGTGGGACTAATTGGAGAGCTCTTTCAAAGAGCCGGCACAGGCACGATGGGCCGAATGGCCTGCCTTCTGTGCTATAAGATTCTATTCTATAATTGGAGTTCTTTTTAATCAAATGAATTGAATTTTGAACGGCTTCTCAGATAAATACAATGATTATCATTGGCTGTTAGAAAATGTAAACATTCTAATTAGTGACAGCTACACCAGAGATTGAGAGAGAGACCGAGAGCGTTTCTCGTACTATTCATTCTTCAACACTATTTGCTGATTCTGTTGTACATACGCTCAGCAAATACAATATTAGCATGAACTACACTCAACAAAACAGCTTCAGACTGACTGTCCCGGTACGTGGACAGTTGCTTCTGAGCCCACCTGGGAGATCAATGACTGGAACAGCACTGTACCAGCAATAATACACAGACCAATATCTATCCCTCAACCAACATCGCAAACGCAGATTATCTGGTCATTTATCTCATTTCTGTTTGTGGGAGCTTGCTGTGCACAAATTGGCTGCCGTGTTTCCTACATTACCATAGTGACTACACTTCAAAAGTAGTGGCTTTAAAGCACTTTGGGACATCCTGAGGCAGCCAATTTGCACACAGCAAGATCCCACAAACAGCAATGTGATAACGATCAGATAATCAGTTTTTTTAGTGATGTTGGTCGAGGGATAAATATCGGCCCCAGGACCCCGGGGAGAACTCCCCTGCTCTTGTACGAATTGTGCCTTGGGATTGTTAATGTCTACCTGAGAGGGCAGACGGGGCCCTCAGTTTAATGTCTCCTCTGAAAGACGGCACCTCCGACAGTGCAGCACTCCCTCAGAGTGCCAGCCTAGACTAAGTGCTCGAGTCTCTGGAGTGGGACTTTAACTATAGCCTTCTGACTCAAGGGGCAAGAGTGCTACCCACTGAGCCACTGCCCACACCTGGGTGCGATGCATGCTAATTTAATGTTACAGTAAGAAAATTAAAGTCCATCGTTGGACCAAAAGCCATCACCTTTCTGTCTCTTAGATGCCACGAAGCTGACTTTTGATCCAAACACAGCAAACGAATACCTTCGCTTGTCCAGTCGGGGTCAGAGAGTGGAGCACACCTATCCAAAGTCATGGCACTATCCAGATCACCCGCTGAGATTTGACAACTGCCGGCAAGTCATGTGTTTGGAGAGCGCGTACCAGGGGAGATGTTACTGGGAGGTCCAGCTTGTCGAGGGCCTGTGGGGTGTCTGGGCCGACGTGGGGGTTACGTACAAGAGGGTGAAGCGGAAAGGCCGGGAATGCTCCTGTTACCTGGGGAGGAATGACGTGTCCTGGTGTTTGGAAATCACCCCTTCTAGCGGCCCGGTGAACGGATTGCAGCGTGTGCCTTACTCTGTGTCCACCTGGCACAATAAGGTGGAGTCGAAGTTACCTGGCCAGGCATACAACCGGATTGGGATTTACCTGGATTATCCGGCTGGCTCTTTGTCGTTTTACGGAGTGGCTGGCGCGATGAAGCTGCTACACAGGTTCCGAGCTGTCTTTAAAGAGCCGCTGTATCCTGTGTTTTGGATTGGGTCAGGCACATCTCTTTGTATTTGCCAGCTCAAGTAACCAGGGGCAGGCTGGCATTATTAGAGCTAAGTTTATTTCTCACCTGTGGTTTTTTTATGCATGTGTTCTGAAGGCATGTGGGTCGCCCCGGGTCAACTCTCCCAAATGGCCATTCTTCATGTGGGAGCCTGGAGAGTGAGGCTATTCCACTATAGATAGCATCACAACCAAGCCTGATAACTGTCCTCACCTGATAACAACACACATTCAAATACCAGAGGTCACTGGGCAGCTGTGAGGAGCAGGTACCCTGGCTGATATTTGCTCTTTGGGGCATTGAGGTCAATTGTAACATCCCCACCACTGCCTTTGCTGAGATCAGGTAGATCAGGCACAGACCAGGGAGTGATCCTTGGGCCCTGGTCTAGATGATTGAGTACCACACCACCTGATAGACCCTCACACAATGGGACTTGCCCATTGTATTTGAGACCTTTATTGCTAATAGTTTGAGCTGGGTGTTCTGCAGCGAGTGACTCACCTCCTGACTCCCCAAAGCCTTTCCACCATCAACAAGGTACAAGTCAGGAGTGTAATGGAATACTCTCCACTTGCCTGGATGAGTGCAGCTCCAACAACACTCAAGAAGCTCAACACCATCCAGGACAAAGCAGCCCGCTTGTTCGGCAACCCATCCACCACCTTAAACATTCACTCCCTCCACCACCGGCGTACCGTGGCTGCAGTGTGTACCATCTACAAGATGCACTGCAGCAACTTGCCAAGGCTTCTCCGACAGCACCTCCCAAACCCACGACCTCCACCACCTAGACCATCAGGCGCATGGGAACACCATCGCCTCCAAGTTCCCCTCCAAGTCACACACCATCCTGACTTGGAAATATATCGCCATTCCTTCATCGTCGTTGGGTCAAAATCCTGGAACTCTCTCCCTAACAGCACTGTGGGAGCACCTTCACCACACAGACTGCAGCTGTTCAAGAAGGCGGCTCACCACCACCTTCTCGAGGCAACTAGGGATGGGCAATAAATGCTGGCCTTGCCAGTGACGCCCACATCCCAAGAATGATTCAAACCCAGCCGTCATGCTGAGAGCTGGACCCAGTGCGGGACTCGTTTCCTCGTTTTGTACCCATGCCCAGATGCCCACTTATTCCCTGTGTGGTTATTGTGTTCACGGGGGTCCACACTACCGATCGAAGGTGTGGTTGCGATGCGGTCCACACCCACACACGTGGAAACGCTACAAGGTCTCAGGTCATTCCACCACCGGCATCATTGCACCAATTTTCCAGACGCACACTCCTGGCAGGGGTGGTCTCACCATTCTGCCGACGGCTATCGGGAGATGGCTGGCACACTTCCCGGGATTGTCCGTGCACCCAGGCACGCGGTGGGGGGAGTGGGGGGAAGCGTGCCTGCGATTGCTCGATTCACAATCCTGGTGGACAGGGCCTTGAGCCCAGACCGTGCGTTTGGAAAATGGGCCCCTAACGCAAGATGCTGCCGAACGCTGGAAGTGTCATTTCTGCAGCCAAATTGCCTTGAATGCTCCCGTGTTGCACATTTTATTCTCTTCCCGCTGCTATATCGCGTATATCACATATTTAAACGCTTGCTTCCAGCTCCTCTGACAGTTGTTAGTTGGGTGTTTGCAGCGGGGGCGCGACAAGTACCTGCTGTTTTATTAAAGACATATGATGGCAATAAACCTCTATTTCTATGTTCCCGTTATATAGGAACCGTGTTATCAACGGATAATGTTTATATAAAGCAAACTGTTACTACTTCACTACAATTGAATAAAGGCTATGTATACAATCACTTTATGGGGTAGCGTGGTCCTGAAACTCTATTCGGAATGACTGGTCCTGACATAGCTCCAAATGCTGGCCCTGATTTTAACTCCAGGCAGGTTTTGTGCCGGTGAGGGGCGGAATGCTCACCCACTGCAGCAGAAAACAGGAAAGGGTTATTTTAACTCCCAGGGCCTGTTAACAGTAAAACGCCTGCCTGGGGCGGGTGGGAAGTGCGTGGGAAGCAGCTGCTTGGCCTGAGGTAAATATAGCTGGCTTGTAGGCAGGTGTGGGCAAGACTGTTCCAGGAGGGAGCCCCGGGGCAGGAGGGGCACATGTGAAAAACACAGCATGGCATCCTCCAATCTTTCATCAAAAAGACTTTGTTGCCATAAACAAGTGAGAGAACGTGTTCGTCAGAAGACTAAGGAATAAGAACACAAGAAATAGGAGCAGGAGTCGGCCATTCGGCCCCTCGAGCCTGCTCCACCATTCAATAAGATCATGGCTGATCTTCTACCTCAACTCCACTTTCCCGCACTATCCCCATATCCCTTGATTCCCTTAATAGCCAAAAATCTATCGATCTCTGTCTTGAATATACTCAACGACTGAGCCTGCACAGCCCTCTGGGGTAGAGAATTCCAAAGATTCACCACCCTCTGAGTGAAGAAATTTCTCCTCATCTCAGTCTTAAATGGCCGACCCCTTATTCTGAGACTGTGACCCCTGGTTCTAGACTCCCCAGCCAGGGGAAACATCCTCCCTGCATCTACCCTGTCAAGCCCTGTAAGAATTTTGCATGTTTCAACGAGATCACTTCTCATTCTTCTAAACTCTAGGGAATATAGGTCTAGTCTACTCAATCTCTCCTCATAGGACAATCCCCCCATCCCAGGAACCAGTCTGGTGAACCTTCGTTGCACTCCCTCTATGGCAAGTATATCCTTCCTTAGGTAAGGAGACCAAAACTGTGCACAATACTCCAGGTGTGGTTTCACCAGGGCCCTGTATAATTGCAGTAAGACGTCTTCACTCTTATACTCAAATCCTCTTGTAATAAAGGCCAAAATGGTGAGACTCAGAGGAGGTGGAAGGTGGACGGTTCGAATGGAGACGAGGATGGGTAGAGTGGTGGAAGATGGACGGTTCGAATGGAGACGAGGATGGGTAGAGTGGTGGAAGGTGGACGGTTCGAATGGAGACGAGGATGGGTAGAGTGGTGGAAGGTGGACGGTTCGAATGGAGACGAGGATGGGTAGAGTGGTGGAAGGTGGACGGTTCGAATGGAGACGAGGATGGGTAGAGTGGTGGAAGATGGACGGTTCGAATGGAGACGAGGATGGGTAGAGTGGTGGAAGGTGGACGGTTCGAATGGAGACGAGGATGGGTAGAGTGGTGGAAGATGGACGGTTCGAATGGAGACGAGGATGGGTAGAGTGGTGGAAGGTGGACGGTTCGAATGGAGACGAGGATGGGTAGAGTGGTGGAAGATGGACGGTTCGAATGGAGACGAGGATGGGTAGAGTGGTGGAAGGTGGACGGTTCGAATGGAGACGAGGATGGGTAGAGTCACGACATCTCACAATACGGAGAGATTAAATTGTAACCCGAGCATTTTATTAGTGAACCTCTCACTGAGTTCTGGGCTCACAGTCCAAGTCAAGAAGTGACCTCTGCCTCTCAGCGTCGGAAAGACCAGAACAGAGTAGGAAGGAACAGTTAAAGGTTGTTTAATTCCTGGGTCACGTTCAGAAGCTGTGTCGTATTTTGCTCCAAGCGTCGGTTAGTCATAAAAGCTCTGCCGTTCTACTAAGACAAGTGACGAGAAACGACTCTGTGAATCAACGTGTTCCACGTATGAGCGTTCGGTTTATAACACAGTGCAGCGGGTGTGAAAGGTTGTGAGAAACAGAAAGGTTATTCATTTTTTGGGCTAAAACAAGACCAGCCTGAATTGCAATGGTTTAGGAACATAGGAACAGGAGGAGGCCATTCAGCCCCTCGAGCCTGCTCCGCCTGTCATTGAGATCACGGCTGATCTGTATCTCAACTCCATTTACCCGCATTAGCTCCATATCCCTCGATACCCTTACCTAACAAAACTCTATCGATCTCAGTCTTGAAAGCTCCAGTTGTCCTCCGGCATCCACAGTCTTTTGGGGGAGAGAGTTCCAGATTTCCACTACCCTGTGTGTGAAGAAGTGCTTCCTGATTTCCCTCCTGAACGGCCTGGCTCTAAATTTAAGATTATGTCCCCTCGTTCTTGATTCCCCCATCAGAGGAAATAATTTCTTTGTACCTGCCCTGTCGAATCCTTTTAGCATTTTAAAGAACTCGATCAGATCACCCCTCAATCTTCTAAACTCAAGGGAAGAAAAGCCCAGTTTATGCAACTTGGTTTCCAGACGTTTCTCGGTTAGTTCTATCTATTTAAAGGGCGATAGATGCCTTGGAAATGATTCAAATACATGAACGACAGCAAGGGACAGCGTGACTCACAGTTCAAACCCACACTTTTCCAACACCTTCCAATGTTTGACGTCTAAAGCAAGATGCTTTGTCTACGCGATGCGTCGGCGTGAAGGGATGCAATGTATCAAACTGCTTTGGCAAGTGGCAATCTTTCTGTGATTGATCTTAAACTTTGTGATTCAAGTCAGTACACCTGCTGCACGCTAAAGTAGGTCAGTCTAGACCAGTCACTCTGTAAATGCTACCAACCCCATTAGAGTGCTTAATAGTAGACAGCAGAATTAAACTATGATTAGTGCAAATGTGAAATAAATAAACAGAAAATGCTAGACATGAGCAGCATGATCACTCAGCATCTGAAAGAAATAACTTACATTTATACAGCACCTTTCACAACCTCAGGACGTCTCAAAGCGCTTTACAGACAATGAAGTACTTTTGGAGAGTAGTCACTGTCGTAATGTAGGAAACACGGCAGCCAATTTGCGCACAGCAAGGTCCCACAAACAGCAATGAGATAAATGACCAGATAAGCTGTTTTAGTGATGCTGATTGAGGGATAAATATTGACCAGGACACCGGGGAGAACTCCCCCTGCTCTTCTTCAAAATAGTGCCATGGGATCTTTTAAATCCACCTGAGAGGGCAGAGAGACCTCGCTTTAACATCTCATCCTAAAGGCAGCACCTCCAACAGTGCAGCACTCCCACAGCACTGCACTAGAGTGTCAGCCTAGATTTTGTGATCAAGTCTCTGGAGTGGGACTTGAACCCACAACTCTTTGATTCAGAGGCAAGAGTGCGACCACTGAGCCAGGGCTGACATGGAAAGGTAGGTCAGATGTGCTCCTCCAGGACATGAAAGAGAAAGGTCGGTCAACGTTTCAGGTGGAACCCTACATCAGAACTGGCAGAGGTTGACTGGAGGAACACCTTCATAGCGTTGAGCTTGAAGCTGGGTCAACGAGCACGCTCTGGGGTCTTGAGATTACTGCCTGTCTGTCATTAGATTTCTGTACTTGTTGACTTACCAGCGCATTAGCCACGATTGCAATGCGCTGGTGCGACCTGAGAGGGCAGAAGCAGGCGGCAAACTGTCCAGCTCCCCGCCCACCCCCCACCAACTCCCCCGCTGCGTGAGGGAGATTTTAACTCTCGGGCCTCACTTCATTGATTTAAATCATACTCGCACCCGATCCCGGCGAGATGGCAACCTGGCCGACGAGCGGGAGCGGGATTTCGGGCAGCAGGAACCCAAGGGAACGGTCCCTGGCATAAGGTGACTGTGTAAGAGGTGTGGAGGGGGTGTGGGTGGTACTGAGGAGATTGCAGTCGGTGGAGGGAAGGGAAGTCCGGGCAGGGCAGGCCTAAGGTTTCCTTGTGAGGCGCAAAGGAGCTCCTGCACCCCCCCCCCCCCCCTCCCCCCGGCCCACAAGACATCGTCGAACCCCGACATTTAAGTGTTAATGAGGCCCCTGCCTGCTTGCGATGGGCAGTCCCGGCACTGCTGAAAACCCCATGGTTAAAATGGCAGGCAGGAATGTGACAGGAATACAATGTTAATCACCCGAACGGCATTTTAACTATCCACGGTTAGGGTTAGGGTTAAAATTGGGCGTATTTTTTCTGCATGATATTAAAATACTTTCTTTGGGCAGTTGATGCTCTCTTTCAGAAGCTTGGACACTGGGGTCCCTGGGCGTCTGTCACCGTATTCGGGTAGCCCCCCTCCCCAGAATAAAGAGGGGACTGTTAAGACAGCCTATTTTTATATACGTAGGATTCGGATTTGGTTTAATCTCATAGGATTAAGGTTTATGTTTTCTTTTCACTTATAAATAGCTTGTAGACTTGTACTGTAGCTAGAAATAATAAAACAGTGAATTTGCTCATTCTCAGAATGCTTCAAGGTATGGATGACATTTAGCAATAAAAATCTTTGTCAGCCAGGAATGCTGAATAAGGGGGTCAGTGGTCTTTCAGATAAGAGGGTAGCCTATATCACAAACAAACAAGACAATGATCTACAGACTCGTTAGGAAACTGAACAACAATGCGAAAACGGAAAAACAACTCCTATCACACCATAATGAATCGTCAAGGTTACAAGGGATGGCTGTGCATGACTAGAGCTCTATAAAGATCTTAGGCTTTCCTTCACAATTCGTAGAGAGAGCCAAGAACTAAACAATCAACGATGGTTACGTCACTACCCAGAGCAAAAGTGGGTAATATTGTTTATTTCTCTGTAGGACTATTGCCTAAGGCATTGAGTGTGTCAAGACTTGGTCAAACTCAATAAAAATTATTTGCAACCAGAAAATGGTGTTACGTCTAAGATCCTTACAAGACCGAAGGGGGTGGTCAAGGGGACAGATGCACTAATTCACGAAGAGGCAGATTGTTGGAGTAAGGTGAAAAGTTATACATGGGCTACCTCAGTCAGGCAAAGGTAGTGGAACAAACCGGGAGCCCACAAAAATCTTCGGAACCCAAACGGCAAGATGTAATAGTAAACTCAGCTCCCAAATAGCGAGGAGGCAAGAAACAGTCAACAATCCTGAACTGGAGCACTCAGCAACTTGAAGCATTCGGGCAGACAGAATGGGGTTGGGAATAGAGAGTGTTCAGGTCCCATGACGATAATGGTCAAGATCCTGTGCATGAAAAGGTTCAACAGTGCAAGGTCCAGCAGTCACCATGGGGCAAAGCCATAGGGGGAGGAATTGGGTACCTTTGTGCCAATTGGTATATAAATACATATATATGTATAAATACCTTTGGCTCTAGACACTTACCGCCCGGGCGCGGCTAGAATATCGCCTCCCGTTAAATTCGGTGGGAGGTTTGCGGCGTTGCGCCCCGATCTCCTTCGCCCGGAGATCGTGACGTCATCGCCGTGCGCATCGCCCCGGTTGCGCCCCGGACCCGAACTTCGGTTCCGCGCCCTGCAGCATCGCCGGGCGAAAACACCGACAGCTGCAGGAGGCGTTCATCGGGAGGCCGGGCGCTGTGGGGGCGATACTTAAAAGGCGAGGTGGCTGAGGTAGGGAAAAAAATAATCAAATGCTCGTTTTCAGTTTTTTTTCCTTTTCTCCCCGACGATCGATCAGCCCGGCACTCTGCTGCAGTGCTGATCGGGTTATCGCGGCTGCCGTCGGGGACCAGGTAAGTTTTGCCCTTGCAAAGCCTGCAGCGATGGCCCTTCCCTTTAAGGGAGGGAAGGAGCCTTCCAACGCGGCAGCGCTGCACGGCCCATTGTTCAGCGCTGCTCACCTCCCGCCCTGCCTGCTGCCTGTTGTTCTCCAGGAGGGAAGCGGAGCGCTTGATTTAGCCCTCAACATCCTTCCTGGAGCGCAAAACCGAATTTTTTAAAAGTTGAGAAAGAGTAGTGCCTGGCACTAATTTTTTCAACTTTCAAAAGTTAGCGGCCCAAACGGGGCTACAATGAATTTCTCCCCCACAGACTTCACTGACTGCAGAGACACCTAAGGTGCACTTTAAAACAGGGTGGAAAATCGAGGTGGAAATTCATCCCACCCTCACCCACAGCGGTTCAAACCACAGACTGAAACAGTTTGAGGTTCTTAACCAAAAGTTATCACAGTAGAACAGTAAGATCACAGCAACATCATCCTGACTTGGACATATATCACTGAGAGAGTCCAGCATGCCTGAAGGAGCAGCAGCCTTGAGGAGGAGGGGGGGGAATCAGTAGCAGGAAGGGTGCCCAGATTCTCTGACGCATCCTCTGAGGTGTTGCTGGCTGAAATCAGGGCAAGAATGGATCGTCTGGTGGGCAGTGAGGGCAGGAAGCCCCACGGGAGAGCGGGGCAGGCTGTGGGCGGTGGGAAGCAACGTCTGTCTGTCTGTCTGGATGGGATAGTGTCCATGAGAGGGCGAATTATTCCTGGTCTGTGTCAGGGAGAGGAGGGGGTTGGTGGAAGGACTGATCTCTTAAACCCTACATTTTAGACTTTCAAGGCTGAAGTGAAACCCGCAGGCTGAAGGCTGTGGAATTCTCTCCATTGATCACGTGTAGTGACATTGCAATCTCGCTGGAGAAGATCAAACTCCCAACAGAATTACTACACCGATAACAAACGCAAGAGTAAAGTGCAGTCCCTGGTATCGGACTGTAGGTGGCGGGAGAACCTCACAATGCACAGCCATTTAGTAAGGGCAGGGCCCACTGGGATTGAAGAGTATTACATTCTCTCTGTCTTACAAATTTAACAAAACAACAGCAACTCTTTCACAGGAGGCCGCTGTGCTGTTTCTTGTCTTTTGTCCTGACTATATTTTGAAGGTATATTACTTCCCCTGTGGTTTTAAAGAAATGCTGTTGACTGCTCATCTCATTCCCTCCCCTTTCCAGGACACTGACTCCTGATGGGTCACAGTCCCCAGGGTGGTTATTCAGACATAAGCCCAAACGGTGAGTGCCGGCAGGAGATTCCACGCTACAGGGAATCACAGTGAGTTTGCTCCTGTCCTCATCTGTCTCCTCGCAGGCAGGCATCTTCCAGCATGGGCCCAATGGATGGTGAGCAGGAGCTGCTTCCCCTTGGCTGATTTTCCCCCTCCCTAATCCAGGGGCACTGAGGCAAGTTGCAGTGCCCTGATGGAGGCACTGGATTTTCTGGCTCTGTGGGCCACTGCAGTGGCCTGAGTACCTGCCAGGAGCCGGGGCAGGGCATTGGTGGGCGTAATATGCTAGAGGGCACCCGTGGGTGCAATTTGCTGGAGGGCACCCATGGGTGCAATGTGCTAGAGGGCACCCATGGGCATAATTTGCTGGAGGACACCCGTGGGTGCAATGTGCTAGAGGGCACCCGTGGGTGTAATGTGCTGGAGGGCACCCGTGGGTGCAATGTGCTAGAGGGCACCCGTGGGTGCAATGTGCTAGAGGGCACCCGTGGGTGTAATATGCTGGAGGGCACCCATGGTTGTAATGTGCTAGAGGGCACCCGTGGGTGTAATATACTGGAGGGCACCCATGGTCGCAATGTGCTGGAGGGCACCCGTGGGTGCAATATGCTGGAGGGCACCCGTGGGTGCAATAAGCTGGAATGCACTTGTGGTCACTGGTGGGCCCCAGAGTGTTGATGGTTGAAGGACTTGGCGATAGTGATGCCATTGAAGGCCAAGGGCTTGCTCTTGTTTGAGATGGTCATTACCTAGCATTTATGTGACTTGCGTGCTACCTGCCAATTGTCAGCCCAGGCCTGGATGTGCACCAGGTCCTGCTGTAGGCTGGCATTGGCTGCTTCATTATCGGAGGGAGTTGTGAATGGGGCTGAACACTGTGGAATCATCAGTGAAAGGCCCCACTCCTGAGCTTATGACGGAGGGAAGGGCATTGATGAAGCAGCTGAATACAGATCGGCAAGACTGAGGAACACTTGCGATGTCCTGGGGCTGTGACGATTGGCCTCCGACAACCACAGCTATCTTCCTTTGCAATAGGTACGACTCTGCCCATTGGAGCGTTTTCCCTTTGGGGCCCCTATTGACCTCAGTTTTGCTTGGGCTCCTTGGAGCCACAGTCTATCGAAAGCTGCTTTGTTGTCAAGGGCAGCTACTCACACCTCTCCTCCCCCATTCAGCACTTGTGTCCATGTCTGGTTCCAGGTCTGTGCTGAGCTCTGGAGCCGAGTGGTTTCTGGCAGAACCTGAACTGAACATCAGTGAGCAGGTTATTGGTGATTGACGTCACTATTGATGACGCCTTCCATCGCTTCACTGATGATTGGGAGAAGGCTGATAGGGCAGTAATAGGCCAGATTAGATTCATCCTGTTATTTTGTGGACAGGACATACCTGAACAGAACAGAACAGAAAGAAAGAACTTGCCTTTCTATGGCACCTTTCACAACCTCAGAACGTCCCAATGCGCTTCACAGCCAATGAAGTACTTTTGAAGTGTAGTCACTGTTGTAATGTGGGAAACACAGCAATCATTTTGCACACAGCAAGCTCCCACAAACAGAAATAGGTGGCCTAAATCATGGACTGGCAATCAGGCTCAGTGCAGTTTGAAGCCCAACTCAGAATCAAAGCAGACCCGAAGAGAATTGAACACGGAGAGATGAATGCAGAGTTTGGGTGGCGATATAAACTGCACTCAATATCTTTAAATGTGCCAGTTGTGCTCATAAAAAAGATACCTGCTGTTTATCCTGTCGCAGTGGAGCCATCTCAGCCTCTTCTGTGCTTCCTTTTACTATTTAATCTGTTATTAAACCACTCTGACCTCTGCTGCCTGTGGATGTCCTTGTTACTGGGAACTGACATGGTCTCTAAATTACCTCTGGGAAGCTGATGTGTGGAGCACTCACTCTGAATACTGATCAAGCCCTGACAGTACAAACACTCACATCGCAACCGGCTACTGGCAGAGATTGGATCAGTGATAATCTGGTTATTCTCAAATGCAATCTGGCAACGGCAGACAAAAACATTTTATTAAATCTGGATTAAGGTGCAGTCTGCTAATGAAGTGATTCCGACAGGCGAAGGCTCCTGACCAGGACCTTGATTAAATATCAGATAGCAGCAAAGCAGTGGGGGGAATCTTAACCCCCAAAAACGGGTGGGTTTGAGTCGGGTGGGAAGTAAAAATGTAAAAAAATCTCAAACCCCAACCCAACCCGCCTCGAACCCACCCACTTCCGGTTTTAACGGAGGCGGGACGAGGGGCGAGTGACCAACCTGCTCCCAGGAGGCGGGTCACTCATTTAAATATTTTAATCAGGCTGCGTGCCTCAGATTTTTTTTCTCTGTTCCAGCTTTAACGCTGACCGGCCGGGTTTCCCAAAGCTCGGGAAACCCGGCAGCTAAAGGGAGGCAAGGACTGCTGTGTGGAAGGGGTAAGTGCCTTTCCAGCACTACTTGTGGGCCAGGAGGAGCCCCAACCCCGGCCCCCCAAGCAAACCTGTAAACCTCCCCAGCGATCGGACCCCCACTCCTCTCCCCACCCTTCAATCTGATGCCCTCCCAATGTCCTCCCCGGCCTTCGATCTCTTCCAGACAACCCCCCAGGTCCTCCACGGTGCCCGCCCATGATCTTCTCCCCTCCTCCCCCCCCGATCCTCTCCGGCCCCTTCCACGATCTTCTATCCCATCTCCCCTGATCTCTCCGGGTCCCCCCATCGATGTTCCGACCCCCCAATCTCCCCCCCACCCCCCACCCCCCTGATCTTTCACTCCTTCCTCTCTGCTCCCCAGCTGTGGCCTGGTGCCGAAGGCCTACCCATCCAACAGCCAGCCTCTCAGTCTGACTGGCTGCGGCGGAGAAATGGATTTCAAAAATGGCAATCAGGTCCTGCCGCTAGAACCGCAGGGGCGACCACAAAACTGCCCCCCCCCCCCACCCGCTGCTCCCTCCTCGCCTCCCCATCAATATCGGGGCCAAAGAGTTCCTGTTACCTCAAGCACCCTTGCTTTCCCCTCGACACTTCTGTACGCTTTAAATATTTTTGTTTCACGAGTTAATGTTGTTGATTCAGAGCCTTACAGAGCCTGTCAGGAGATGAAGCAACATCCAGGTCTAGAAAACAGTTTAGGCCAGTTTTCCCACGGCAAGTAGGCACAGGGAGCGATCCCTGCACCCAAGGACATGGTTCCAGCAATCCCACATTCTCCCGGGATGTGCGTGGGTACTCCCAAACTCACTTACCTTCGCCAACCTTACGGGATCATTGAACCGTTTCTGGCGTCCCACTGATGTTCATTCGTGAGATTTCCACCCGCACCTCTCAAAAACCCAACCGTTCAATCCAAAGCAAGGCAGGTGGGAACCTTAAATCGGACATAGGGGTTGCCAACCCTCCAGGATTGGCCCGGAGTCTCCAGGAGTTAAAGCTTGATCTCCCGGACACTGCAGCGAGCAAAAGCCTGGGAGGAAAGAAAAATTGCATGTTGTTTTCATTTTTTCTGAGCACTTTCATTTATTAGTTGTAAAAATATTGGAGACGGGAAAATTGTCAGTCAAGAATCATCCAATCGATGAGGATGGATGGGTTGGGTGACCAATGGGAGTGTGGGGGGGTGGGGCGGTTGGGAGCAGGTCACGTGATAAAACCTCCGGGAATACGTCCAATCAGAGTTGGCAACACTCATCAGAGGGGGCCGTTATCAGTGCCACGTGTGGGCCTGAGGTGGGGCTGGGGGATGGCCCCCCATGTCTCGGGCTGCAGCCTGTTGTCTGTATCTCAGAAGCTCAGCCCCTATTTGTGGCCTAGGAGAAAATGCTGACTCCTTCAACTGAAGCGGGTGCGACTCGAAGCCCCGAGAGAAGAATCGCGGCCCTCTGTCAGCGCTATTCCCTGACGTACTGTTGGGTTTTGATTGTGGAAGGATGACAATTGCTAAGTGCCCCGAAGCAACAGCCAGGTCCCCCGGGGGCTGCCACATACGGCGTGAAGTCAAACACAACAGCCGGGTACCAGCCTCGACTGGACTCCCCAGGGGGGGGAAAGTGCGATGAACAGGATCCGCGCGGAGCAGCGACGGGGGGAACGAGCGGGTGGGGGAGTGGGAATAATTGGACGGCTCTTTCAAAGAGCCGGCACAGGCACGATAGGCCGAATGGCCTCCTTCTGAGCTGTATGATTGTATAAAACTCCAAGTAATGCCTTTTACCATTGTGTCTCTGTCCCTTCTGTTACTGAGGGTGCAGTGCGAGCAGTCTGTAATCTTCATTGTAGTAGCTGCTCTAACTTTTGTGATTAACACAAGATTTCAGTTTTAACCCTGTCATTTGACAGGCGCTGATCTGTTTATCACCCAGAGCCTCTCTTTATAAGCTGGTAATTGAGGGAATTGCCCCAATTATTTAAATTACACTGATGTGAAGTATAAAGCATTACATTAGCTCACATTCACCCACTCACAGAGCTGACTATTATAGCAGGGAATAGAGTTATTACATTGGTGAAAATCTTCTCACTGCACAGGAGCAGGGTGCAGTGCTAGATTTTAATCAGTGTAAGGCATTCTGTCAAATAAGCCAGTCAGGGTGTTAGAAACCACCCTCCCATCAAACACCTGGAATGTGCCTTTTTTTTACCATGGAGCAATGAATGGGGTATTTTTGGATGAAGTCACCCCAGTAATATTCTGTCAGAGTTTCTTCGAGGTGCCTCATAGCAAGTTGCAAAGTTTCTTCACAAGCGTGTGAACAACTCCAAACTGAGAAGGTTGTGTTTTTCACGGCTGTCTTCAAATTGAAAGGTCCCGTGCGCCCTTGCCTCAGCTCATCCGCTGCTGAAACCCTCATCCATGCCTTTGTTACCTCTAGACTTGACTATTCCAACGCACTCCTGGCTGGCCTCCCACATTCCACCCTACGTAAACTTGAGGTCATCCAAAACTTGGCTGCCCATGTCCTAACTCGCACCAAGTCCCGTTCGCCCATCTCCCCTGTGCTCGCTGACCTAACTTGGCTCCCAGTTAAGCAACGCCTCGATTTCAAAATTCTCATCCTTGTTTTCAAATCCCTCCATGGCCTCGCCCCTCCCTGTCTCTGTAATCTCCTCCAGCCCCACAACCCCCCCGAGATATCTGAGCTCCTCTAATTCTGCCCTCTTGAGCATCCCTGTTTATAATCGCTCAACCATTGGTGGCCGTGCCTTCTGTTGCCAAGGTCCTAAGCTCTGGCATTCCCTCCCTAAACCTCTCCACCTCTCTACCTCTCTTTCCTCCTTTAAGACGCTCCTTAAAATCTACCTCTTTGACCAAGCTTTAGGTCACCTGCTCTAATTTCTCCTTATGTGGCTTGGTGTCAATTTTTTTGTCTTATAATACTCCTGGGAAGCACCTTGGGACATTTTACTACGTTAAAGACGCTATATAAATACAAGTTGTTGTTGTATAGCATGAGTCATCTCTGCTCTTCAGATTGAACAGTCCTCACACCGAGATATCTTCAGTTTGAACAGTCCTCACTCGGAGATATCTTCAGATTGAACAGTCCTCACACTGAGATATCTTCAGATTGAACAGTCCTCACTCGGAGATATCTTCAGATTGAACAGTCCTCACTCGGAGATATCTTCAGATTGAACAGTCCTCACACCGAGATATCTTCAGATTGAACGGTCCTCACTCGGAGATATCTTCAGATTGAACATTCCTCACACTGAGATATCTTCAGATTGAACATTCCTCACACTGAGATATCTTCAGATTGAACAGTCCTCACTCAGAGATATCTTCAGATTGAATAGTCCTCACATGGAGCTATCTTCAGATTGAACAGTCCTCACACCGAGATATCTTCAGATTGAACAGTCCTCACTCGGAGATATCTTCAGATTGAACAGTCCTCACTCGGAGATATCTTCAGATTGAACAGTCCTCACTCGGAGATATCTTCAGATTGAACAGTCCTCACTCGGAGATATCTTCAGATTGAACAGTCCTCACACCGAGATATCTTCAGATTGAACAGTCCTCACACTGAGATATCTTCAGATTGAACAGTCCTCACACCGAGATATCTTCAGATTGAACAGTCCTCACTCGGAGATATCTTCAGATTGAACAGTCCTCACACTGAGATACCTTCAGATTGAACAGTCCTCACATGGAGCTATCTTCAGATTAAATAGTCCTCACACTGAGATATCTTCAGATTGAACAGTCCTCACTCGGAGATATCTTCAGATTGAACAGTCCTCACTCGGAGATATCTTCAGATTGAACATTCCTCACACTGAGATATCTTCAGATTGAACAGTCCTCACTCAGAGATATCTTCAGATTAAATAGTCCTCACACTGAGATATCTTCAGATTGAACAGTCCTCACTCGGAGATATCTTCAGATTGAACAGTCCTCACACTGAGATATCTTCAGATTGAACAGTCCTCACTCGGAGATATCTTCAGATTGAACAGTCCTCACACTGAGATATCTTCAGATTGAACAGTCCTCACACTGAGATATCTTCAGATTGAACAGTCCTCAGTCGGAGATATCTTCAGATTGAACAGTCCTCACTCGGAGATATCTTCAGATTGAACAGTCCTCAGTCGGAGATATCTTCAGATTGAACGGTCCTCACTCGGAGATATCTTCAGATTGAACAGTCCTCACTCGGAGATATCTTCAGATTGAATAGTCCTCACACTGAGATATCTTCAGAATGAACAGTCCTCACACTGAGATATCTTCAGATTGAACAGTTCTCACACTGAGATATCTTCAGATTGAATAGTCCTCACACTGAGATATCTTCAGAATGAACAGTCCTCACACTGAGATATCTTCAGATTGAACAGTCCTCACTCAGAGATATCTTCAGATTGAATAGTCCTCACACTGAGATATCTTCAGAATAAACAGTCCTCACACCGAGATATCTTCAGATTGAACAGTCCTCACACTGAGATATCTTCAGATTGAACAGTCGTCACATGGAGATTTCTTCAGATTGAACAGTCCTCACATGGAGATTTCTTCAGATTGAACAGTCCTCACACGATGATATCTTCAGATTGAACAGTCCTCACACTGAGATATCTTCAGATTGAACAGTCCTCACACTGAGATATCTTCAGATTGAACAGTCCTCACAGTGAGATATCTTCAGATTGAACAGTCCTCACACGGTGATATCTTCAGATTGAACAGTCCTCACACTGAGATATCTGCAGATTGAACAGTCCTCACACTGAGATATCTTCAGATTGAACAGTCCTCACACGGTGATATCTTCAGATTGAACAGTCCTCACACGGTGATATCTGCAGATTGAACAGTCCTCACACTGAGATATCTTCAGATTGAACAGTCCTCACACTGAGATATCTTCAGATTGAACAGTCTTCACTCGGAGATATCTTCAGATTGAACAGTCCTCACACGGTGATATCTTCAGATTGAACAGTCCTCACTCGGAGATATCTTCCGATTGGTAAATGGTCTCTTTTGATCACTGCTATGTCATAGAATCTTACAGCACAGAAGGAGGCCATTCGGCCCATCATGCCTGTGCCGACTCTTTGGTAGAGCTATTCAATTAATCCCATTCCTTTGCTCTTTCCCCCATAGCCCAGTAAATCTTTCCCTTCAGGGTTATGGACAAAAAGTTGGGATGTGGAATTTAGCACGACTGCTCTTTCAAAGAGCCAGCACAGGCACGATGGGCCGAATGGCCTCCTTCTGTGCTGTACCTTTCTATTATTCTACGAAGTATTTATCCAATTCTCTTTTGAATGTTACTATTGAATCTGCTTCCACTACCTTTTCAGGCAGCGCATTCCAGATCACAACAATTCCCCATGTAAAAAAATGTTTCCTCATGTCGCCTCTGGTTCTTTTACCAATCACCTTAAATCTGTGTCCTCTGGTTACTGATCTCCTGCCACTGGAAACAGTTTCTCCTTATTTACTCTATCAAAACCGTTCATGATATTGAACATCTCTATCAAATCTCCCCTTAATCTTCTCTGCTCTAAGGAGAACAATCCCAGCTTCTCCGGCCTCTCCACATAACTGAAGTCCCTCTTCCCTGGTACCATTCTAGTAAATCTCTTCTGCACCCTCTCCAAGGCCTTGACATCCTTCCTAAAGTGTGGTGCCCAGAATTGAACACAATACTCCAGCTGAGGCCTATAACCAATGTTTTATAAAGGTTTAGCATGTGGTAGTTTGTCAAACACCTTTTGAAAGTCCATATACCCAACATCAACCACACTACCTTCATCAACCCTCTTCGTTACTTCATCAAACAACTCAATCAAGTTCGTCAAACACAATGTGCCTTTAACAAATCCGTGCTGACTTTCATTTATTAGCCCATACTTTTCCAAATGCCAATTAATTTTGTCCTGGATTATTGTCTCTAACCCCACCAATGACGTTGGGCTGACTGGCCTGTAGTTGTTGAGTTTATCCCTTGCCCCGTTTTTGAACAGGGGTGTAACATTTGCAATCCCCCAGTCCTCTGGCACCACCCTCGTATCCAAGGAGGATTGGAAGATTGTGGCCAACAGCTCCGCAATTTCCATCCCTACTTCCCTCAGTAATCCAAAGATGCATCCCATCCGGACCGGGTGACTTTTCTATTTCTACATTGGCAGCATCCTCTTCTCCAGTGAAGACAGATGCAAAGTGCTCATTTAGTACCTCAGCCACGCCCGCTGCCTCCACAAGAAGATCTCCTTTTTGGTCCCTAATCGGCCTCACCCTTCCTTTGACTACCCTTTTACTATTTATGTGTTTATGAAAGACTTTTGGGTTCCCTTTTATGTTAGCCACTAATCTATTCTCATTCTCTCTCTTTGCTCCTCTTATTCCCTTTTTTCGATCTCCTCTGTACTTTCTATATTCAGCTTGATTCTCCACTGTATTATGAGCCTTATATTTGTCATAAGCCTCCTTTTTCTGTCTCATTTTAACCTCTATATCTTTAGTCACCCAGCGAGCGCTAGCTTTGGATACCCTTCCTTTCCCCCTCATGGGAATGTGTCTACTCTGTACCCAAACCATCTCCTCTTTGAAGCTCTCCCATTGTTCAATTACTGTCTTGCCTAACAATTTTTGATTCCAATCCCCTAGCCCAGATCCCTTTTCAACTCACTGAAGATAGCACTCCTCCAGTTCCTTGTCCTTTTCCATAACTATTCTAAACCTGATGATATTATGATCACTGTTCCCCACATGCTCCCCCACTGAAACATGATCCATTTGCCTCACTTCATTCCCCAGAACTAGATTCAGCACTGCTTCCTTCCTCATTGGGCTGGAAACACACTGATCAAGAAAGTTCTCTTGTACACATTTCAAGAATTCCTCCACCTTTTTGCCCTTTACACTGTTACTATCCCAGTCTATATTAGGATAATTGAAGTCCCCCATTATCACTACTCTGTAGTTCTTGCATCTTTCTGTAAATTGCCTGCAAATTTGCTCCTGTAGCTTCTTCCCACTATTTGGTGGCCTATAGTATACACCCAGTAGCGTAATAGCTCCTCTCTTGTTCCTTATTTCTAACCAAATAGACTCTGTCTTTAACCCCTCAACTACATCATCCCTCCCCAGTGCTATAATAGTTTCTTTGATCAATACTGCCACCCCTCCTCCTTTTTTTCCATCCCTACCTTTCCTGAATATCTTGTAGCCAGGAATATTAAGTTCCCAATCCCCCCCTTTCATTGACCCAGGTCTGTTATTGCCACTATATCATAGTCCATGTGGCGACTTGTGCCTGCAGCTCACCAACCTTATTTACCACGTTACGTGCATTTACGCACATGCACTCCAAACCCATCTTAGACTGCCTCACATTTACCCCCTGTCTGATCCCTCCTATTTCTGAACTATTCTTCACTCTAGTGCTATTCGTCTCTCCCAGTTCTCTATGCACTTTGCTTCATCCTGATGCCCACCCTCCTGCCAAGTTAGTTTAAACCCTCACCCATAGCACTAGTTAACCTTCCCGCGAGGACATTGGTCCCAGCTCTGTTGAGGTGCAACCCGTCCACCTTGAACAGGTCCCTCTTGCCCCAGAACTGGTCCCAATGCCCCAGGAATATGAAATCCTCCCTCATGCAACCATTTCTCCAACTATGCGTTACCCTGTCTTATCCTTCTATTCCTTTACTCACTAGCGCGTGGCACTGGGAGTAATCCCGAAATTACTACCATTAAGGTCCTTCTCTTTAATTTCCCACTCCAGGGACTTGAGCACATAAAGCTAGGCTGACACTCCCAGTGCAGCGCTGAGGGAGTGCTGCACTGTCAGAGGTGCCGTCTTTCGGATGAGACGTCTGCTCTCTCAGGTGGACGTAAAAGATCCCATGGCACTATTTCGAAGAAGAGCAGGGGAGGTATCCCCGGTGTCCTGGCCAATATTTATCCCTCAACCAACATAACAAAAACAGATTATCTGGTAATTATCACATTGCTGTTTGTGGGAGCTTGCTGTGCGCAAATTGGCTGCGGCGTTTCCCACATTTCAACAGTGACTCCACTTCAACAAGTACTTCGTTGGCTGTAAAGCGCTTTGAGATGTCCGGTGGTCGTGAAAGGCGCTATATAAATGCAAGTCTTCTTCTTCTTCTGCTTCCTCCGGAGCTCCTGAAACTCTGACTGCAGTACCTCAACCCTTTTCCTTCCTATGTCATTGGTTCACACATGAACCACGACTTCTGGTTGTTCCCCTTTCCCCCGCAGAATGTTCTGCACCCTCTCAGTGATGTCCTTAACACCGGCACCAGGGAGGCAAGACACGATGTGGGACTCACGTCGGCGATTGCAGAAATGCCTGTCTATCCGCCTGACTATCGAATCCCCTGTGACCACTGCATTTCTACATTTTGCTGTGCTCCCCTGTGCAGTCATTTGCCCCACAGTGCCGTGGATGTGCTCTAGACTGCACTCCCCCCGGGGTATGAGAGCGCCACGCTCCCGGAGGATTCCTGCGCTGCCTTGCCTCTTCCTACCCTGCCAGATGTCCACCCACTTACTGTCCTCCTGAACTCTCTGTCGCTGCGGGGTGACCGCCTCCTGGAACGTGCGCTCCAGTGTTGGTGAAAAATGAATTCACTCAAGTCTGTCTCAAAGCAGAAGATCGCAGTTTATTTAACAGTGCGCCCTGGGAGAAGAGCCATAGACCCCGCGGTCTAGTGATCCACTTCTCGACGTTACAGTGGTATCGGAACTTCTTTTATACATTATAGGGTCGGATACGCAATTCATTACATACAAATGTCTTCACCCAATCACATTCCCCCAGCAACAGGCTCCTAATTATAAACTGCACTTTAAGCTAAAAATTTTACTTCCCTACCGAAACTATAAACATCGAGTGTTGCGTCACCTCTGTCTGGTCGGACTGGCTGGTCGTGCGGTGATTGGTTCTCAAGTGTAACCGTTGTACTATTATTGTCTTAGTGGGCCTCCTTGGTGGGCCTCGCACATACGCATGTTGACCACAGACATTACTCATCGCACTGTGTCAGCGAAACCATTCTGTATTTACGAATTTACCTTTTACAGTACAATCTTTAACTTTCACATTGCTGCTTTAAGCCCTATAATTTTTACCCTAACACCAGGAAATTCCCAGCCTCCCGTACGCCCTGCAGTGACTGCAGCCGCTGCTCAAGCTCAGAAACCCTGAGCTCAAACTCGAGCAACTGGAGGCACCTCCTGCACACGTGGTTATCCAGCACACACGAAGCGTCCTGGAGTTCCCACATGGCACAGGAATTACAGGCAACGGGCCTCAGCTGTCCCATTGTTTTTGCTTAAAAGTCTATCTACTTAAGTTATATATATGTTTTCTAATTAGTTAATTGTAATTTTATCCCTTTAGATCTAATTAATTACTCCAATTATTTAATATAAAAAGAGAAAATGCTGGAGATCCTCAGCAGGTCAGGCAGCATCTGTGAAGAGAGAAACAGAGTTAACGTTTCAGGTCGATGACCTTTCGTCAGAACTGGAAAAAAGCAGGAAATGGAACAGATTTTTAAGCAAGTGTAGGGGCTGGGAAAGGGGGAAGGGATGAAAGAAGGTCTGTGATTATAGTTACTGTTGCCCCTTGGTTTAAAGTACTTAGCACCTTCTCCCTCTGCACCAAATTTCCACTCACCAAATTCCCGTTGCCATTGGCCCTGAAATTCGCCTCTCCGGCTTGCCACGGGGGTAAGGATCGCGCACGCACTTACCTACCGCGCCTGCCGTTGACCTCTGGGCCCACGGGAACTTCAGCTCCTGGGCCTACTCCAAGTGCCGGCGCGCAGTGCTTGCGTGTCCCAGGGGCGTAGTTAGTGCGCTGCGTCCCCTGGGATCACATGGGCCGTGGAGAGCCAATGGCAGCAGACCATCTTTCATTCATAGATTTGACAGGACCTGTCAAATCTATGAATTGAAATTGGCCCCAAAAGAACAGCTAAACTTCAAATAAATTTTAAAAAAAACCATCACATTTATAAAATAACTATAAGTTAAATAAATTAACTACTTTAAACAAAAATTTAAATTTTTGAAAAAATTAAAATACTTTTTAACAGTGCTAAAAATAAACTTACCTTTCTTTAAAGTATCTAAAAAAGATAAACCTGTTGAAAATTTTTTAAAATTATACTTAATTAACCACTTACCTTGTTGAAAACGGGTCCTACGCCTCCTTTTTAAAAGCGCAGGTTCTTCAATACTTACCCTCCCGGAGAAACCTGAAAAAAAACCTAAGTTTGCTGCATGCGCGCAGCCTCTACCGCACACGCGGTTCACCTCTGAACCGCCCCCTTTACCAGACCGGAAGTTCCGATTTCCCGCACATGCGCAGTGCATGCAGGAAACCGGCACTTCAGGACGCCTTACGGGTGAGTACACAGTGCGTACTCACCCGGCAAGGGCCGAATTTTTGGCCCATTGGCCCAAAAATTAGTGAGTGAGCCTTCGTGCGAGGGTAAGGCTTCCCCGCGATCTCTCACTGCGCGCTGGCTTTTTTATTCCCAGCTCGCACGAACTTGATGTTCTGGACAGCAGCTGTGCAGGGCTTTCGTATCCCACAGGCGCAGTTAATTCGTGCGAGCTGTGGGATCACGTGACTCAGTTAGAGCCAATGGCAGCACACCATCTTTCATTCATAGCTTTCACAGCACGGCTGTGAAAGCTATGAATACTATACCCCCCCAAAAGAACAGCTAAACCTCAATTAAATTTTTAAAAAAAACCCCATCACATTAATAAAATAAGTATAGTTAAATAAATTAACCACTTGAAACAAAAAATTAAATTTTTGAAAAAATTTAAAATCTTTTAAAAAGTTATAAAAATAAACTTACCTTTCTTTAAAGTCTCTAAAAAAGATATACCTGTTGAAAAAAATTCAAAATAATACTTAATTAACTACTTACCTTGTTAAAAGAGGGTCTTACGCCTCCTTTCTTTATGTGTAAAATGTTCCATGCTTACCTGCGCGTTCAAAGCACTAAGTGCACTGCGTGCGCACAGCCTGTAGCGCGCACGCGGTTCACTTAGGAACCGCCCCCTTTTGAAATCACCAAGTGCCGGTTTTCAGCGCATGCGCAGTGCATGCAGAAAACCGGCAATTGGAGACAGAATACGCGAGAGTACACAGTGCGTACTCTCGCGTAGCGGCACTAATTTTTGGGCCATTATGTTTAACAAGCCACTCAGTTTAGCAGATAGTCCAAGCTCTGTGTGCACAGCTCTGGTTGTCTTCAAGTACATGTCCAATTGCCCTATGAAAGTTCCTGTGGAATCTGATTCCACCACCCTTTCAGGCAGTGCGTTCCAGATCTTAACAACCCTCTGCTTGAAAAAAATTCTCCTCATTTCCCCTCTAGTTCTTTTGCCAATTATTTTAAATCTGTGCCCTCTGGTTACCGACGCACTTGCCAGAGGAAACAGTTTCTCCCTACTCTAATAAAACCCCATCATAATTTGAACACCTCTATCAGGTCTCCCCTTAACCGTCTCCGCTCTAAGGAGAACAGTCCCAGATTCTCCAGTCTCTCCACATAAGTGAAGTCCCTCATCCCTGGTATCATCCTGGTAAATCTCCTCTGCACCCTCTCCAGGGCCTTGGCATCCTTCCTAAAGTGTGGTGCCCAGAATTGGACACAATACTCCAGCTGGGGCCTAACCAGCAATTTATAAAGGTTTAGCATGACTTCCTTGCTTTTGTACTCTATACATCTATTTACAAAGTCAAGTGCCCTTCTTTCCCCCTCTTTCATATAAGCTCACATTTACCATTAAATATACAAGTCAAAAGCCTGCCCAGTTACTCTGTCTAGCTCTTACCATTTCTGGAATTTTTGATCACATGTGGAGCTTATTATTCTCTGTGTTATAGAATCATAGAATGGTTACAGCACAGAAGGAGGCCATTCGGCCTGTCGAGCCCATGCCTGCTCTCTGAAAGAGCACTTCAGCTAGTCCCATTCCCCCGCTCTTTCCCCGTAGCCCTGAAAATATTTTTCTTTCAGGTACTTATCCAACTCCCTTTTGAAAGCCGTGATTGAATCTGCCTCCACCACCCTTTCAGGCAGTGTATTCCAGATCTTAACCACTCGCTGCATAAAATGTTTTTTTCTTATGTCGCCTTTGGTTCTTTTGCCAATCACCTTAAATCTGTGTCCTCTGGTTCTCGATCCTTCCGCCACTGTTTCCCTCTATCTACTCTGTCTAGACCCCTCATGATTTTGAACACCTCTATCAAATCTCCTCTCAATCTTCTCTGCTCTAAGGAGAACAACCCCAGCTTCTCCAGTCTATCCAAGTAACTGAAGTCCCTCATCCCTGGAATCATTCTTGTAAATCTTTTCTGCACCCTCTCTAAGACCTACGCATCCTTCCTGAAGTGCGGTGCCCTGAATTGGACACAATACTCCAGTTGGAGCCGAACCAGTGTTTTATACAGATTCATCATAATTTCCACAATTTTGTACTCTATACCTCTATTCATGAAGCCCAGGATTCCGTAAGCTTTTTTAACTGCTTTCTCAACCTGCCCTGCCACCTTCAACGATTTGTGCACACATACCCCTAGGTCTCTCTGTTCATGCACCCCCTTTAGGATTGTACCCTTTAGTTTATATGTCCTCTCCTCATTCTTTCCACTAAAATGTATCATTTCACACTTTTCTGCCACATGTCTGCCCATTCCACCAGCCTGTCTATGTCCTCTTGAAGTCTATCACTCTCCTCCTCACTGTTCACTATACTTCCAAGTTTTGTGTCATCTGCAAATTTTGAAATTGTGCCCTGTACACCCACATCCAAGTCATTAATATATATCAAGAAAAGCAGTGCTCCTAGAACCGACCCCTGGGGAACACCACTGTACACCTTCCTCCAGTCCGAAAAACAACCATTCACCACTACTCTCTGTTTCCTGTCACTTAGCCAATTTCGTATCCATGCTGCCACTATCCCCTTTATTCCATGGGCTTCAACTTTGCTGGCAAGCCTATTATGTGGCACTTTGTCGAACGCCTTTTGGAAATCCATGTACAGTACATCAACCACATTGCCCTCATCAACCCTCTCTGTTACCTCATCAAAAAACTCAATCAAGTTGGTTAAACACGATTTGCCTTTAACAAATCCATGCTGGCTTTCCTTAATTAAATGAATATAGGAAACTTTCGGATAAGAAAGCAGTTATTAGGACCAAGAATGTCATTGTTTGCTTGTTTTACTACAGAGAAGCATTGGGTCCTGCTCTCATTAATAGATTCACATAAAAGGCTTGGCTCCTGTTAGTTGAAATATTAATGGGCCAGAAATTCGGCTCTCCGGCTTCCCGTGGGTGCAAGGATCATGCGCGTACTTACCTAGCGTGCCTGCCGTTGTGCTTCGGGCCCACGAGGAATTCGGGTCCTGGGCCTCCTGCAGCTGCCGGTGCGCAGTGCTTGCGTATCCCAGGGGCGCAGTTAGTTCGAAGCGTCCCCTGGGATCACGTGGGCCATGGAGAGCCAATCCTAGCAGGGAATTTTCATTCATAGATTTGACAGGAAGACCTGTCAACTCTATGAATAGAGATCGGCCCCAAAACCACACTAAAACTTCAAATAAATTTTTTAAAAAACCATCACATTTTTAAAATAACTATAAATTACATAAATTAACTACTTTAAACAAAAATTTAAATTTTTGAAAAAATTAATTAAACTTTTTAACGGTGCTAAAAATAAACTTACCTTTCTTTAAAGTATGTAAAAAAGATAAACCTGTTGAAAAAATGCTTAAATTGTACTTAATTAACCACTTACCTTGTTAAAAACAGGCCTTGCGCCTCCTTTTTAAATGTGCAGCTTCTCCATACTTACCCTCACGGAGAAACCTGAAAAAAAACCGAAATTCGCTGTGTGCGCGCTGCCTCTCCCGCGCACGCGTTCGACCTCTGAACCCCTTCCTTCAGGGGAACGGAAGTTCCGGTTTCCCGCGCATGCGCAGTGCATGCAGGAAACCGGCACTTCAGGTGGCCTTACGGGTGAGTACACAGCGCGTACTCACCCGACAAGAGCCGAATTTCTGGCCCATTATAAACTGTTTTTCTGCGCAGACATGTTGCAATGATATTTTCTTTCTATTTGAGAAAAATTTTGGCCGGGAAATTCCTCAGATTTGCTCCCGCTCTTCGGGCGCTATTTCACCGGAAGTGCAGGAGAAACTCCTACTTAGCACAGGACTGGATGGTGGCGAGAGTGGGGCCTTGGGGAATGGGTCTTCACATTGAAATATTAGTCTCAGAACCCAGGGACTGGTTTCCCTCTAATGTAAACCACACTGCTGTCTGGAAGCTGTTTGCTTGTATAAGCTATGCTGGTCCCAGATTACTGAAGATAGTCTATACACCTTGAGCTCAGCCGTGGTGGACCAATGCACTGCTCATGAGCTAGTCGATAGGGATCTATCTGCAGAAGGTTGCTAAGGTTACTTTATCAGTTGTGTCAGCTGTGGGCAGCACTCTCACCTCTGAGTCAGAAGGTCGTGGGTTCCAGTTCCACTCCAGAGACTTGAGCGCAAAATCCAGGCTGACACTTCAGTGCAGTGCTGCACTGTCAGAGGTGCCGTCTTTCGGATGAGACGGTAAACCAAGACCCCGTCTGCTCTCTCAGGTGGATCCCAAAGGTGTCCCACGGCACTATTTGAAGAAGAGCAGGTGAGTTCTCCCCGGTGTCCTGGCCAATATTTATCCCTCAACTGAAACAGATGATCTGGTCATTATCACATTGCTGTTTGTGGGAGCTTGCTGTGCGCAAATTGGCTGCTGCATTTCCTACATTACAACAGTGACTACACTTCAAAAGTACTTCATTGGCTGTGAAGGGTTTGGGACGTCCTGTGATTGTGAAAGGCGCCATAGAAGTGCAAATCTTTCTTTTTCTTTTTCTCTTCCTGCGTCTGGTGATGTGAGTGTTCAAATTTTCATTGATTGACCCTTGAAAACACAAGGGGCTGTGTTTATTCCTTCACTGTGCTCTGTATGAACAGACGATCCACCCCCCTTAATACATGTGGGGACTCAAGAGCGGAAGGCATTTCATGACCTGCATGTGCTTCCTGTCTGCTTAAATTGTAAAACCCACCTGCTTGCTCACAGCCTATGAGATGGATGTTTCACACATTGAGGAACATGGGAAGGTATACAGGAACAGTAAAGACTCTGCAGTTCCTTGGGCCAGTCCCAGTAACTAATGGCCCCTCAATCACCCACTCCCTCAGATCTCTATTTGATCCTCCCTTTCATTTTTCCCCACTATCGGCCTCACTCGACAGTCCACTCACCGCCCTCTGCTTAAGGCAGTTGGGGTTGAATCTCCATGGGAGTTCTCCTGATTGCCCGCCATCACTTTGTTTACACTGTTTCTCCGGGGATTCCGCTCATCTTCCGCTGATGTTATGGTGGAAATTCAACTCCGCTGAATCTGAACCGTCTATGCGCCTTCCCTCTTCTGACCTTGAATCGCATCCAGTGGTGGATCCGGCGGGAAGCGGGGTGGGGACGGGGGTGGGGGTGAAATCCATGCAACCCCAATTTGGTGTCAGCCGTGGCACAGTGTTAGCACTCTCGCCTCTGAGTCTAAGGGCTGGATTTTCATAGGGCCGTGGAGGCGGGTTTGGAGGCGTGTGGGGGGTTAAAATTGCGGAAAGTGGCGGGCGGACCTGATCCCGCCTCCATTCTGCCTCCACGCAATTTTGATAAAATCGTGTGCGGTGTTCCCGACTCCGTCCCGCCTCCAAGAGGCGGGAGAGGCCATTAAAGCCCTTAACAAGCACTAAATTGGCTCTGTAATGCCATTTTGAAACGTTTTAGCTAGTTTAACCCTTTTCTGACGTGAAGTACGCCTGATGTGAAACACGCCAGTGAAACCTGGCGGGAGCACAAGTGGATAGCTGACTATCAGCTGCAGGTCCACTATTACAATGGAGATGTGATGAAGGTAGTAGTAGTATTAGGTCTGAAAGTCGCCTTTGATGCTGCTGCATTGAATGTCTTCAGAGACTGCCTGGCTTTTGCTGTGAGAGGACCTGGATGCAAAAAATTCTCTCTCTCTCTCTCTGAGCTGCTGCTCATTTTGCATCTAGGTCCACTCACAGCAAAAGCCAGGCAGTCTCTGACCTGACCTGCAATGCAGCAGCAATGATGACATCATCAGAGGCGACTTTCAGACTGAAACCACTAATTGGTTCATGGGTTCCCACATGCTGTAACTCAATTGCCCAATTAAGTGAAAATTGCATCAATCTCCCACATCCAATTGCAGGTGGGTGGATAACACGAAATGCGGATGACACGACCCAAACCCGCCCCAGTATCAAAATCCAGCCCAGAAGGTTTTGAGTTGAAGTCCCACTCCAGAGACACACTTTGTAAGGTGCTACATAAATGCAAGTCTCGCTTGATCTTTTACAGCCACCTGAGAGGGCAGACGGGGCCTCGGTTTAGCATCTCATTCAAAAGACAGCACCTGAAAGTGTCAGCCTAGATTATGTGCTAAAGTCTGTTGAGCGAGGCTTGAACCCACGACCTTCTGGCTCGGAGGCGAGAGTGCGACCACTGAGCCACGGGTGACACTCACACAGGAACGGACTTGGTGCTGCTGCCGTGCGGGTCCAGGCCCGAGTGTTCCCACACCTGACACGAGGCCGTGTCATGAAGAGAGGAGATGAGAAAGTGGAAAGAAAAACTAAAAAATTCAGAGAATAATTTCTATGGATAAGTCAGCAGGGGTGGGCGGCTTTTCAGCTGAAGCTTCAGATGAGGCATGCAACACAAACGTTACCCTGGATTTATTTTTAGGCTTCTTATCAAACCACTCATTCCTGCAGCACTCCTGAGCTGTGGGTCTGCTGCAGATGCTGAGGAGCTGTTTTGCCTTACAGTGCCTGACGAGAGCTCTCTCCTTCCATCTCCTGCGCTGTATTTCAGCAAAGCCTCTGCACCCCAGGGAGCGGCAGCATTACTTGTAGACTTCGCTTTTGTTTTAGCTGCTGTCGGCTCTCATCAGATCAAAGCATCAACTAACTTTCATACTCATCTGCTGTGATACAATCGGTTCTGACAGACGGGACATCTGCAAGCCTATTTCTGGCTTGCAGATACTTGGTCTGTACACATTCCCGCACTCTTGTCATTTGAATAGCCAGTAAAGAAAGACTTGCATTTATATAGCGCCTTTCACGACCTCAGGATGTCCCAAAGCGCTTTACAGCCAGTGAAGTACTTTTTTGAAGCGTGCTCACTGTTGTAATGTGGGAAACACAGCAGCCAATTTGCGTACAGCAAGCTCCCACAAACAGCAATGTGATAATGACCAGATAATCTGTTTTTTTAGTGATGTTGGTTGAGGGATAAATATTGGCAGGACACCGGGGAGAACTCCCCCCCTGCTCTTCTTCAAAATAGTGCCATGGGATCTTTTACATCTCACCTGAGAGAGCAGACGGGGGCCTCGGTTTAACGTCTCATCCGAAAGTTGGCACCTCCGACAGTACAGCGCTTTCCTCAACACTGCACTGGAGGGTCAGCCTGGATAATGGGCTCAAGTCTCCGGAGTGGGGCTTGAACCCACAACCTTCTCAGAGGCATGACTGCCATTTCACAGCCACTTGGTGCTAGCTCCTGCCCGACAGACTCTGGCCTCCCTCTCGCTGTGCATTCCTCCCCGCCCACCAGACATGCTAAACCCGGCCGAAAATTGAGCAACAGCTTCTAAAAAGCTGATAATTCCAGACCAGCCCTGAATATCGGCCTACAACATGTAGTGACACTGGAAGTACAGTGGGATGTGGGTCTGTTCCAACTTAGGTACGCCCCAACATTCCATCACTTGTACCGCGGGAGATTGTGTCAAAAAATTGTACAGATTTTCCGTAATTTCTTTGAGAGGAATAGGCCTAGATGTTTGATGGTGCCACGCCTGTTTTCCAGGCACATAACAGGCACCTAAGGATCCAATATGGCGGGTGGGGCACGCGTGATCATTAAGCGCTGGAAGTGCACCAGCCCCCATATTGGTGAAGGCAGAAAAAGCGACGTCCAGGGCCCGCGTCTTAAACAGGTGATAAGCTCTTTGCATATGCAAATAGGGGGCCTAACGCCTGTTTGAGGGGCTCTTTGTAAAATTGGTCTGTCGTGAACCGGCGCCAGGCAGTTTACATTCAGGAAAATCAGGTCGACATACAGCCTAACCCGCGGTCCTTAAAGGGGCTGCAGCAGGCTGCCACCAAAAAGGTAAGTTTAAAAAAAAAATACTTACCTGAATGTGGAGCCAGAAAGTGCAGGAGTGCTCCTCCCGACTCCACACTAAAACCACAGGCCGCTGATTTGGGATGTCCTGAGGTCGTGAAAGGTGCGATATGAATGTGGGGTTCTTTATTTCGTTAACTAGTCACAAGGGATCTTTTACGTTCACTTGAACAGACAGACATGGTCTTGGTTTAAATTCTCGTTCAATACACCTGTGCCTCGGGCTATTGGATGGCTTGGGCACAGCACGTACAGGAAATTGAGGGGTGGGGGTGCTGGGGAGGAGCCCACGGCTTTAAGGGAACCTGCCCTGTTGAGGTCCACTTAAATGAGTGGGACTAAAAATTGGGTGGACTCACAATGCGCTCCGCTTTCCCTGCTGTATTTGCTGGACCCGGCCAATCCAATAGCCCCAAAAACAGTGAGATCTGCCCGAGCACCTCTGACCGTGCAGCACTCCTTCAGAGCTGCACTGACATGTCAGCCGAGACGATATCCATTTTTGAGCGGGCTGACAGTGAGGTTGGGAGGATTTGCACAGCATTCCCGACATGCCCCACCCCCGCCCCTCCACCCGCCCCCATCATCTTAACTCAAGAACAGGCACGGGAGGGCCACCTGCCCCCAGCAGGCGGGCGCCAGGTTTCCGCGCGTAAACGCCGTTTCCGGTGAAGTTACGACAGAGGAACGGGAGCATCTCCAGGCAAATGCCCAGCCTGGCAATCAGTCAGTCAGGGAGGTGCAAGGATGGCTGATGCGGGAAAGGGAAATAGGAAGAGGTGTGTGAAACATCCACCTCATAGACTGTGATGTTATTGAGCAAGCAGGCGGGTTTTGCAATTTAAGCACATACAGGTCATGAACTGCCTCCAGCTCTCCTTCTCATTCAGGTTCTCCTCCAGGGAGCGCGAGTTGATGCCGAGCACAGTGAAGGAATAAACACAGCCCCTTGTGCCTTTAAGATTCAATCAGTGAAGATTTGAACACAAACACCGCCAGAGGCAGGAAGTTGTCTGAGAGGCCAAGTGCGGAGGATTGCTGCCCATTGTGATTCTCCGCAGAGAGTGCAGTTGCTCACTGATTAAGAGTGAAGAAGCGTAGGAACAGGAGGAGGCCGCTCAGCCCCTCGGGCCTGCTCCGCCATTCAATGAGATCACGGCTGATCTGTACCTCAACTCCATTTACCCGCCTTTGCTCCATTTCCCTTGATGCCCTTACCCAACAAAAATCTATCGACCTCAGTCTTGAAAGCTCCCATTGACCCCCCCGGCATCCACAGCCTTTTGGGGGGAGAGAGTGTCAGATTTCCACTACCTTTTGTGTGAGAAAGTGCTTCTTGATTTCTGATTTGGGCTCCTGAATGGCCTGGCTCTAATTTTAAGAGTGTGCCCCCTTGTTATGGATTTCCCCCACCGGAGGAAACAGTTTTTTTTCTGTATTTACCCTACCAAGTCCCTTTATCGTTTTAAATGCCGGGGCAGCTGTCCTGCGGCTGATGGTAAACACCATTGTTCGGACAGCCGAGCTGGGCTGCTGCTGCTCAGTTGTTGTTGTAGCAGCATCACACACGGTCTTTCCATCCGGCCGAACTGAAATCTCCGCTGAATATAACAGGCCGTTCCGCTGGCAAAACACTGACTCTCAGCACGTTTAGTTTAAATATTTACCACCTATTACATTATTAATAAACGTGTGCTGTCCTTCAGTCTGGATGCGAGGTAAGTGCTCAGTGAGATGGGGCATGAGAGCGAAAGACTAGCGTTTCTTTCGGATGTCGATAACAGTAGTCAGTTTATGTGTCTGTGTCCAATTGCCCGTTCAATCATTCCATGCCTCAAACCAAACTCAAGAAGGAAACATTCAATCAAAACAAATACACACAAAGTGGTCAGACTGTCGCAGCCATTTGCCAGCTCGTTGGCCGTCTCTTGCGCTGAGCAGTAAACACTAGTCCCGGGCTAGAAATTGGGGATCGCTCCGTTTGGGGCGCTAACTTTTGAAAAAGTAGCGCCAGGCGCTCATGATTCTCTCCTGCTGGGAAATTCAGCTTCAGCGCTCCAAGAGGGATGTGGAGCGCGAAATCAAGCGCTGACCACTTCTCTTAAGACGCTAAAGTCCGAGAGCGGGGCGGTAGCGGCGGAGCGCTGAACAATTTGTAGCGTATCGCTAACGGCATCAGAGGCTGCTTCCCTCGCTTAAAGGGAAGGGCCAGTGATGGTGCACAACCCACTTGTCGGCAGATCTGCGTTGCGAGGAAACCTGGGCGACTGCCATTCCAGCCCCAAACACACTCACAAAGTGGAGAGCCTGGACATCTCGCAGCAATGCAACATCAAAAACTCTGAGCGGGCACCAAACTGGTGCAACTAATAAAGGTTGGCCGACCTGAAAACCATTGCCTTTAATTAGCGCTCCCCAAGCGGCCAGCCGAGGTGACAACGCCTCCTCTTCCTGCCGTTGTTCACGGCCCGGCGATACAGCAGGGGGCGGGAGGCAACTTCACATCGGGGGGCGATAACGTGGCACTGCGCACTTTATGACGTCATGATCTGCGAGGCGCTAGAGGCCCAGGTGGTAAGAGTTAGCGCCAGCGCTACAGTGGCACTGAGGTTCATGGGCGTCGCTGCATTCGCCATGCCCGGTCGCTAATCCCTTACCGCCCCGTTAGCGCCCCTGCCCCCCCCCAGGCGCTAACCAACCGAATTTCTCTCTCCCCCGGGCGTGGAGTTTTCACATGATATCCACCCAGATACAACAACAACAGCAACTTGTATTTATATAGCGCCTTTAATGTAGTAAAACATCCCAAGGCTCTGCACAGGAGTATTATAAGACAAAAAATTTGACACCGAGCCACATAAGGATAAATTAGGGCAGGTGACCAAAAGCTTGGTCAAAGAGGTAGGTTTTAAGGAGCGTCTTAAAGGAGGAAAGAGAGGTAGCGAGGTGGAGAGGTTTAGGCAGGGAATTCCAGAGCTTAGGGCCCAGGCAACAGAAGGCACGGCCACCAATGGGTGAGCGATTATAATCAGGGATCCTCAAGAGGGCAGAATTAGAGGAGCGCAGATATCTCGGAGGTGGGGGGTTGTGGGGCTGAAGGAGATTACAGAGATAGGAGAAGGGTTGAGGCCATGGAGGGATTTGAAAACAAGGATGAGAATTTTGAAAATGAGGCGCTGCTTAACCGGGAGCCAATGTAGGTCAGCGAGCACAGGGGTGATGGGCGAACCTAATCTAATACCAGCCTAATCTAGGTGGAATCGAATGAAATAGCGCTAAAGATTGCAGAAGTTTTAATCCGTAAGTGAGTTGCACCCATAAGCACTTTACGGTGGAGTAGCTGCGATCTTTTTGCGTTGGTTCAAAAGCCCATTCTCCCGAAGCAGTTCCCGCCCACAAAAACTGGCCAGGGCCACCGGGTCGGCATGGCGGGTTTCTGCCGATTGCGCCCGCTCGGGGGTGGTCATCACACTGCGCCCAGATTCTCGGGCGCGCAGGCACCCGTGGTCACATGGCGGCAGTCAACTGAAGCCCGGGCCCTGGTCTGTTTCTCCTGCTGCTGCTTCAGTTACTTTACATTCAGTTTTAATTCACCTAAACTCAGTCAATGACAGCACAGCAGGACACACCTGTGTGGCTTCAGTTGACTGCTGCTCACAGGTCACATGCACCAAGGACAGATCAAAGCGGTCAATTGAAGCCAATTATAACGTAAATCCAAGAGCATTAAATCAGTCAGTTGAAGAGTGGTTCATTCCCTGGCAATCCCGTGCCTCTTTGTGATGCCGGAGAACTCCCTGGTCCAGTTACGAATCGATTACCTTCGATTACGCTGCTTGATTAGAAACATAGAAACATAGAAAAATAGGAGCAGGAGTCAGCCATTCGGCCCTTCGAGACTGCTCCGCCATTCAATATGATCATGGCTGATCCTCTATCTCAATACCATAGTCCCGCTCTCTCCCCATACCCCTTGATGCCTTTTGTGTCTAGAAATCTATCTATCTCCTTCTTAAATATATTCAGTGACTTGGCCTCCACAGCCTTCTGTGGTAGAGAATTCCACAGGTTCACCACCCTCTGAGTGAAGAAATTTCTCCTCATCTCAGTCCTAAATGTCCTACCCCGTATCCTGAGACTGTGACCCCTCGTTCTAGACCCCGCAGCCAGGGGAAACATCCTCCCTGCATCCAGTCTGTCTAGCCCTGTCAGAATTTTTACACGTTTCAATGAGATGCGCTGATTCATGAAAGATTTTACCTTCGGACTTATGCTGATGAGTTTGAGCGATAACTAGAGTGTAACCTCACCTCGGCTAAACCGTCGCAGTGTCCAGCCCATTCTGGGTGCTTTTTTTCCGATTGCGCCCCTAGCGGAAACTCCACACCTAGAAAGTGTTGTACAAGGACATGCTTTGTTTTAGTCAGTTATTCCATATAGTGAGAGAGAATGGGAAGGGATTTGGCCCATTGGGATTCTCCTCGTTCGGTGTGAATGGGAAGGGTTTTAGCTCACTGGGATTTAAACAGTGGGAGTGAATGGGAAAGGTTTTCGCTCCCCTGTTATGGCGGAACCCTGTGGAATTCTGTGTGTCTGTGTGTCACAGTGGAGCACCGGAGTGTAGAACTGGGCACAGTTAACCAGATTGTGTAACAACAACTTGCATTTATATAGTGCTTCTAACATAGCAAAACGTCCCAAGGCACTTTACAAGAGTGTTATCAATCAAAATTTGACACTGAGCCACAGAAGGATATAGCAGGACAGATGACCAGAAGCTTGGTCAAAGAGGTAGGTTTTAAAGGAGCGTCTTAAAGGAGGAGAGAGAGGTAGAGAGGCGGAGAGATTTAGGGAGGGAATTCCAGAGCTTAGGGCCTCGGCAACAGAAGCACAGTCGCCAATGGTGGAGCGATTAAAATCGGGGATGCTCAAGAGGTCAGAATTGGAGGAGCGCTTGGAGAGATCTTGGAGGCTTGTAGGGCTGGAGAAGGTTACAGAGATGAGGCCATGGAGGGATTTGAAGACAAGGATGAAAATTTTAAAATTGAGGCGTTGCCGGACCGGGAGCCTATGTAGGTCAGCGAGCACAGGGGTGATGGGTGAACGGGACTTGGTGCGAGTTAAGATACAGGCAGCAGAGTTTGGATGAGCTCAAGTTTATGTAGGGTGGAAGATGGGAGGCTGGCCAGGAGTGCATTGGAATAGTCAAGTCTGGAGGTAACAAAGGCATGGATGAGGGTTTCAGCAGCAGATGGGCTGAGGCAGGGTTGGAGTTGGGCGATGTTTCGGAGGTGGAAGTAGGCGGTCTTGGTGATGGAACGGACATGTGGTCAGAAGCTCATCTTGGGGTCAAACATTACAGAGGAGTACATAGGATATAGGGCACAGAAACAGGCCATTCGGCCCAAACAGTCCATGCCGGCATTTATGCTCCACTCAAGCCTCCTCCCCTCTTTCCTCATCTAAATCTATCAGCGTAACCCTCTATTCCCTTCTCCCTCATATGTTTATCTAGCCTCCCCTTAAATGCATCTGTACTATTTGCCTCAACCATTCCCTGTGGTAGTGAGTTCCACATTCTCACCACACTTTGGGTAAAGAAGTTTCTTCTGAGTTCCCTATTGGATTTCTTGGTGACTATTTTATATTGATGGCCTCTAGTTATTCTCTTCCCCATAAGTGGAAACATTCTCTCTGTATCCACTCTATATCAAATAATATCATAATTTTAAAGACCTCTATTGGGTCACCCCTCAGCCTTCTTTTTTCAAGCGAAAAGAAACCCAGCCTGTTCATCCTTTCCTGGTATGTATACCCTCGCATTTCTGGTATCATCTTTGTAAATCTTCTCTGCACCCTCTCCAGTGCCTCTATATCCTTTCTACAATATGGCGACCAGAACTGTACGCAGTACTCCAAGTGTGATCTAACCAAGGTTCGATACAGGTTTAACATAACTTCACTGCTTTTAAATTCTATCCCTCTAGAAATAAACCCTAGTGCTTGGTTTGCTTTTGTTTATGGCCTTGTTAACCTGTGTCGCAACTTTTAGTGATTTGTGTATTTGTACTCCCAGATTCCTGTACTCCTCTACCCCACCCAAACTCACCCTCTCCAAGTGATAAGTGACCTCCCTACCAAAATGTAATACCTCACATTTATCTGTGTTGAATTTCATTTGCCAATTATATGCCCATTCTACAAGTTTGTTAATGTCCTCCTGTAATTTGTTGCAGTCCTCCTCAGTATTGACTATCCCTCCCAATTTGGTGTCATCCGCAAATTTAGACATTGTGTTTTTGATTCCAAAGTCTAAATCGTTAACATAAATTGTGAACAGCAGTGGTCCCAGCACTGATCCTTGTGGAACACGACTACCCACCTTCTGCCACTGTGAATAGCTACCCTTTACCCCTACTCTCTGCTTTCTGTCTTGAAGCCAGCTAGCTATCCAATCTGCTACTTGTCCCCTGACTCCGCATTCTCTGACCTCATTCACCACAAATATCAACATTCATCCACTGAAGGAGTTAACACGTCGACTGCTGTGTGAGAAAGATGTTGCTCGTAGCTGACCTCAGCCAAGAAGGCCATGGCTTGCAGTGACCCTTGACCTCCTTGGCTGAGAGGCATTGACTGCTCAGACTGGGGATAGAGTCCGAGGAACCTTCTGATATTTATGACCACACCAGGTAGGCAGTCTTTTTTTTTAAGAGGCTGTTACTTCGGTTGCTAAGATCATCAAATTTTATTTTGGGCCTACTTGAGCTGGTTCTAGCTCAACTGTCCAATCCTAGAGAAAGTACTTACTAGTTGAATGAACTGGGTGCCCTTGACAAAGTTAACAAGACTGTTCTCTTGGGAGAAGGCAAGAATTCACATGTACGGTGCCAAAGCTGCCAACGGCACCATCTATTCCATGGTGAGCAATGTCATAACGCCACTCTTGCAGTGTGCAGGGAACACATGCTTCCTCAGGCAGGCTATCATCACTTGCCATCAGTGCCTACTCCATCAAAGCATCCGTCAACCCTCCCCAGACAGATCCGACATGACAAGTGATTAGAAGGATGGAAGGCGTTGCTATGACAAGACAAGGAGAAAGAGGGTTAGTCTCCTTCAATGGGCTTACCCCACAGCACTCGGTGGAGCTGAGAAGTTAACCAGACAGATTGGGGTAGAAATTGGTCTTGGGCAGTCATTTTAAACAGGCAATAGTGAATCAGCAGCCCATTTTACATGACCTTTTCCATTGACTTATATCATACATTTGGTACATACACACACCACATCTATACACTCACACTGCACAGGCTCAACACACTTGGCACACAAACTACACAAACACACCATGCAACTCTGCATGGTGTGTGCAAGCTTGGAATTGTCCCTGCCCAAACGTCCCACTTGTCCAAGTTCAACGACAATAGGTGGACACAGACCCATTTCCCCCACGGCGTCCAAATCTGCCGGCAACCTATTTTTCTCATCTGAGGTCCTCATACCCGCACATATCATTGTATCATCCACAAACCCGTGGATCCTTTCTCCAAAGTCTTCATCCAAGAGCAACTGGCCCAACACCGATGGTGCAGGGACTCCACATGTGGCCATCCCTCACCCCGAGCTCCTGTCATTAATAACTACCCTCTTTCTACGTGAACGAAAGCAGTTCTTTATCCAGCCTCCTATCTGCCCCCTAGTCCCACAAGTTGCAGCATCTTGTGCAGTACTCTATCAGAGGCTGTTTGATACACAATTTCAACTGGGCTTCCCCCATCAACAGGATAAGACAAGGTTTCTTTTTGGCACACACACTACACACGCTCAGAATACGTTTGGTACACACATGACACGCATACACACACCACATGCGTACAGGTGTCAGCTGTGGCTCAGTCTCTCGCCTCTGAGTCAGAAGGTTGTGTGTTCAAGTCCCACTCCAAAGACTTGAGCACAAAAATCTAGGTACTGAAGGAGCGCTGTACTGTCGCAGGTGCTGTTTTTTGGATGAGACGTTAAACCGAGGCCCCGTCTGCCCTCTCAGGTGGACGTAAAAGATCCCATGGCACTATTTCAAAGAAGAGAAGGGGAGCTCTCCCCGGTGTCCTGACCAATATTTATCCCTCAATTAACATCACTAAAAAAAGGCAAATTATCTGGTCATTATCACAATGCAGTTTGTGGGAGTTTGCTGTGCGCAAATTGGCTGCCGCATTTCCTACATTGCAACAGTGTCTACACTCCAAAAGTACTTCATTGGCTGTGAAGCACTTTGAGACATCCTGAGGTCGTGAAAGGCGCTAGAGAAATGCAGATCCTTTATCTTTCTTTCTTTACCCACACCACACATGTACACACACCACACATGTACCCACACCACACATGTACATACACTGCACATGTACCCACACCACACATGTACCCACACCACACATGTACCCACACCACACATGTACACACACCACACATGTACACACACTGCATATGTACACACTGCACACACTTAGCATACATTTGGTACACAAATCACATGCTTAGCATAATCTTGGTACACATATGACACATACACTGCACATGCTCAGCACATGCCTAACACACTCTTGGTACAAGCTAAGCAAACACTGCACACATTTTGGCTGAGAAGTTAGCTGGGGCCGCGCCCGTCTTATGGGTGTGAAACGGGCAACTAAGTGTCCAATATGGTGCTCACATTCCACGTCGGAAGTGCGCTTCCCGCCATATTGGTAAAGGCTCACGTATGGGCATCCAGGGCCCACGTCTGAAACAGTCGTTATCCCTTTGCATAACTCTCTATATCTCTCCAATGTGCCCATGGTATACCTGGGCAATGATGTGTACACACGTTGGCCACATTCAGCGTAGCCCAGAGCTACACCACTGTCAGGTTGGTGTCCAAATGCTTTTGTTCAAGTGGGGGTCAGTGCCGTCTGGTACATAAGCTTCTGATTTGTTTTCTTGGACAGCCTCAATTGCTAAAGAACGTCATGCATTGTTCCCAAAACCCGTGGCCTGTCACTGGACTGAACCGTGCCTTGTTTTCGAGCTTATGAATAGATCCTCTGTGATGTTATCATGTAAACGCACGTGGACCTCAGTTCAATTCTCTCTGAGGCTTTTGCTCAGACTGAGGGTGTCCTGCAAGGATTAAGCTCTCTCCCCAAGGAATGTGGAGAATTCTGTGTGACAGAGAAAAAAAAAACATTTACCAGACCTTTCTAAATTAGATCTTTGTGCAGAGTTTGCAATGTGAAATTTAACCAGCAACAGGACTCTTTTAATGTTTGAAATAAAAACTGATAGCTTACATAATTTCTGCAGACCGCAAATAGGCAAACTCGTGTTTAGATAACTCCTGGTCACGTGGCACAGAAACGTCTCAACATATGTCACACAATGAATGGGGTCCAAACTCCACTATGGGAAGGCGCGGGCACATCCCGTGTAAGTGACGGCATGTGCCTGCTGAAAACACCTGACGCGACTCTGGCAGAGGTTCAGGGGTCAGGGGTCAGTGTGTGCCCTATATTACAAGGCGGCACAGTGGCGGCTGGTGACCTTTCTGATAGGTGAGGCCCGCATTAAAAGCCTGTTACACACTCTGCTGCCCGTTGGCCAGTTATTGTTTTCATACCAGGCTGACACTGAGGGAGTGCTGCACTGTCGGAGGTGCCGTCTTTCGGATGAGGCGTTAAACCGAGGCTCCGTCTGCCCTCTCAGGTGGACGTAAAAGATCCCAAGGCACAATTTTGAAGAAGAGCAGGGTGGAGTTCTCCCTGGTGTCCTGGCCAATATTTATCTCTCAACCAACATCACTAAAAACAGAATATCTGGTCATTATCAGGTTGCTGTTTGTGGGAGCTTGCTGTGCGCTAATTAATTTGCCACGTTTCCCACATTACAACAGTGACTACACTTCAAAAGTGATTCATTGGTTGTAAAGCGCTTTGAGACGTCCCGAGTTTGTGAAAGGGGCTCTAGAAATGAAAGGCTTTCTTTTTGTCTTTTACCAGGAGGTCTGAAATCACCTTGTTGTCTTCCCGTCTTTCTTCGTGACTTACAGCGCTGGTGTTACACAGCCTTGTTTTACAATTGTACCATTCCCCTCTCGAGATCTAAGAGAGAACCCCCTTTGTTTAAGATTGGAGGCGATATCACTCTCAGTCTCAACCAACACCATCTTCAAAGCAACATCCCAACTGCAATTCCGCGAACTCTTGTCTCCGCGGAGATGGTTGCACCTTGCCTCCTTGGGCAATCCAGGAATTTTCCTGTCCAAACAGGTGTGTTACCATGGCAATGGGCCCACAGGCTTGGAAATTTGTTTGCCCCCTAAAACGGGCGCTGGGATCGCGATGCGTGATCAACCCGCGCCCGTTCGGAGGACTGCAGGCAGCACGCGATCATTGTGCTGCCCGCTCATTTCCATGATTGTGGCGTTAAGCCCAGCACTGAACGCGCTGTTGAGTGGCTGGACGCTCAGCAGGGGGCCCAAGTTCGTGCGAGGCTAGCACCACATAAAGCTAGCCTGCACTACTTAAAGGCAGTCTGCACCTCTTAAAGGGGAGGTGCATTCTGCCTGCAGCAGATCATTGAACTGGTTGAGGAAGACAGTGGAAAGGAACTATTAATGATGGCACAACAGGGGTGAGAGCATGCACCAAGGGTTCTCTGATGCAGCACTGGAGGCCTTGTTGCAGGAGGTCAATAGGAGGAGAAAGATCCTCATTATGCAGGGGGCCAGGAGACCCTCAAGGCAACAGAGCAAAGTACTGTGCCACTGTGGCGAAGTCTAGCAGTTTAGCCCCGAGGACCTCGACACAGTGCAGGAAGAAGTTTAATGACCACACATGGGTGGTCAAGGTCAGTCAATTCATCTTCAAATGCCATATCCCACAAACTGCACCACTAGCCTCACACACTGCTCAATGCACCACACCCCCATCACTCACCTATCAACAATCTCTATCAATCACGACTCATACCTCACATTCACATGCTTCATCTCACCCTCACACATTTACCACTGCTGCACGCCTCACACCCACATCTCACAGCTTGAACACACTGTCAGCTATTCAACTATGACAGGAACATCACCCAAACACATTGCACCACACTCACTGACACACTTTACCCAAACACATTGCACCACACTCACTGACACACTTCACCCAAACACATTGGGTGATGTGTGTGTCAGTGAATGTGGTGCAATGTGTTTGGGTGAAGTGTGTCAAACACATTGCACCACACTCACTGACACACTTCACCCAAACACATTGCACCACTCTCACTGACACACATCACCTAAACACATTGCACCACACTCATTGACACACATCACCCAAACACATTGCACCACACTCACTGACACACTTCACCCAAACACATTGCACCACACTCACTGACACACATCACCCAAACACATTGCACCACACTCACTGACACACTTCACCCAAACACATTACACCACACTCACTGACACACTTCACCCAAACACATTGCACCACACTCACTGACACACTTCAACCAAACACATTGCACCACACTCACTGACACACAGCACCCAAACACATTGCACCACACTCACTGACACACAGCACCCAAACACATTGCACCACACTCACTGACACACTTCACCCAAACACATTGCACCACACTCACTGACACACTTCACCCAAACACATTGCACCACACTCACTGACACACAGCACCCAAACACATTGCACCACACTCACTGACACACTTCACCCAAACACATTGCACCACACTCACTGGCACACACATCACCCAAACACATTGCACCACACTCACTGACACACTTCACCCAAACACATTGCACCACACTCACTGACACACTTCACCCAAACACATTGCACCACACTCACTGACACACTTCAACCAAACACATTGCACCACACTCACTGACACACTTCACCCAAACACATTGCACCACACTCACTGACACACTTCACCCAAACACATTGCACCACACTCACTGACACACTTCACCCAAACACATTGCACCACACTCACTGATACACTTCACCCAAACACATTGCACCACACTCACTGACACACATCACCCAAACACACTGCACCACACTCACTGACACACTTCACCCAAACACATTGCACCACACTCACTGACACACAGCACCCAAACACATTGCACCACACTCACTGACACACAGCACCCAAACACATTGCACCACACTCACTGACACACAGCACCCAAACACATTGCACCACACTCACTGACACACATCACCCAAACACACTGCACCACACTCACTGACACACTTCACCCAAACACATTGCACCACACTCACTGACACACACCACCCAAACACATTGCACCACACTCACTGACACACACATCACCCAAACACATTGCACCACACTCACTGACACACATCACCCAAACACATTGCACCACACTCACTGACACACACCACCCAAACACATTGCACCACACTCACTGACACACTTCACCCAAACACATTGCACCACACTCACTGGCACACACATCACCCAAACACATTGCACCACACTCACTGACACACTTCACCCAAACACATTGCACCACACTCACTGACACACTTCACCCAAACACATTGCACCACACTCACTGACACACTTCAACCAAACACATTGCACCACACTCACTGACACACTTCACCCAAACACATTGCACCACACTCACTGACACACTTCACCCAAACACATTGCACCACACTCACTGACACACTTCACCCAAACACATTGCACCACACTCACTGATACACTTCACCCAAACACATTGCACCACACTCACTGACACACATCACCCAAACACACTGCACCACACTCACTGACACACTTCACCCAAACACATTGCACCACACTCACTGACACACAGCACCCAAACACATTGCACCACACTCACTGACACACAGCACCCAAACACATTGCACCACACTCACTGACACACAGCACCCAAACACATTGCACCACACTCACTGACACACATCACCCAAACACACTGCACCACACTCACTGACACACTTCACCCAAACACATTGCACCACACTCACTGACACACACCACCCAAACACATTGCACCACACTCACTGACACACACATCACCCAAACACATTGCACCACACTCACTGACACACTTCACCCAAACACATTGCACCACACTCACTGACACACTTCACCCAAACACATTGCACCACACTCACTGACACACTTCACCCAAACACATTGCACCACACTCACTGACACACTTCACCCAAACACATTGCACCACACTCACTGACACACTTCACCCAAACACATTGCACCACACTCACTGACACACAGCACCCAAACACATTGCACCACACTCACTGACACACAGCACCCAAACACATTGCACCACACTCACTGACACACAGCACCCAAACACATTGCACCACACTCACTGACACACTTCACCCAAACACATTGCACCACACTCACTGACACACTTTCCCTTCTCTTGCAGGAAAAGATGGCGCATAATCGGCGGCAGCAGAACCTAACCAGCGGGGGACAGGTTCGCCTGCCTGACCTCACCTCCATGGAGGAGACGGTGCTGGCCATTCTTGGGAGGGGCATGGCTGAACTCGTGGCCAGCGGCGGGGCTGAAAGAAAACAAGATGCTGGTATCCTCATATGTTATCCTCCTTCTCACATCTCACTACCCCCTCATCCCACAATCTCTTCTTTACAAGCTGCACATGGTGTAAGCATGCACCTCTTGCTTCCCCCGCCCCGCCTCCCGTCACCACAACACTATCCTTGTGCTGCTCTCATTGAAGAGACCCAAGAAATGCAGCCTGCCCAGCCAGTGGTTGAAGAGGAAGAGGCAGAGGAGAGTGATGGAGAAGAAGAAACACCGTCACTCGACCTGACACTCGCAGCCGCCAGCTCAGATACTGGCACTACGTGGAGTTTAGTGGATAGCTTAGAGGTAGGATCTGCACGTGATGAGTCACCGGGCACGAGTGGGCTGCAGTCAGGGCAGGGGGAAAGGGTAGCACAGGTGCCAGCTCCCTGGAGGGCGAGGTCGCACACGGGTTCTGCTGCAGAGGACTCAGATAAGACTTCGATGGGGCAGCCTTTGGATGAACACTGATGGGTATGCACAATGTAATGCTTGGTGCATTAGCAGATCTGCCAGAAAGCCTGAGTACAATGTCAAGGAGCATGGAGGAGTCTGGCACAAAGACTGAGGGAACAGCGGACTGGCGCAGAATAAAAGCATCATGACTGCTGCCAGGATACTGGGCATTCACCATCATGATGTGCTGAGCTTGGTCGCACACCAACTGCACATTCAGCGAGTGATAACCTTTGCGGTCGCGGTATATCTCAGCATTTGGATGTGGTGCCTGTAAAGCCATGTGCGTGCAGTCGATGGCGCAGTGCACCATGGGGAAGCCTGCTATCCTGGCATAGCCACATGCACGCTCCGCCTTCTTCTCTTTGGTGAGAGAGAAGACAATGAAGTCCCCTCTCCTGGTATAATGAGCATCTGTCCAAGCCATTCAATACTTTTCCACTTTTTCCCCTCTTTTCCTTTTCTCTGTATCCCTCCCTGAGCGCTCTCTCCTGTCCTCATGCCTCCTTTCACCTCTCCTCTCTCTTGGATACTCAGCCCTCCCAAATCCCTACCCCAACCCTTCATTACTCTTCGACCTTCCTACTCTTCTGCCGCCGTCCCAGGCTTGACTCCCTCTCAGATAAGCCCACAGCTTCCCTCTGTGCCTCTGTTGGCATCCTACGAAGGGCCCATCGAGGCACTCGTCGCTGCCGCCTAACTTTCCCATCCTGCTCTCTCGCCAACCTTCCCCCCCAACGCGCCCACTGGGGGAAAATCTTTTCAATCTCCTCCCCATCCAACTTATCCCCCCCAGCGCTGACCCTGTGGACGCTAGCAGTGGGGCAGCCATCACCGACTCTCTCCACATCGCCCTCCAGAATGTCTGTTCACTTGCGAACAAGGCCCGTGCCATCCATGAGCTTATCGTTGATGATTGCATCGACATCATGGCCCTGACGGAAACTTGGTTGAGGGGTGATGACACCTTACCCTGAAATGAAGCCTCCCCGCCTGGCTATACCTTCCACCACCATGGTGACAGTGTGGCTCTCATCACTAAATCACACCTTGGTTCCCCTACTCCTCCGGCACTTTCTCCTCCTTTGAGCATCTCGCCTTATTTCACCCCTCTCACCTCTCATTTAAAACTCTTGGGGGGAGAAATTCAGTATCGCCCCATTTGGAGCGCGATTATCGGCCGGGCACAAAGTTTAGCGCCTGCCGCTAATTATCGCCTCTGACTGCAAACTTGACTTTTATCGCCCCTGGAGGTGATTGGAGCGCTAAATCAGGCGCTGCACACCTGTCTTAAGGCGCAAAGGCCAAGGAGCGAGGCGCTAACTCAGAGCGCTGGCGAAGCTCATGTGATGACAGTCAGCGATGGAACACAGACACACTGTCGCCGGCCAGTTCTTAAAGGGGAGGGTTGATCTTGCTCTCCATCCACACCCTGCTCATTGCAGCCTTAAATCTAGGCCTGGAGAGACCTGTACATCAAATCTGTTGGAAAGAACAATGGAGAGGCCCAGGAAAGAGCTCAGAGTGCAGCCCACATAGTCTCTTCTAAATCGATGCAAGGAAGGTCAAATAAAAAAGAACCTGCAAAGTGCTGCTCAGTACCCAAAACTCCTCAACACAGCTTTGAATATCTCCTGCAGTCTCTCTCTCTCACTCAGAATGCGTGGTGAAAACATTTCGCCGACAAAAAAAGGCAGGAAGCGGTCGCCTTTAAATAGCGCTCCCCCAGTCTCTTCTCGACTGCAAAACGCTCTCCTCAACCTGTCGTTGCTAGCGGCAGGCGGAAAGGCAGGGGGCGCCACTCAATATCCGGTCCGGGGCACAGGAGATCGTGGCGATAGTGTTTAGTGCCGACGCAAAATGTCTAGTCAATTTCATGAGCGGTGCAAACATCGCCGCGCCCGGGCGCTAGTTGCTTTGCGCCACATTAGCGCCCTCTTAAGGCGCTAACGGGAGGCGCAAACCAACCAAATTTTTCCCCCCTCTTCTCTACCGCCCACCCAAGTACCATAAAAATGTTCTCACTGAGGTATCTTCACTGCTTTCCTCCCTCAGCCTCTGCACCGAACGATTTCTCATCCTCAGTGATTTCAACCTCCATCTCAATTCATCATGCTCTCTCTCCTCTGAGTTTACTAGCCTCCTATCCTCCCTTAATCTCTCCCTCCATTTAAACTCCCCAACCCATATTCACGGCCACTCCCTCAACCTTGCCATCTCTTGTGGCCTTGCTACTCCCATCGTGTCAATCGCAGATAAGGCCATCTCTGACCACTTCCTCGTATCGCTGTCCACCCACATCCCATTCCACCCTCCCCCAACCCTACTTCCTTCTGTGTCCACCCCTGGAAAAAACTCCATCCCAACTCTCTTACAACTGCATTTATGAAATCCCAAATGTTCAGCTTTTGGCGCTCCATTCACCATGACATTTTTGCAGCTACCGATCTGCTCAACCACACCCTCACCACTATCTTTGATGCCCTAGTCCCTATTAAAACAATTACTCTCTCTCACCCTAGCCATTCCCCCTGGTACGGCTCTTATCTTCGCTCCCTTAAGTCCAAGGGATGCAGACTTGAACGGATATGGCGGACAACTGGTTTAGCTATTCACCGTCAGATCTGGCTGGACCACATAAAGGACTATCGGACCCTGCTTTCATCTGCCAAAATTGCTCACTATTCCAGAATCATTCTGGAATGCAAAGATAAACCTCGGCTCCTATTCTCCACTGCTAACCGTCTTCTTAAACCCCTCTCCCCTGTCTCCTCCACCCTCACCTCCGACAACAAGTGTGAGGAGCTCATGGACTTCTTTGTCTCTAAGATTGAGACCATCCGTTCAGCTGCCTCTGCCACTTCCCTTCCTTCCCCTAGCCCATTGGGTCAAACTTCCTCTAAGGTTCCCCTCTGCCCTAGCCCTGAACTCACATCTTTCTCCAGTTTCTCTCCGATCTCCCCTCATGACCTCCGCGCTCATCTTGTCCATGAGACCCACTTCCTGCTCCCTCAACCCTATTCCCCACCAAACTGCTGACCACCTAACTTCCTTTTCTGGCTCCCATGTTAGCTGACATTGTTAATGGTTCTCTCTCCTCAGGTACTGTCCCCCCTCTCCCTCAAATCTGCCATCATCAACCCTCTCCTCATGTACACTGACGACACACAGCCCTACCTCACTACAACTTCTCTCGGCCCCTCCACGGTGTCTAAAATGTCAGACTGCTTGTCCGACATCCAGTTCTGGATGAGCAGAAATTTTCTCCAATTAAATATTGGGAAGACCGAAGACATTGTTTTCAGTCCCCACCACAAACTCTGTTCCCTAGCCACAAACTCCATCCCTCTCCCGAACATCTGTCTGAGGTTGAACCACACTGTTCGCAACCTTGGTGTCATATTTGACCCTGAAATGAGCTTCCGACCACATATCCGCAGCATAACTAAGACCCCCTACTTACACCTCCATAACATCGCCCGTCTCCGCCCTTAACCTCAGCTCATCCGCTGCTGAAACCCTCATCCATGCCTTTGTTGCCTCTAGACTTGACTATTCCAATGCACTCATGGATGGCCTCCCACATTCTACCCTACATAAACTTGAGGTCATCCAAAACTCGGCTGCCCATGTCCTAACTCGCACCAAGTCCCGTTCACCCATCACCCCTGTGCTTGCTGACCTACATTGGCTCTCGGTTAAGCAACGCCTCGATTTTAAAATTCTCATCCTTGTTTTCAAATCCCTCCATGGCCTCGCCCATCCCTACCTCTGTAATCTCCTTCAGCCCGACAACCCCCCGAGATCTCTGCACTCCTCTAATTCTGCCCTCTTGAGCATCTCTGATTATAATTGTTCAACCATTGGTGGCCGTGCCTTCTGTTGCCTCGGCCCTAAGCTCTGGAATTCCCTGCCTAAACCTCTCCGCCTCTCTACCTCAAACCTACCTCTTTGACCAAGCTTTTGGTCACCTGCCCTAATTTCTCCTTAGGCTCAGTGTCAAATTTTTTGCCTTTTAGTGCTCCTGTGAAACGCCTTGGGACGTTTTACTACGTTAAAGACGCTATATAAATACAAGTTGTTGTTGTTGTCACATCTCCGATGCAGCAGTGGACGGTGAACTGTGAGATGTTACCGATGTCGCCAGCTCCAGCCTGGGCTTACCCCGTGCGAAAAGATTCAGGGCCACGGTCACCTTCACAGCCACTGGCAGCGCTGTCCTTGCCCTGGTGTGAGGCTGCAGGTCTGGGTGCAGGAGGCGACAGAGTTTCTGTGAGCACCTCCTTCGTAAAGCGCAGACGCCTCACACACTGCTCCTGGCTCAGGCTGAGGTCAGAGAATTGCTCTCGGGAGACCCGAGGTGGGTAAGGCCTCCTGCCGAGGGCCCTTCTCCCCCCACCTCTTCCTCCCTCTGCGAGCAGCTTGTCCTCTTCGCTGCCTCTGCTCCATCTCCCTGTCATGCTGCAGGCCAAGGGGGATGACAACTAGAGCCCCCCATGACTGGGAGCAAGTGGTGTGACCAGAACGGTTGAAGTCAGAACCAAGGCCTCCTTCACTTGCAGCACCACTCCCTGTCACCTCGCCAACTGTAACCAACTCTGGAAAGCTCCAAACACTTCCACCAACTTACACAGAGCCAGTTGAAATTAATCAGCAACTCACCTGAGAGTGATGTGGAGATGTCGGTGTTGGACTGGGGTGGACAAATGTGAGAAGTCGCACAACACCAGGTTATAGTCCAACAGCTTTATTTGAAATCACAAGCTTTCGGAGCGCTGCTCCTTCGTCAGTTGAAGTGAAGAGATGCATATAGGCACAGCATATATAGTCAGAGAACACTGCCAGATGATTACAGTTAATCTTTCTAATTGCCCTAAGCTTGTGATTTCAAATAAAGCTGTTGGACTATAACCTGGTGTTGTGCGACTTCTCTCACCTGAGAGTGGTTGATGATCCCTTTAACTATCGCTGGTGGGGGGGTCCTTGCAGCTGCTGAATACACGTTCAGCCGCGCGAGGTTGACACAGGGCGTTACTTCCAGCGTTGAGGATGAAAATGGCAGCGCTGGTGTCAGGTCAGTGTTGCACGCTGACTGACGTCACAATCTGCCTACTCCACATACTTGTGGCGCACGCTCCCGGCGCCGATGCCAACGCCCTCACCGAGGTGGCGTCCGGTGCAGCCCGCACCAGAATTGTGCGAGCGTGGCTCGGCCACCACTCCCGACCCAAAATGGCACCCGTAGCGCCCAAACAACGAGCGCTACGCAATCGAACTTTTAGTCCGCAATGTCTTTAGTTTGAACGCGCTTGTGTGTCAAAATGCTAACTCGTGATTTAAACTTCAGTAGCAATTAATGAACATTCCATGGCACTCTGATAGTTTTCTCTTGATTAAAAATGAACTAATTAAAAATAAACACTTGGTTAAAGTGTTAAGCCTGTGGCAATACGGGGTGCGGCGGTGCCTCAGTTACCTCACCTGACCACCAGGCTCTGGTACTCAGGTACCCGTCTACTCCCAGAGACCTGGGGGCGGAGGGTGGGGGTGGGGGGTGTAAATGCCAATGCTCCCCCACCCTTTCAGAAAGTGAAGAGTTATGCCCCTGTGGCCCCCCCCCCCCCTTTTTAAATAATAAAAAAAGCCCACTTACTCTTTCCTCAGGGATCCAGGCCTCGATCCCAGCCTGGACCAAACTTACACTGGATGGCAGCCTGAGCAGGCAGGCAAACTATGACTGATACTAGGCCGGGTCCCTCTGAGGGCCAGGGCTTCAGGAGGCCCCTGACCCCCTCCTCTTACTCCGCTGGTCTTGCTCGTGGGCAGGTGGAGGTTCTGCCCCTTACATCCCGGACATTAGACTGGGATCTGGTGTGCGAACATGTGAATAAGTGAAATTGATGGGCAGCAAAAGACCAGGTGGTCCATCAAGCCTCATGATGGCTGGAGCATTATGACTGGACACTTCCTTACCCCCCCTATCCCCAACCCCACCCCGGGCAGCCATGTAATCTCCTGCTAACTGTAAGGGGTGAGACCTGTGGCTCTGTGCTTAGCCTGGGTGCTAGTGTGAGGTTAGGCCTTGTTGCCTGTTCTGGTCTCCAGCCAGCCTGGTAGCACTAGACACCTGTGAGTGGTTCGACCCACTCGCCCTTACGGTTCTGACACTGGACTTAGGTGCGAGAGCAATAATGCAGAGAAAACTCAGGTAGACCCGGTTGAATAGTGCGAAATGGAAAATCTTTATTGCATATTATTCAAGATTACGAAATACATGTCATAAGCACAGATTGATGACAGTACAATCTTACACGCAGTTATGTAACTAATTTTAGGGAAACAAGGAGCGCACGACACATCGTAAAAGGGGGCACACATTACAATTATCCTTAAAACTTAAACCCTCCCCTATCAATACCTGTCCTAAACTAGATTTGTAGGATCGAGACTCATGCTCACCACTCGTGATAACTCGGAGAATTCCGAAACTCTGCTCGGATGTTTTTCCCGCAGCACCTGACCACCCACGTGTTGATCAGGGGTCTCTGTACCCCACTTGTTTATTCGTTTCTGCTCCGGCTAGCAGGCTGGACCGTCTGCTGTCATGAAGATCTGTGTTGTCCTCGGAGTTCCGACACGGCTCAAAAATAGTCTTCCTGTGCCCTCACACCGATGCGATAAAAACTCGAAGAATGGTCTTCCTGTGCCCTCGCCAGTTTGTAAAACTCAAAGAATGGTCTTCCTGGGCAAGGAAAGTGTTTATTTGACCTACAGGCGCGGTCGGGGCTTACTGACCGTGGCGATGCGTATTGTCGTCTTCTTCTCTTCTCATCTCATCTCATCTCATCTCGGGCCTTCAGTTCCAACACCGTTTACCGACTTCTCGGGATGGTGTGTGCCCGTTTCAAGGCTTCACAGCCCAGTTCTTCACAGATCTTCGCGGCAAGCCACGAGGTTGATCCTGGTGGATCAGAAAGTTCAATAGTCTTCCAGCAAGTCAAACATCAAGAGGCAGAGGCACGAGCAAGAGTCAAGATCCAAGAGTCAAGAGACAGATGGACGGTTGTACCTTACAGTTATAGTGCTGTAATTCCTCTTTTCCCGCCCAATCTTAATGTCTTTCTTTTGTCAGGGTTTTGGCGCTCAAATTTCTTGTATAGGGTGATCTCCGTTTAATGGGTTTCGGTGATACTTGTAACTGCCTGAGTACCCCGTTAATACTTCTCCATTGTGGAACCGGTCAGTATTCTCCCTGGAGGGGTTTTGGGGCTTCCAAATGTTTTCTGTAACTACCCGCAAACGGCTCTCTCATCGTAGAGTCGTGGGATTTTGCATATTAATGTCTTTGGATGGGTTCTTGATCGCTCGGTACAATAGCCCTTATTCGCACCTGGGAGACCAATTCCAGTATTTATGTGTAAAATGCAAACCCATTATGTCTTGTGAATTATCTCAAATGTGCTGAGTCCTGTCCGATCTCGCACAAATGTTTATTGGAACGCCATCTTGTCTGCTCATTGAAAAGTCTAGAACGTTCTGCCACGAGGCGTGGCGGCCATTTTACAGGCTGTTTGTGTCCACTTTGAAAACCTGACAGCATTCTGCTGAAATAAAGCTGTTTGTACGAAACTATATGTCTCCTTCTTATTTTATAAAATCGCGATAATTTTGCGAATTCTACAGTCCCTCCTGTTGATGCGAATAACTCCGCTTATCGTATCAAAAACTTGTGGTGAGCAATATTATCTCGATTCTCCAGATCATAAATTCCCATAACTTAAAACTATCTAGGGTCTCTGTGTCGTCCTTATTTCCCAGGAAAAACTACATTCTTATAACACCGCAGGCAGCATTTGCCTTTAACTTACACCACTTGTTTTTTCCTTCCAGGTGTAACCAGGCCGATGCCTCTCGCACCACCTGCATATGCATATTTTTTATTCAAGGAAAAAGAAAACAAAAACAAAACCAAACAATCATATTCAACAACAACACCAACACCAAAATAATCAAAACCAACTCTTAAACTGTAGAGTTCCAAACTTAATTACAGTTTCTGAGAAAAATCACGATCGATTACAACACTTCCGAGGCGCACGTGAAAACGGGAGTGACGCCATTTTGTCTGTTTACACGGTGCTTTCATCGTGCACGCGCACGTAACGTTCTCGCCACTCTCCCGTGTTTTCATTCTTGGTGAGGCGTTTGCCTCTCTTACAATGCACGAACAATAAGTATATCACAATAAACACTTGGCATACAACTAAAATGTGGGAGGCTATTCTAATCCAGGAAGGCACTTCAATGTTGGTGAACAGATTCCACCACGGTGGAATTACTATGTCCAGAATTTCTGTCCCTATCTCGACAGTCTTTTGTTCTAGGGTGTAAAAATGTTTTTGCGATACCGCGACGGCTTTCAAAAGCTTGGTGAGGTGTTCAGGGAGAGGGGGAATGAGGTATCCGAAATGCGCGACGAATCGCTGCAGGTCGGTGAAGTTCTCTTTTACGGTAAGATGAACCGTGGATGGTTCAGGGATTGGGACAATTCGCTGTTGTGCTACTTGAACTTCCGCCCTGGGTTTGAAACAGAAACTGCTGTCACTCACCGGACACCGGCTACGGTTTCCATGTTGGTAGTGTTGCGCTGCAGTGGTAACACAATATGTTCCACCCCCGATGTATGCTACCTGCGGAGGCACATGATCTTGTGCCATTGCCTCCATGGTGCAATTCATGGGCTTGGCGCCAGCCGTTCTGAACCCGCACTGTGGTGTTAAAAAGGCATTCAAGTGCTGGGGACACAGTATTATGTGTGCTCCCCGGCCACGACAACCAGAGAGATCTGTACCTGTCATCGTTTGCTCCCAGCGGATGACGTAAGGTGGAACCGCTGCATAGCGAATGTGGGCTCCCCCCTGAATGACACCAATGTTCTCTACCCGATACACCGGGGCGGGCTTTGTTGTGTCGCCCAAAACCGGCATACGTAATACTATACCCATGATAGTATGGTTTGATCGCTCCGCAGTCCACGGGGACTGGGTATGCTTCTGAAGCTAGTCTGAGCTGGCACGGGTTTAATGCGTCTGAAAGGGTGGAGCGCCTGCAGGTGTTTGTTACTTATCCAGGACGGGACCAAACCTTGTTTTAAATCCTCCAAATTACTGCGGCCCTCGCCCAGTAACCACGCCCCGTAAAGCACGCACACCTCATTCTGCGCAGCCTGATCGGACGCATTCCGATCTTCCCTAATCAGGGCATTTACCGTACGCGCATGTTTCTCCAGCTTCGGCTATTATTTCTTTTAAATGGAGAGTCATGGCCTGGTCCTCGTGTAACCAGACCCAACCACCTTATTTTCATCTGTGAGAATGCTTTTTAATTGCGTTTTTAAGCCATTAATCTGGGTCTGCAGCTCCACGCTGTCTAGAGCGTTGACCACAGATGTACCTGTGTTGAAAGCAGTGAACACGTCGTTCACAACACCCTTCTTTGCCTCCCCACCTGACCAAAACTTCATGTGGTGCGGTGTACAAACTTGTTTTATCAATTTCCGCGAAATCGAACTCATAAAATAGTCTGAACATCTTGGTCAACAGGACCTGATACAACTGTTCCGTCTTTTTGGGGCACCACTCTGGTAACCGCACCTCGGTGAGATTTAAAATCACCGAGGCCACCGCGTAATGTACCCCCTGAAATAGTATCTGGTCTGTGGGGACCAGTACCAAACCATTCCCGGGTCCCTTACTGGTTTTAGGGCACCCTTCTTCCTTAGCTAGAACCACCGGAATCGTGGGCGGGGCTTTGTGTGGGCGCGTAATGAGTTCAGTGGCATTTACCGGGATCGGGGAGTATGGGGCTCCGCACCCCCTGGTGCTCGCATCCCACCTCATCCCCTGTCCGTTATCCTGCCATTGATTGATGAAAAATATGGAGATGCCTTTGGGGCAAACGTACTTTGACCCCCACATACATACATAAATTCCCTCATCCGGTTCCCACCATTTGTCCCAACAGACTCTCACTTGTCCGTTTGTCCCCGTAATTGTCCGATGGGTATTATTACCCAGTCGCTCCCACTCGACCGAAGAGTTCCTCATGTTTTTGCTCAGCTTTCGTAGCCACCACCATCGGCTCAATGGGACATTCCCATTACAAGTCAAACAAATCCGTTTGCCGACGGTGACGCTGACTCTGGGTGCGATGATCCTTACTTTGGGGCACATTAAAGAAGTCTCTTGGTAGGCAAAACCCGATGTACTGGAATACTCAGTTGAATTCGTTCCCAGCCATCCTGGCCACCTTCCCTTGTGGAAATAGGTGGTGGTCTCCTCAGCCTCTCGTCTTCCGGTCCCATCCACCGCGATGGGGGCCGTGTCCCCGGAGCATCCAAACACCACGACATCCTTGGTGTGGCCTCGATAGGCCAATCCACATCCGATTGCCGCGAGCAATACTAGAATTCGTTCCATCCTTCCTTGGTTCCTGTGATCAGATAGAATGAGGTAGCCAGCCTCGCAAGAGTCTCTGGCTTTTGTGAAGGGTGAGCGGGTCCCCTGACCTCGCCTCACGTAAGAAGACATGTGCGCTGGATGGACTTTAACTATTCCTATCTCTAAAACTCCCATCATTTTACCTCTTTCTGTTAAACAAAATTAAACTACCGACTTAACCTGATTTAAAACTATAAACTTATAACCTGATTTAAAACTATAAACTTATACCTAACCTGATTTAAAACTATAAACTTATTCTTAACCTTATGACTGTACAGCGCCGCCCGTTCCCAGGGCGGCCTATTTAAATTCTGAGATGCTGCCACGAGCTTTCTCCCAACGGTGGGAGGGCATTGACCCCTCCCTTTGATCTGCCGCAGCCTGTTGCTGCTGCGCTGGGACTGGACTCTCCCTGGGTTGCCTTAGCCTTGAGCCTACGCCTTGGGACACTCTGGGGGCTTGACCATATCTTCCTGGGCTGGGGTATCCGACTTGACCTACGGAGAGCTACCGGGGGCAGGAACTCCAGGACCGACGGACCGGGTTCCGAGACTTCCACCGTGGCGACCTGTGGTCTCACCACAGTCGCTGGCTCCGCCTCCCCTGACTCCGCCTCCCTGAACTCGGGATCTGCAGCTTGTGGCACCGCCCTACTTGGCCCAGTAGGCGGCCCTTCACTCGCAGTCCCTACCTCCCTCGAGGGCAAGACGTTCAAGGCGGGCGGCTCGGGCTCTGAGGCTTCCATTGCCACGCCCTGTGGTCCAACCACAGCGGCTGGCTCCGCCTCCCCTAGCTCCGCCCCCCTGCGTTCGGGACCTGCAGCTTCGGCCTCCACCCTTTGTGGATCTCTATCTGCAGCCCCTGTCCCCCCTATACTTGAATCGGGGGCGACCCTTTCGTCCTCCGATTCCAGCTCCTCCTCGCTTGTGTCACTATCTTCGTCGAGCTCCTCGAGCTCTTCCTCATCTGTCTCCCAACCCCAATAAAATATCTCACATTTTTCTAGGATTGTCCTCTCCCCTGATGCAAGCTGCTTTGCCTGCCTGTGTGCCCTGTGGCCCTACCTGGGGCTGCGAGTCCCCACTCGCAGGTTTGGCCCCTGTGGTAGGCCCTTGTGCGCCCGGCTTATACAGTTTGCACTGATTTTATAATATCCCTGCTTCTGGCTACCCCGTGGGCTGCCCTTAATCTCTCTGAGCTGTGCTTCTAGCATGAGCACGTCTACTTTTCCCCATTAAGCGTGCGTTCTCTCCGCAGGGCCTGCTCTCTAAGCTGCCCTTCTAGCCCATCTATTTTCCCTATTAAGCGGGCGTTCTCCTCCCGCAAGGCCTGCTCTTTAACCTGGCCTCCTCACAGGAGACCCCCTCCTGTGCGTGTCTTTTAAAAGACACAGGTAGGCAGGCTGCGTGGGCTCTAGTCATTGGGTACTATTGGACGGGGCTGTGGCATCTGCAGGGGCCGGTAGCAACTGCCACCCTTCCATGCGAAATCATGAGGGTGCGCATGGCTCCCAACACTGATTCGATCGCATCGGGATGGATAAGTGCACTAGCTCCCCTATCGGAGACAGGCGCCTGGGCTCGGACTGCGGGATTTTTATCCTGGACTCCTTCCAAGGGTTCCTGCAGTTCTTGCGCCAATGCCCTGTCTTCCCACACCTGTAACAAGCATTACTGGCACTGCGGGGCGCGGTTACCCTCCTGATGCCACTCGCTTTTGAGCCGGGGCTGCGGGCCGCGCCTCATGCACCTTTCCCTTAAGGGGACGTGCTCCCGTACACTCCTGGTATTATGGTACCCTACCGTGAGTCGATTTAGGACCGACTCCTCTGTAGTGGCGGGGTTAGTGGGATCAAACCACGCTTTTGCCTGCTCCCTGACGGCTGGCAAACTGTTGGCTACTATACACCTGAGCCAATGAGTTAGACTGGCACGTTTAAATAGGCGCGCTCTGGCGCACTGGGGCAGCTACGCTGGTATACTGGCCACACCTGTCGGCGAAAACCTTCGGGGGTTCTCCCTCCATCTGCACTGTTTGTCCCAATCTAACGAACGGACCTTCATCGTCCATTCCCAACACTTCTAGGACCTCATCTCCTTAGCTCCCCATAGGTATTAGTTTCCCCTCTTGCTCTCGTCTGAGAGACACTGAAGGATCGAGCTGTCTAATGAGAACAACAGCATTTTTGCTTTTTCCCCATCGTCGCAGCTGTTAATGGCTGCGGTTTGCTCTACTTCCCTGAAATGTACGGAAGGGTCGTCTGACTCAGCCAGCTTCCGTACGTGACTGATCTAACCCTCAGCTGGTGTGAGCTGTGAGGCAACACAAGCTGGTTGAGGAGATCCCCCTCTTCCCCACCTGCTCCGGTCGGGCCCCTTTTGATACCCGTGACCGGACACAACGGTCCCGGCTTCAATTCTACCTCAGTGGGCTCATTCTCTACTTCTACCACTTCCTCCCTCACCCCAGGTTGCCGAATAGCTGGGTGGCGCGGAGGGGCACAGTGGCTAGTACCTCCTCTGCTTTGTTCGGTGGGGATTTCTGAAATCCCTCATCCACTGGCGGCTGGTGTGCTGACGGGCTGATAAGGCACACCATGCCGTGCGCTTTGTTCAAGGCCTTTTTAAGGTTCCCTATCTCTTTTTGGCAGACGCTGTGATCGGCCCCCTGAAATTTATCCTCGAGGGCCATCTTATATGCCGCCCTAACCCCTGTTAAGCTCTCTTCCTGACTTTTATTTGGGCAGCTAGGTGGGCACATCGTTCCTTTAATCTGCCCTCATTTAACTTTGCCTCAGTGACCTGGCACTCGAGGTAATCTATTTTTGCCTCATGGTGGTTGGCGACTAACTGGCGTTCTTGATGCAAACGCATTTAAAGTCGCTATGAGCTGCTGCCCCCCCGCGACCTTCTCATCCATTTCCACCTCTCAACTCTTGATCTGAGCTGCCTGCGCTAAGATGACCTGGTCTGAAATTTGGACTTGTCTTTTATAGCACATCAGCCAGACCGCTTTCTCCACTGCTTTTTTATGTTCCTTACTATCTGTCCACCTCTCGGCTGCCTCTAGTGGACGCTTATCCACCAGCAGGTCACTTATCCATTTCTTGGTCAAATTCACCTTTCCAAACACATAATCTGCTATTCTCTCTTCCATGACATTTCGCCCATTCATACCAGGGTCTAACACATTATTTTCTCGCTGCCAATGTCCTGCCGCGGTCGCCATTTTCTGTAAGGGGTGAGACCTGTGGCTCTGTGCTTAGCCTGGGTGCTAGTGTGAGGTTAGGCCTTGTTGCCTGTTCTGGTCTCCAGCCAGCCTGGTAGCACTAGACACCTGTGAGTGGTTCGACCCACTCGCCCTTACGGTTCTGACACTGGACTTAGGTGCGAGAGCAATAATGCAGAGAAAACTCAGGTAGACCCGGTTGAATAGTGCGAAATGGAAAATCTTTATTGCATATTATTCAAGATTACGAAATACATGTCATAAGCACAGATTGATGACAGTACAATCTTACACGCAGTTATGTAACTAATTTTAGGGAAACGAGGAGCGCACGACACATCGTAAAAGGGGGCACACATTACAATTATCCTTAAAACTTAAACCCTCCCCTATCAATACCTGTCCTAAACTAGATTTGTAGGATCGAGACTCATGCTCACCACTCGTGATAACTCGGAGAATTCCAAAACTCTGCTCGGATGTTTTTCCCGCAGCACCTGACCACCCACGTGTTGATCAGGGGTCTCTGTACCCCACTTGTTTACTCGTTTCTGCTCCGGCTAGCAGGCTGGACCGTCTGCTGTCATGAAGATCTGTGTTGTCCTCGGAGTTCCGACACGGCTCAAAAAATAGTCTTCCTGTGCCCTCACACCGATGCGATAAAACTCGAAGAATGGTCTTCCTGTGCCCTCGCCAGTTTGTAAAACTCAAAGAATGGTCTTCCTGGGCAAGGAAAGTGTTTATTCGACCTACAGGCGCGGTCGGGGCTTACTGACCAAGGCGATGCGTATTGTCGTCTTCTTCTCTTCTCATCTCATCTCATCTCATCTCGGGCCTTCGGTTCCAACACCGTTTACCGACTTCTCGGGATGGTGTGCCCGTTTCAAGGCTTCACAGCCCAGTTCTTCACAGATCTTCGCGGCAAGCCACGAGGTTGATCCTGGTGGATCAGAAAGTTCAATAGTCTTCCAGCAAGTCAAACATCAAGAGGCAGAGGCACGAGCAAGAGTCAAGATCCAAGAGTCAAGAGACAGATGGATGGTTGTACCTTACAGTTATAGTGCTGTAATTCCTCTTTTCCCGCCCAATCTTAATGTCTTTCTTTTGTCAGGGTTTTGGCGCTCAAATTTCTTGTATAGGGTGATCTCCGTTTAATGGGTTTCGGTGATACTTGTAACTGCCTGAGTACCCGTTAATACTTCTCCCATTGTGGAACCGGTCAGTATTCTCCCTGGAGGGGTTTTGGGGCTTCCAAATGTTTTCTGTAACTACCCGCAAACGGCTCTCTCATCGTAGAGTCATGGGGATTTTGCATATTAATGTCTTTGGATGGGTTCTTGATCGCTCGGTACAATAGCCCTTATTCACACCTGGGAGACCGATTCCAGTATTTATGTGTAAAATGCAAACCCATTATGTCTTGTGAATTATCTCAAATGTGCTGAGTCTTGTCCGATCTCGCACAAATGTTTATTGGAACGCCATCTTGTCTGCTCATTGAAAAGTCTAGAACGTTCTGCCACGAGGCGTGGCGGCCATTTTACAGGCTGTTTGTGTCCACTTTGAAAACCTGACAGCATTCTGCTGAAATAAAGCTGTTTGTACGAAACTATATGTCTCCTTCTTATTTTATAAAATCGCGATAATTTTGCGAATTCTACAAACCGGGTAACTTCCGGCCACCTGGCACATCGCTTGCGCTGGGTGTGGTGCTGAGCCAACCGGGCATGCCTGGTGTGGTACTACTATTGAGCAAAACAGGCAGGGCTCAGTGTGGTACTGAGTCCATGTTCTGAGCCATGACAGTGGCTATCTTTGACCTGGGTGCCCTTGGGTTGAGAGGGGGAAAAAAATCAGTCAAGATTCCTGCTCCCGATGACTATCCTTTGAACTCCGCTGTGACAGGCAGACATCCACATCAGGTGAGGGCAGGATGGGCTTGACTGTGACGCCTTCCATGGAGGACTAGCCTGCAAACTGTCACTGCCTAGGCTAACACAGAAAATAGTCATCGGCACAGTACCTGAGGACTGGGGTGTCCATGGGCCCATACCCCAACCAGTGTCGGCACCTTCAGGTGAGGAGGGGCCCATGAAACTGTACCCCAATGAGAGTCAGCACCTTCAGAAGAGGAAGGGCCCATGGAACTATACCCCAGTGAGAGTCAGAACCTTCAGGAGAGGAGGGGCCCATGGAACTATACCCCAGTGAGAGTCAGCACCTTCAGGTGAGGAGGGGCCCATGGAACTGTACCCCAGTGCGAGTCAGAACCTTCAGGTGAGGAGGGGCCCATGGAACTGTACCCCAGTGAGAGTCAGAACCTTCAGGTGAGGAGGGGCCCATGGAACTGTACCCCAGTGAGAGTCAGCACCTTCAGGTGAGGAGGGGCCCATGGAACTGTACCCCAGTGCGAGTCAGAACCTTCAGGTGAGGAGGGGCCCATGGAACTGTACCCCAGTGAGAGTCAGAACCTTCAGGTGAGGAGGGGCTCATGGAACTGTACCCCAGTGAGAGTCAGAACCTTCAGGGGAGGAGGGGCCCATGGAACTATACCCCAGTGAGAGTCAGAACCTTCAGGAGAGGAGGGGCTCATGGAACTGTACCCCAGTGAGAGTCAGAACCTTCAGGTGAGGAGGGGCTCATGGAACTGTACCCCAGTGAGAGTCAGCACCTTCAGGTGAGGAGGGACCCATGGAACTGTACCCCAGTGAGAGTCAGCACCTTCAGGAGAGGAGGGGCCCATGGAACTATACCCCAGTGAGAGTCAGCACCTTCAGGGGAGGAGGGGCCCATGGAACTGTACCCCAGTGAGAGTCAGAACCTTCAGGGGAGGAGGGGTCCATGGAACTGTACCCCAGTGAGAGTCAGAACCTTCAGGGGAGGAGGAACTGTGGATTGGAAATAGATTCAGGAGGTGCAAGATTCAAAGGAAGGTGTGTGGAAACTGCAGAATATTCCGTGAATTGTTGCATAGGATCGGCTATCCCTGTAAGTGCTGTGAGTGGTACAGTACCCCAGCTCGAGGACTCATCGAGCACCCGACACTCCATGAAATCATTCTTACTGAACAAGATTAAACTCGGTGGAACAGCTGTGCCTGTCCTTCAACCACATTGAGTTGTTTTATTGGACTGTCTCCCGTTCTGTGTGAGCGCAGACCCCTCGGATGTGAAATGTGAGAGTGACAGCAGGCAAATGATCTGCCTTTAAAAGAATGATTTTGTTATTAAGCTGCTGAATTGGAACAAATTGACTCACACTTGGCGGTTGGGACCGTTTGCGTCATTGCCTGATTTGCATGTTTATTACCTCGGCTTTAGCCTTTACAGGCAGGATGATAAAAAAAAGTCTGTTCAAAGCAGAGTGAGATAAAGAGAGAGAGATAGCGAAAGATAAAAGAGAGAGGGAGACAGGGAGGCAGAGCAAAAGAACAGAGTGAGACAGAGCAAGAAAGGAAAAGCGAGAAAGAACTTGATGAAGGGAGAGAAAAAAAACCCGACAGAGGGGCAAAATGGAAGATGGAAAGAGCGAGAAAAGTGCAGAGAGAAAGAGAAACAGAGAGAAGGGAATTGAAAGAGAAATGGAGAGGTAACTTAAATTAAATGAGAAATGGATAAGGTGGAGACAAAAGGCGGAAAGAGATAGAAAGAAACAGAGAGGACAAGAGGTAAGAGAAAAGAAAATCAGCCCCATTAGTTTAGCTCAGGCTGTTGATGAGCTCTGGCTGTAGGCCCAATGGAGCAGATGCTCAGGTGGCTTTCATACATTTTTGCCTCTGGCTGCACAGAGTTGACAATGCCAGCTTCTATGAGATATTAATTCACCATGCGTCAGATCAGCCCACTCTGTGGGCGCTCTGTTTTATTTTGGGATATCTAAATCATGAATACGCACCGATGTTAAAGTGGGGCCTTGCATTGACAGCCATGCAAAAGTGTAAGGTGGCTGAGGGAGCAGCAGTCTCGGACATGGCAGCAGCATCAAGGGCACCAGCATCTTAACTTGCATCAGTGGAGGTTCTGCTGGTAGTGATTAGAGCCAGGAGGGACCAACTCTGGGAACTGGGGACAGGAAGCTGTAATAGAGCCACCTGGTGGACTACTGATGTATAAAATAATAAAGCCATATGCAGTACAGTTCTTACCGGAAGCCAGGTTGCGCTGTTGTATATGTATGCTGTGTCTCAAGATATCAGAGAATTGGCGATGAGGATGCGATTGCCGATTCCCTAGCTGAAATTTTTTGTTGAAGGATAATCCTGCCAACCAACGGAGGGACTGTTAGAGGTTCTTCGCTTTGCAGAAAAACTTAAAAATCAGAGATAACTTTCGAGCACACGTGGCTGAACTGTCGAGTCCAGATGGCCATGCCTATGGGAATAATAGGGTGCTTATTTTCCAAAACTCCATGGATTCGGGAAAGGTCCCAGCAGATTGGAAAACTGCTAATGTAACACCCTTATTTAAAAAGGGAGGTAGACAAAAGGCTGGAAACTATAGACCAGTTAGCCTAACATCTGTGGTTGGTAAAATGTTGGAGTCCATTATTAAGGAAGCAGTAACAGGACATTTGGATAAGCATAACTTAATCGGACAGAGTCAGCATGGTTTTATGAAGGGGAAATCATGCTTGACAAATTTGCTCGAATTCACTTGAGGACGTAACAAACAGGGTGGATAAAGGGGAACCAGTGGATGTGGTGTATTTGGACTTCCAAAAGGCATTCGATAAGGTGCCACACAAAAGATTATTGCACAAGATAAAAAATCACGGGATTGGGGGTAATATGGGTGGAAGATTGGCTATCTAACAGAAAACAGAGAGTTGGGATAAATGGTTCATTCTCGGGTTGGCAATCAGTAACTAGTGGTGTTCCGCAAGGGTCAGTGCTGGGACCCCAACTCTTTACAATCTATATTAACGATTTGGAGGAGGGGACCAAGTGCAACGTATCCAAGTTGCTGACGATACAAAGATGGGAGGGAAAGCAGTGAGTGAGGAGGACATAAAAAACCTGCAAAAGAACATAGACAGGCTAAGTGAGTGGGCGGAAATTTGGCAGATGGAATATAATGTTGGAAAGTGTAAGGTTATGCACTTTGGCAGAAAAAATCAAAGAGCAAGTTATTATCTAAATGGAAAGAAACTGCAAAATGCTACAGTACAAAGGGATCTGGGGGTCCTGGTGCATGAAACACAGAAGGTTAGTATGCAGGTACAGCAGGTGATCAGGAAGGCCAATGGAATCTTGGCTTTTATTGCAATGGGGATGGAGTATAAAAGCAGGGAAGTCTTGCTTCAGTTATACAAGGTACTGGTGAGGCCACACCTGGAATACTGCGTACAGTTTTGGTTTCCATATTTAAGAAAAGATATACTTGCTCTCGAGGCAGTTCAGAGAAGGTTCACTCGGTTGATTCCGGAGATGAGGGGGTTGACTTATGAGGAAAGGTTGAGTAGGTTGGGCCTCTACTCATTGGAATTCAGAAGAATGAGAGGCGATCTTATCGAAACATATAAGGTTGTGAGGGGGCTTGATCGGGTGGAGGTGGGGAGGATGTTTCCACTGATGGGTGAGACTAGAACTAGGGGGCATAATCTTAAAATAAGGGGCTGCCGTTTCAAAACTGAGATGAGGAGAAACTTCTTCACTCAGAGGGTAGTAAATCTATGGAATTTGCTACCTCAGAGAGCTGTGGAAGCTGCGACATTAAATAAATTTAAAACGGAGATAGACAGTTTCCTAGCTGATAAGGGAATTAAGGGTTATGGGGAGCGGGCAGGGAAGTGGACGTGAGTCTAGGTTCGGATCAGCCATGATCCTATTGAATGGTGGAGCAGGCCCGAGGGGTCGTATGGCCTACTCCTGCTCCTACTTCTTATGTTCTTATGCTTGGGTGAGTTCTATCGTGACGGAGAGACTTTCGGAGCGTATGTGGAGCGGCTAGCAATGTTTTTCACTGCGAATAGTATCGGCGAAGTCCCCGATGATGTAGACTGTAGAAATGAAACGGGTTATTTTTTTGACTGAAGCAGGCCCCGAGGTGTCCGAAACCCTGAAAAATGTGCTTGTTCCCGCCAAGCCGAAGGACAAACCACTGAAGGAGATCTTAACCAAGTTAGAACAGCACTACAGTCCGGAGCCCCTGGAAATTGCTGAAAGTTATCGTTTTGGAACACGCGATCAATTAAATGACGAGGGTACCAGTGAGTACATTGTTGCTTTAAAAAAGCTATCCATTCACTGTCATTTCGGAACTTTCAGGACCGAGCTTTGCGTGACCACTTTGTTTGTGGGTTGAAAAATGAATGTGTCAGAAGTAAATGGTTGACAACCCCTAACTTGACTTTTGACTTAGCTTGTCAGACAGCTATGTCGATGGATATGGCCGACCGATACTCCCGAGAGTTCCGCGCCATTTCCAGTCATCAGACAACCGAGGTGAATCAGCTGCAGGCTAAAAGTAAAAGGCAGTTGGGTCCCAAGGCCTCAGCAACTGGCCAAGGTAACAGTGCATTGAAGTCGTGCTATCGGTGCCTGGGACAACACATCGCTCAAAGCTGCCCATATGTGAAGGCAGAGTGTTTCTACTGCAAGAAAACTGGGCATCTTGCGAAGGCGTGCCGACAGAAGAATAAACCGACTGGCAATGCTAGAAGTAGAAATCGCCAGATACTACATACCGTTGAAGAGAAGCAACAGGATGTGGAGTTTCTGGAGCTTCACGTCATCAGGCGCACGAAGGTATCTAACAGCGATTCGCGAGGTATCGTCATCCAAGTAGATGTCGCAGGAACCAGGATACCCATGGAAATCGACACTGGTGCATCCGTGAGCGTAGTACCAGAATCACTATATCACGACAAGTTGCGTGATTATCGACTAGAGAAATCGAAGGTAGAGCTGCGAGGCTACTCTGGAGAGCAAATCCCTGTAGTAGGAAGTGTCACCATACCAGTGAAATACAAGGATCAGTGTCAGAGCTTGCCTCTCATAGTAGTGGCAGGAAACAAGCCTGCCTTGATAGGTAGAAATTGGTTGGGATCACTGAAGCTGGATTGGAATGAGATTTTTCGTGTGGAAGCGAAATTTGCATCGACAGATGATGTCATCAAGCAGTATCTGAAGGTGTTCAGCGAAACGGGCAGTCCGATCCCAGACTTCAAGGCGAGTGTCAGAGTGCAGAAGGACGCAAGACCAGTTTACTGCAAGCCACGTCCCGTACCATACGCACTCAAGGAGAAAGTTGAGCAAGAACTCAAAAGACTAGAAACTGAGAACATTATCTCTAAGGTAGATCTGAGTAATTGGGCTACACCCATTGTTGTTGTACCTAAGTCAGATGGTAAGGTAAGGGTGTGTGGTGATTATAAGGTGACCGTAAACCAGGTTCTAGAGTGTAATCTACCCAATATGTTGCCAAATGTGGAAGATTTGTTCACAACGCTGACAGGTGGACTGATCTTTTTGAAGTTAGATCTAACCAATGCCTACCACAACTTGAGTTAGATGAAAAGTCCAAGTCATGCTTGACTATAAATACTCACCGAGGGCTATATCAGTTCAATAGGCTACCATTTGAAGTTTCTTCTGCCCCCAACATATTCCAGGGGGTGATGCACCAAATTTTGTAAGGGATTGAAGGGGTAGTGTATTATTTGGATGACATACTCATTTCAGCACCAAACAGGCAAATCCATGATGAGGTGTCGAATGAAGTGCTCAAACGGCTAGAGAAGCACGGAGTACAAGTGACAGCTCACAAGTGTGAGTTGTTTCAAAACTCAGTGGAGTACTTCGGGCACAGAGTCGACAAAGATGGTTTACATCCAACCAAGGGAAAGCTGGATGCAATGAGAAATGCACCCACTCCCAAGAATGTCTCTGAACTTCGATCATTCTTGGGTCTTTTGAATTATTACGGAAAGTTCCTCCCAAACTTGGCGACATTGTTACATCCACTGAACGAGCTGTTGAGAAAACAGGTCCCTTGGAAGTGGTCAAAAAAATGTGACACAGTATTCAAAGAGTGTAAAAGCCAGTTAGTAGCGAGTACCATGTTAGTTCACTATGATGTATCTAAGGAGGTCAAGCTAGCATGTGATGCCTCTCCGTACGGAGTTGGGGCAGTGATCTCTCATGTACTGGATAGTGGGGAGGAGAGACCAATTGCTTTTGCTTCATGCACTCTCAGTGCCAGTGAGCGGAATTATGCGCAGATCGAAAGGGAAGCTTTGTCATTGATTTTTGGTGTCAAGAAGTTTGGTTGTAAGCCCCTGACAGCAATCCTCCATCCAAAGTCTCCAGTTCCAACCTTAGCTGCAGCCTGAATGCAGAGATGGCCTTTGATTTTGTCAGTGTATACGTATGACATTGAGTACAGACGATCAGCTGAACGCAGTAATGCTGATGCTATGTCCAGGTTGCCATCCCCATCACAAGTTACACCCAATAAGGAAGAAGTGTTCTATTTCTCATACATTGATGAGCTGCCAGTCACAGCTGAAGAGATTGGTAGGGCAACCAAACGTGACCCAATTATGTCAAAGGTGTATGATTACATAGCAAATGGATGGCCAAACCAGGTATCAGAGGAAGATATCCATCCATACTTCGTTCGTAGGAATGAATTGTCAGTGGATAAAGATTGTATCATGTGGGGAGCAAGATTGATATCCCAAATAGGTTCAGGTCTAAATTGTTAGGAGATCTTCATGACCAGCACCTGGGAATGTGCTTGACCAAGAGTTTTGCACGCAGTTACTTATGGTGGCCAGGATTAGATAAAGAGATAGAGTACATAATAACAACAGAAAACGCTGGAAAAACTCAGCAGGCCAGGCAGCATCCGTGGAGAGAGAAAGAGAGTTAACGTTTCAGGTCGATGACCTTTCATCAGAACTGGGAAGAGACATAGATAGAGTACATAGAGTACATAGTCAGTCAGTGTACAACATGTCAATCAGTGAGCAAGAAACCACCATCAGTACCATTACAGCCATGGAAATGGCCTCCCAGAGTATGGCAAAGGTTACGTGTAGATTTTGCTGAGCTAGAAGGACAGCAATTGTTCATAGTGATAGTCACTCGAAGTGGGTAGAGGTGTTTTCGATGTGGATAATAACAACAAGGAAAACACTAGACAATTTGCGAAGATTGTTTTCTTCATACAGCCTCCCAGAAGAAATTGTGTCTGATAATGGGCTGCAATTTTGTTCAGAAGAGTTCTCACAGTTCATGAGCAGAAACGGTGTGAAACATACCAAATTCCACCGTACCACCCTGCTTCAAATGGTGCAGCAGAGCGCACAGTACAAATTGTCAAACATGCCCTCATCAAGCAAATGTTGGATCCAAATCCAAAGAAACATCAGTTGTCGTTGGACCACAAACTGGCAAATTTTCTGATTACCTATCAGAATACTCCTCATACCACTGCTGGTAGAAAACCAGCAGAGTTGTTTCTCAAACAACAGCCATGGACCAGGTTCTCGTTGTTAAAGCCAAACGTGGCACAGTCCATAGAAGAGAAACAATCAAGGCAGAAAGAGAGTCATGATAAAGGTAGAGTTAGAGAGAGAAGTGTGAAGTTGAACCAGAAGGTTAGAGTGAAGAACCATCACCATAAATGGTTAAAGTGGTTACCAGGAAGAGTAGTGAAGATATGTGGCCCTCGCACATATTTGGTCAAGATGTTTGATCATGGAAAGGTTAGGTTTGTTCACATTGATCATATCTTACCTACAGATGTGGAAGGAGTTGAAAGCTGGGATGATTCAATTTATTCTGATGAGTCAGATAGTCTCGTTACAAGTAGAGTACCAGTAGCAAATCAGACGTACCAGAAACAAGTCCAAGACAAAGTCAGAATTTAAGTCTGAGCCCGAGTCAGACAGACAAACAGTCTGAAAGTGTAAAGAGTCCAAATGTAGATCAAGGTCAGCCCTTGGAGAAAAATTCTCTGCAGGCTCAGCCTAGAATACCAAGAGTTGTGTATACCATGCAAGTCATGTACAATGATTATTTGCTATGATTAACTTCTTCAATAAGGAGAGAGAAGTGTAATAGAGCCACCTGGTGGACTACTAATGTATATAATAATAAAGCCATATGCAGTACAGTTCTTACCGGAAGCCATGTTGTGCTGTTGTATATATATGCTGTGTCTCAAGATATCACAGAAGCCCCATGAGGTGGTGCTACAGGCTGTCCAGGGATGAGGTGGCCGAGGAAGTCAATGCAACCTCCGCCAACCCAAGAACTGGCAAACAGTGCAGAAAGAGGTTCAATGACCTCACAAGGGTGGCCAAGGTAAGTCAAGGTTCTGGTGCCAATCCACACCTCTCCCACTAATGGAGCTTTCACTCACCTCTTCACCTCTCTCAGCACCTGGGTGTCAGAGGAACTCACTAATGCAAAGGGCAACCTCTCCAAACACTCAACCACCATCTACACTCACTAGCCCTCTCTCGCCTGGCCACAGAGGATGATGTTAATCTTCAAGGACACTTCATTTAAAGGGACAACACACCTCTAATTCTAAGCATCATGGAATGCTTGCACTCATATAGGGAGAGAGTCCATGCCACTCACAGGCCTGCAACATTTGCCCGGAATGGGTTCCGGCCTCCATCTTGCAGTTTAATAAGGAAAACCAACTCCCTGTGTAACACATGCTATTTCAAAAACATGACTCTGCATATCTATGATCAAATAACAAAAAAAAGTAACAGAAAGACTCACATTTATATAACACCTTTCATGACCTCAGGACTTCCCAAAGCGCTTTACAGCCAATGAAATACTTTTGGAGTGTAGTCACTGTTGTAATGTAGGAAACGCGGCAGTCAATTTGCGCACAGCAAGCTCCCACAAACAACAATGTGATAATGACCGGATAATCTGTTTTTAGTGATGTTGGTTGAGGGATAAATATTGGCCCCAGGACACCAGGGAGATCTCCACTGCTCTTCATCAAATAGTGTTGTGGGATCTTTTATGTCCACCTGAGAGAGTAGACGGGGCCTCGGTTTAACGTCTCATCCGAAAGACGGCACCTCTGACATTGCAGCGCTCCCTCAGCACTGCACTGGGAGTGTCAGCCTAGATTATGTGCTGAAGTCTCTGGAGTGGGACTTGAACCCACAACCTTCTGACTCTGAGGCAAGAGTGCCACCCACTGAACCATGGCTCACGCTGTAAAAAAAAAAAATGTACAGAAATGTTCTTTATTTAATGGAGCGTGAAAGTTCAGCTATTGTCACAGTGCCCAATGCAAGGCTCATGGGGTTTCCAACCCATTCAGATAATAGTTAATACCAACAGGAAACCATCTCTGATTCTCCTCATGAAATATTTTGCCGTTCAAGTCAACGGCTATCAGCTAACGTTAGCTGATTGATTGAAGGCTGGCTGTGTAAGAAAGTGGTACATTAGCCCCAGAGCATATTCAATCATCCCCGTGCACTGCAGCTGACACACGGTTCCACTTCCCTGAACTCAATCTCCTGGATCAGCATCATGCTTTACCCGGCCACGCTTCCAGCAAGTGACACGAGCCTCTCACATTTGTTTTCACCGGTCCCCAGGTGAAATATTCAGCTGCATTCAGCGAGCAAGCTGGACTTGTCAGAATGGGACGATCGTCATTCGCATTCAGCGGCAACAGACTGTTCCAGCAGTTTACATAAGAATTGTCAGCTGCAGTCTGCACAGCGAGAGGCATTGGGAGTCCAAGAAAGGCTTCTGAGGGCAGCGAATGCAAGGAACATAAAAAGGCACAAAATAGTGTCCGACATACATCAAACCACCTGTGTCCTTAACCGAAACATGATCAGCCAAAGGGTACAAATTGATATCTTAATCCTAGTGAATAAACCAAATACACAGAAGGACAAGGGCAGCAGGTGCAAGGGAAAACCATCACCTCCAGGTTCCCCTCCAAATCACATACCATCCTGACTTGGACATACATCATCAGAAGGTTGTGGGTTCAAGTCCCACTCCAGGAACTTGAGCACATAAAGCTAGGCTGACACTCCCAGCGCAGTGCTGAGGGAGCGCCGCACCGTCGGAGGTGCCGTCTTTCAGATGAGACGTTAAACCGAGGCCCCCTCTGCCCTCTCGGGTGGACATAAAAGATCCCAGGGCCACTATTTCGAAGAAGAGCAGGGGATTTCTCCCCGGTGCCCTGGGGCCAATATTTATCCCTCAACCAACATAACAAAAACAGATTATCTGGTCATGATCACGTTGCTGTTTGTGGGAGCTTGCTGTGCGCAATTTGGCTGCCACGTTTCCCACATTACAACAGTGACTACACTTCAGAAAGTGCTTCATTGGCTGTGAAGCACTTTGAGCCATCCGGTGGTCATGAAAGGCGCTATAGAAATGCAAGTGTTTCTTTTTCTTTTCTTTCCTTCATCATCGCAGGGTCAAAATCCTGGAGCTCCCTCCCTGACAGCACTGTGGGAGTACCTTCACCACACAGACTGCAGCGGTTCAAGAAGGCGGCTCACCACCACCTTCTCAAGGGCAACTAGGGATGGGTATTAAATGCCGGCCTTGCCAGCGATGCCCTCAACTCGGGAATGAATTAAAAAAAAATATATAAAATTAAGTGCAAACTATGTTTCAGTGAGTAACTGATTGATACTGCTCCGTAGAGCCTAGAAGGTTGCAAGTTCAATGCTTGGTCAGTGTTGAGTTGGCTGGGTACCATCTGGTGCTCTGTACTTGGCCTCGCTGAGCCTGGGCTCGGGATGGTTCCTGCTGGTAGCGCGCTCTCCTCTCAGTCAGAAGGTTGCGAGTTTAAATCCTGCTCCGGAAACTTGAGCCCATAACCTAGGCTGACACTCCCAGTGCAGTGCTGAGGGAGTGCTGCATTGTCGAAAGGTCCGTCTTTTGGAGGAGACGTTAAATCGAGGCAAAGTCTGCTCTCTCAGGCAGATGTAAAAGATCCTATGGCATTATTTGAAGAAGAGCAGGGGAGTTATCCCCGGTGTCCTGGCCAATATTTATCCCTCAACCAACATCACTAAAACAGATTATCTGTGCATTATCACATTGCTGTTTGTGGGAGCTTGCTGTGCGAAAATTGGCTGCTGTGTTTCCCACATTACAACAGTGACTACACTTCAAAAGCACTTCATTGGCTGCCAAGCGCTTTGGGATGTCCTGAGGTCGTTGTGAAAGGCGCTATATAAATGCAAATTCTTTCTATTTTATTTTCTCCTGCTAGATTCTGCAAGTGTGGTTGCCTGCGGAGGGCAGGATTGGGACGGGATCCCGTGCCCTCTCCCCCCTCCCCCCCCCACACAGATTCAGTGTCTAGGCTCACACATGAAGAATAGGAGCCTTGCTGGGGTTCCAGGGGGTGACGATGTGCAATCGTCGTCCGGCAAGAGCCAGCAGCTGCAGCCCGGCTGTAGACGGCAGCATCTCGGCCTGGGCTGCAGCAGTCTGGGGCGGCTGGCTGCGTGGCAGCAGCGAGGGCACTGGCGGAGAGTCTGGCGGGGGGAGCAGGCATGCTGTGGTCCTGAGGGAGGACAGCAAGCGCCTCTCCCATGGAGCCAAGGCCACTGTCCTGCGGTGGAACCACAGCGTTCCTAGGGTTCTGCTGGACAACAGAGTGCAGGAGTGATGTGACGCCCTGGGAGCCACTTTCAACAGTGACCCCCCCAAAGCCAAGGTGACAGAGGCCTGAGCTTCCATTACAGTTTGTGCTGTCATGTTAGCTGTCAGAGTTGTGATGAGACACTTCACCATGGTAGCTTCCACTATGGTGCTGATGGTGCTGACCACCCGGCCCATGTTGGACAGAATGGTCTTCAAGCTCTGTGCAAAGCCTTGCGCCCGGTTGGAGCTAGACTCCTCCATGCCCCACGACATCGTGCGCAAGCTGCCCAGTGCACCAAGCAGACTCCGGTGTATGTCCATGAGCCTTCTTCGATAGCCTGGGTCCTCAAAGTCAGCATCTGAGTCCTCTGCAGCAGAGCTAGTCTGCGATCTCGCCCTCTGGTGAGCTGGCATCTGCGGCGTCCTATCCCCCTACCGTGGCTCTTGCACACTAGTGCCCAGTGAGTCACCGCTTGCCAATCCCTCCTCTAACCTAACCTCTAAAGTCCGGGTGGTGCCAGTATCTGAGCTGGTGGCTGCGAGAGGCAGATCAAGTGATGGTGCATCTTCAGGAAGGCTGGGCTCCTCTTGCTCCACTGGCTCAGGGCTGTCGACATCCTCAGCAGCTGAAATGAAAGAGGGGGACAAGGGTTTGCTTGTGGTGTGCGGGAGATTAGAGAGAAAGATGCGGGCACTGCAGCTTGTCATGCAGAGCGTGTGGGCGAGGGAGAAGTCAGAAGAGGCAAAGAGGATGAGGTACAAAGAAGTCCTGCATGGCGTCTCCTCCGGCGTCACCAGTGGCCGTGGCCTCCGCTCAGCCCCTTTCCATTATAGCCAGGATGCTCTCTTCAAGGGGGGAGAGGGAGAGGGTGTGCAGATGTGCTCTTCCTCCTCCAGTGGCAGCCTGTTGCCTGGTGTTGTGCCACCTTCTCCTGCAAGAGTGTGTTAGTGAGAGGCTCGTGAGGAGTTTGGAGAATGTCAGAGTCTTAACGGCACAGAAGGAGGCCATTCGGCCCATCATTGTGACTGTCATGGTGGAATAGCTGAAAGTTTGTGTATGTGTCAGATGTGAGTTTTGGGTAAGTGAGGGCTGTAACAGCGGTGAGCGTGTGAGCACGATGAGAAGGATATTTAGTGAAGTGTGGTGCAGCGATTGCAGGACAGTGCAGGGTGTGGGGGGGGGAAGGGAGTGTTGTGAGTGCTGTCAACGTGTAATTAATGCGGTTGTGAGTGGTGCAACTGTGACGAGAAAGTATGAGCGCCGTCTTCGTACCTTGATAACTCTAGTTAGATCATTGATTTTTTGTCCTGCGTTGCAGCCATGTCCTAGGGGCAATGCTCCTGGGATTGACTTCCTCAGCAACCTCCTCCCACTGCCTTCTGAGCAGATGCCTAGAGGTCTTCCTGCTCCCTGGGGGAGGAAGAGGATGTCCCTCCTCCTCTCCACTGCCTGCACCAAGGCCTCCAGTGCAGCATCAGAGAACCTTGGTGGCTTGCTCTCTCCCTCCTTCAGCCGTATCATAAACAAGTTGTCCCACAGTCTTTGCAGCCGGAATGCACCTCCCCTTCAAGAAGTGCCGGCTGCCTTTAAGTAGCGCCCTGGACTCTCGGTATCGGTCGCCCTCCCAATGGGCATGCGGCCAATGAATAGCGCGGGTAGCTGCACGCACGAATAGCTGTAATCAGCAGGCAGCACGGCTATTGCGTGCTGCCTGCATTGGTACTAACTGGCGTGGCCCACCCCCACCGTGCGCTTGAGAGTTATCCGATTTCTGGGCTGCAATATCTCTTTAATGAAGGGAACAGTTCGAGCTGTGACATCCCACCGCAAGACCAAAAGCCTGAAGCGGGGCTACTGCTGAAAGATGCGGTTTTCTTGATAACACAGCAAACTATTTATCTGGGATCTGCTCCCTGCAGTGACACGATTTTATTGCTCCATTACTGAGAATTAAATACCAGCTCTATTGCTTGTCACGCAGAAGCAGGCGTCGTTTCAGCACTGGTTTTATGTCTGAGTTACGACTCGCTCAGCTCCCTGTTCTGTTCGGCTCATTTTCAAAGTCTCTCTTATCAATTTCTCACCCGAGGGGTGTTAATCGTCAGGAAGGCATGAAATTCATTTACCTCCGATCTTCTCACGTTCCAGTGCTTTTTCTTGTGGCTTCAATAATTAATCGAGGAGCTGTCTGAGTGATTCACTCGGGCCTGAGGTAACGCTCGGCCTTCACGCTAGGATTAGCCGGTGCCCGTTGAGTGTCCAGTACATCCGCTCTTCAATGAGAGTGAAATAGGTCACAGTACTGCCTGTCTAGCCTACTCAACAGAAAGAACTTGCATTTCTATAGCGCCTTTCACAACCTCAGGACGTCCCAAAGCGCTTTAGAGCCAATCAAGCACTTGTGAAGTGCAGCCACTGTTGTAATGTAGGAAACGCGGCAGCCAAAGTGTGCACAGCAAGATCCCACAAACAGCAACGAGATAATGACCAGCTAATCTGTTTTAGTGATGTTGGCTGATGGATAAATATTGGCCATGACACCGGGGAGAACTCCCCCTGCTCTTCTTCGAAATAGTGCCATGGGATCTTTTACATCCACCTGAGAGGGCAGACAGGCCTTTAATTTAGCGTCTCATCCAAAAGACGGCACCTCTGACAAGTGCTGATTTCTACAATCCAGAGGTGCACAGCTGTTGGTAACTGGACGGTTATGAGCCATAATTTAAGAACAGCTGCTGCTTGTGCCAGTGTGATTGGGGTTTAGGTAGTTCCAATGATCTGGAATTTGCCCAAATTTATAAAAGGGCGGAGTCCACCAGAGCAGAATGGATTCCTCGGGTAACAGTGCAGGTGCACGTCAGTGTGAGCCTCACTAAGCCCTGTCAATGCTTCCAGCGCCTGCTCTGAATCTGAACCTTGCCGTCTGAATCCAGTAAAGGCGGGCAATCAGGACACAGTGGGGCTAACTGCTTATTGTCCAGACGCCTTTCAGAACCATGTCATGGCGATGTCAGATGTGGGGCTCAGTGGGCAGCACTCTTTGCCTCTGAGTCAGAAGGTCATGGGTCCAAGTCCCATTCCAAAATCTAGACTGAGACTCCCAGTGCAGTACTGAAGGAATGCTGCACTGTTGGAGGATGTTGTCACATTGCTGTTTGTGGGAGCTTGCTGTGCGCAAATTTGCTGCCCCGTTTCCTACATTACAACAGTGACTGCACTTCAAAAGTACTTCATTGGCTGCAAAGTGCTTTGGGATGTCCTGAGGATGTGAAGAGCGCTGTAGAAATGCAAGTCTCTCTTTTTTCAGTTGAGTCTAAGCTCCTATGATGTCCAACATCAGCATATTGCTGCCTGATCCACATTACGGTGAGAGATGTCTCAGTACTTCTCCCCTCCTCACACCAAGGCCCAGACTCTTGCTGGGGTACCATTCCATGGAAACTGACAGCCCTCCAGTGCCTCATCAGAGACTGAGTGTTGGTGGGCTATTTGACTCGAGGGAGGGTTACCGCTCATCCTGATCCTGCCCTCATCTGGATAGCCAGGAGTCATGGGACGGCAATCGGGCTGAGCCTTCCTCTCCTGGTCTGGAGGAACTGAGGCCAATTGTACTGCTGCCCTGTGGCTGAAACCAACTCACTCAGTATAGACCAAGGATGGAACCTGGGGCCTTTAGATGTTGTGGTTCAACATTAGATTGAGTAAAATTATTATTCTTTACAATCCAAGAATAAATTTAATACGGTTACAGTAACAAGCTCCACCTTCAGTGCTCAGGCTGGAGCAGTCTGTATTGCTTTTGTTACCTCCAGACTCGACTATTCCAACGCTCTCCTGGCCGACCTCCCATCTTCCACCCTCCATAAACTTGAGCTCATCCAAAACTCTGCTGCCCGTATCCTAACTCTCACCAAGTCCCGTTCGCCCATCACCCCTGTGCTCGCTGACCTACATTGGCTCCCGGTCCAGCAATGCCTTGAACTTAAAATTCTCATCCTCGAGTTCAAATCCCTCCATGGCCTCGTCCCTCCCTATCTCTGTAACCTCCTCCAGCACTTACAACCCTCTGAGATCTCTGCGTTCCTCCAACTCTGGCCCTCTTGTGCATCCCCCACTTCCTTCGCTCCACCATTGGGCGGCCGTGCCTTCAGCTGCCTGGGCCCTAAGCTCTGGAATTCCCTCCCTAAACCTCTCCGCCTCTCCACTTCTCTCTCCTCCTTTAAGACACTCCTTAAAACCTACCTCTTTGACCACCTGTTCTAATGTCTTCATCTTAGGTTCGGTGTCAACTTTTCTTTTGTCTGGTTTATGCTCCTGTGAAGCGCCTTGGGACGTTTTACTACATTAAAGGCGCTATATAAATGCAAGTTGTTGTTGTGTAATTGATGCCATCTGATACTGATTGTTAAGGGAGTGTCACTAAATTACATACCAAAACTAATACAAACATTCTTAGGTACTGGAGTAACCTCCAGCGACTGGTGGACATGGAATAGGTTTATTAACAGAAATTGAACGCATGTCATTTAAAGGTTTATTGACGGGGCACTTCCTCTCATTAACGGTGCCATCTTTCCGAGCGGGTGCTTGAAATTGTCCTGGTGGCATCGAACTTTGCTGAATTTCATCACTCATTGGCCTGTGCCAATAGGTAAAAGTGATGCGGAGATGCCGGTGTTGGACTGGGGTGGACAAAAGTGAGAAGTCTCACAACACGAGGTTATAGTCCAACAGCTTTATTTGAAATCACAAGCTTTCGGAGCGGCTGCTCCTTCGTCAGGTGAAGGTAAAAGAACATCGACGAACTCTCATCCTGTTTCATTGCAGGACCCATTGGTGCAGTTATTCACTGGGCCACCGGGGGCGCGTTGTGCCAGTGATTTCGACAGTCTGTGCTGTGCTGGCATGTGGCGCACAGTCTAATCTGATCAACATCACGAAGGCAAATCCATTAACTGTTGTTCTCTCCAATATAATCTCGCTGGTGTCATTACCGTACTCTAATCTCCTTAAATCTCATCCATTGTGCTGAGGGTCAGCAGTGAGTAACTCAATCAGTCAAAGGTACAAGGGTGGACGGGTTAGTTAGCAGGATTGACGACTTAAATAGATAGAATCTAGAATTTAATATAATGCGTTGTAATGGACTGATCATAAATTATACTATGGAAATCAATAAAAATGCTAATTACGCTTTAAAATGAGTGGATGCACAATCTGTTTAAAGTCATGGCTGATTCCACTCTCACTGTTCTACCTGTGGACCAGTCCATTACCTTATGCAAGTCCAGTCATTCTGGTCCAGGTTGGCAGCTCTTTGTAATCCTGCGCGGTCCTGTAGATGTAAGTATGAGATGGTGGTCACACCCTGCGTGAACACAATATCGGCCGGGTGGCTGCTGAAACCTGGTTATTCTGTTTTACCCATGAAACCCTGCGGCACACCACAAGTCACACACTGGCTGGTAGCCCCCCCGAGGGCGGCCCTTTGTTTACCTGCCCTCACTCGTGCCAGCCTCGCCCACAAGTTACATCCTCCGACATCATGGGAGGGAGGGGGGGGGTGAAGTTCAGCTTAGGTGGGGACGTAAACGGGGACGATAAACACCCCGTCCCATTTTGCATCCCATTGACCTCGTAGAACCACATATGCAAATAGGGGTCAAAAATCGTAGCCATCAGCCCCAACACCATTTTCATCTCTGTCTGGGCAGAAAGAAACTATATCCTTTGTTGGGAGAGCCCAGAACAAGGGGGGGGGGGGCGTAATCTTAAAATTAGTGCCAGGCCGTTCAGGAGTGAAATCAGGAAGCACTTTTTCACACCAAGGGTAGTGGAAATCTGGAACTCTCTGCCTCAAAATGGCTGTGGATGCTGGGGGACAATTGGAGCTTTCAAGATTGAACTCGATAGATTTATGTTAGGTGAGGATATCAAACGATATTTAGCATTGACAGCTAAATGGAGTTGAGGTACAGATCAGCCATGAATTGATAGAATTGATAGAATGGCAGAGCAGGCTCCTAGAATTCCATATTATATTAACCGCAATGGCTGAAAGCCCACTGACTGATGGTGGGGCGAAGGGAGGCGAGGACACACAGTGGGACAGATTTGGAAGTGCGCAGGGTGCCGACTGGGCTATCCAAACAGCGGAAGTCACACAGAGTATCATCGAAGAATCATAAAATCATCGCAATTTATGGCACAGAAGGAGCCCATTTGGCCCATCGTGTCTGTGCCGGCCGATAAAGAGCCACCCAGCCCAATCCCACCTTCCAGCTCTTGGTCCGTAGCCTTACGTGCATATTCAAGTACTTTTTAAATGCGATGAGGCCCTGAAATGATTTGTAAATCAGGTCAATGATTTTGAAGTCAGTGTTTTAGGGATTGGGGAGCCAATGGAGGGCATCGATGATAGGGGTGATAGGTGTAAGGTGTGTGGGTGGGGTGCATGTGCAGTTTTGAAAGCGTTCACGTTTCTGTGGGGTGGAGTACGAGAGGAGGTGACAGAGGCATGGGTACAAAAAGAAATGATGCGATTTGTAGCTATGTGAAGTAGTTAAATAACAATCTGAAGGCTTCAGTCAAAAGGAAGCGATCTGTCTCCATTATAAAACACTTACCATCAGCAGAGTGGAATCTCAATATTTTACATGAAATCTCTTACTGACCTTACTGTGCCAAACATTGAAAAATATATTCAGCTGGGAATGAATTGCACCCCAGCTCACTGAGTAAAAGACTATTTTCTTTCTCACACCGATTGATTTCCTGTGGTATTTAAATCAGACCCGATGGATTGATAAAGAAAGTGATTTCATGTTCAATATGGAATCCTATTTGAGGCCTTTACCTGCACTTCGAGCCTGGCCAGTAGGTGAGGTCAATCAGTCAAAACCAAGAGGGTCCAGTTCCTCACCAGGAGAGGCTCCCAGCTTAGGCCCATTACAACAACAACAACAACTTACATTTATATAGCGCCTTTAACCTTTTAAAACGTCCCAAGGCGCTTCATCGGAGCGTCCTGTGAAATGCAACCCCGCTGGCTTGATTTAGGGGAAGCAGAGATGCAGAACCCGGCTTTTAAAAACTGGCCTTGTCTTGTAATTTTGAGAACGTGTCCCTCGGTCGGTTGTCCTTCAGCAGGACTCTGTTAGGCACCGAGGCCGCCAGTGGCCCGAGGGACGCCAGCTCTGGTTGGCCATATTCCTGGAGGCCCCTTCGACAACGGCAACTTGCAGTTATATAGCGCCTTGAATGTGGTAAGATGTCACATGACCTCCTGCCTATAACCACCCCGCCCAGTCAAACAGCCTTTTTTTCCAAACTTCCGATATCTGTATAACTAACAAATGAAAGCGTTCAAAGAAAATGAAGAAAACACCAATTTTATTTGAAGCCCCAATGATTGTTCTCCCGGGTTTTCTCGCAGCAGTGTCTGGGAGATTAACCTTCAATTCCTGGAGACTCCAGGACACTCCTGGATGATTGGCGACCCTAAGTGCTCCTTATAGACCAGGCTCTGAGTGAGTATTGGATTGTGGGAAGGCTCCAACGTCATTGCTTTTGCTCTGATCAATGTCATCACATTAAAATAAGAAGCACGGTTGCAGCAGACCATGGCAAACATTCTTCATCGTGACTTTACTGTCAACCGCAAGGAACTACTGCAGCAGAAGCAGCGATAAATCTCAGCCGACAACACCTGCCCCAGTCTCAGTGGCAGGGAACGGCTTTCATACACACAATATTTCCTTTTCAATCGTTTAGATAGACAGGCCAATGCGCTGTCTCAGCACTGGACATGCACATGACATTGTGGGCCACAGTCGTGACTGGTCCCAGGTTCCATCCCCGCCCTGTGCCCAGTTAACCGATCTCAGCCAAGCTCACGATTGGGGTCAGCGTCGCTGGACGAGGGAGGGGAGAATCGCCCAGGGTTCCCGTTACCAAGTGCTCTCCAGTGAACCCTGCTGGAAGACAGCATGTGTGACAACAGATGAGAACAGAGTGGAGGGATTACAGGAATAGATTCTAACAGGGAATGGGGAGATTACAGGAACAGCTACTAACAGGGAATGGGGAGATTACAGGAACAGATTCTAACAGGGAATGGGGAGATTACAGGAACAGATTCTAACAGGGAATGGGGAGATTACAGGAACAGCTACGAACAGGGAATGGGGAGATTACAGGAACAGCTACGAACAGGGAATGGGGAGATTACAGGAACAGATTCTAACAGGGAATGGGGAGATTACAGGAACAGCTACGAACAGGGAATGGGGAGATTACAGAAACAGATTCTAACAGGGAATGGGGAGATTACAGGAACAGATTCTAACAGGGAATGGGGAGATTACAGGAACAGATTCTAACAGGGAATGGGGAGATTACAGGAACAGATTCTAACAGGGAATGGGGAGATTACAGGAACAGCTACGAACAGGGAATGGGGAGATTACAGGAACAGCTACGAACAGGGAATGGGGAGATTACAGGAACAGCTACGAACAGGGAATGGGGAGATTACAGGAACAGCTACGAACAGGGAATGGGGAGATTACAGGAACAGATTCTAACAGGGAATGGGGAGATTACAGGAACAGGAAAATCCTGCAGGATTGGTGTCTGGGAGCCATTGGAAGTACTATCTAAAGGGGCAAACACCTGCAAGCAATCAGATGATGGGGATCTATGTGCCATTGCGCTATTTCGATTGGCAGGAGTGTTTTCAGTTTGCAGATTGCTTCTTTCTGATATTTGTTGCCTTACTCGCCCTGAATAACTCTCACAGTTTACCGTGGGTGCCATCATTGCCACTTTGGTTTGGGTGGAGGAAGAGGAGCAGCAACAGCCTCAGCAACCAGCGGGAGGGCCTCTTAGAAGCCAACTGGGTTGGCGTTGCTCATTGGAGGCCACACCCGGCCCTCTGGGTCTAAGGCCAAGAGCCGCACCTCTGGATCGACCTGAGGAGCAATGGATCAGGAGGTTGCAGGTCTCCTGACAGCCTCTTGTGGACCTATCTACCCTCCTGCAACAAGGCCTGCTGCCTGTTGGCCCAGGAGGCCATGCTTTGTCAGTGGCTGTCAAAGTCACCACCACCACCCTTAACTTTCTTTGCCGCAGGCTCCTTCCAGGTTGCAACAGGGGAACTTCTCCTGCATCTGCCAATCTGCAGTGCACCGCTGCATCAAGCAGGTCACCAATGCTCTCTTTGCCAAAGCCAACCAATATATCACAGTCCCAATTGGCACCAACAGTCAACATGAGAGAGCTCGGGGATTTGCAGCAGTGGCCGACTTCCCTCGTGTCCAGGGCGTGATAGACTGTGCATCTGTAAATAGAAAGGGCTACCACTAAATTACTGCCCAGCTCGTCTCCAATCACCAATAATGCAAGTTTGTGATAGGTTCCCAGGCAGCTCTCACAACGCTTTCATCCTGTGACCATCCCGCCAATATTTAGCCCTTCCAGGAAAGTTACAGTCTGGCTGCTGGGGGACAATGAAACCCTCTACTCACATGGCAACCTCACCATGCCTGAAAAAGACAGGTATAGTCAGACCCATGGGACCACTAGGATCGTAATTGAGCCCACCACAGTGCTCCTCAACCAAAGGTTTAGGAGCCTCAACAAGTCTGGGAGCTCCCTACAATGTGCTCTACACAGAGTCCACATCACGTTGGTGTGCTGTATCCTGCCCAACCTCGCCACCCAGAGAGGGCTGCATTTGGAGGAGACACACCAACAGCTTTGGAGGAGGAAGACCTGGGTGAAGGCGAGGAAGGAGCAGAAGAAGGAAAGCCACCTCAATGCCTTGGAGCCAGAGATGCCAGGGTTTGAGTTAATTACTAATCAGCGATTCTGCTAACCTGCTCATCCCCTGCCCTGAAAAGTTACACAAAGCCACTCAACAGAAATATGCCTCATAACATCCTTCGCCTCTGCCTAAATCCTGCATTAAAGAACGTTGAACCCATTCTGATGAAACTTCTGCATCAATGACATACTGACAATGCAAACTCTGAAGCTGATATGAAACCACACAGCAGACAGATATGACAAAAGTGATTAAGGTGATTAATTTCATTCCATAAACAATAATTGCCTTGAATTAATTACTCACCGGAGTGTCAATCCATGGTGCCTTTCTGAAAAGAAGATTACCTACGTCTACTCCTCCAATGAGGTGTTCTCCTGGAGGCCTGAGCAAACAGGAGGCAGCTGTTCCTCATGTGAGGACCCCTGAGATACTCGTGGTCAGTGACATCTGGGTAATTGAGCCTGCGAGGGCCCGGCTGCAGACCGGGCAGTCTGGTCCAGCTGGCTTTCTGGCACCATGGTGGGTATTGGTTGAGAGGGCGGTGAGGGAGTAGACGCACTGACATCCTGAGAGAGGGCAACACCTGCCGCTTCTGTGGGTCTGGGGCTCATCCCTCCCACTGATATGCGGGAGAGCAGATTTGAGGAGCTCAGAGATGCCTTGAAAGCCTCCATCTATTTAGTCCACCAGTCTGTCCAAGGTGGAGCCCAGTCTGGATGGCAGCCGTTTGAGCTCCTACCAAAGCTGCAAAGATTGGTAACATGGACTCCTGTTGTGAGGGACTGGCTACAACCTGGAGGTGGCCACATGCTCCATGGTAGACTGCAGAGTGCCGATGCCATGCAAGATGACAATGCACAAGGTGAAAGAGGATTCCTCCATTCTTTCAACCATGGTGCTGAAACTCCTTGGCAGGCCTTCCAATACCTTGTGCGAGGCAGGCAGCTTTCTTTTCAAGACTGGGCCCATGAAGTCCGCATCTCTGTCCTCCTCAGCACGGCTGGGTGATGACTTCTCCTGGGATGTCCCTGTCACCACTACCTGCTCCTGCTCACCTGTGCTGGGCACTTCACCAAGTGCAGACCCCCTCTAACTCACTCTCTCACTTTCCCAGAGGGCCAATCTCTGTGCTGGTGCTATGAAGGGATGAAGCGCAATGATGATGCATCCTCAGGATCATAGGAACAGGAGGAGGCCATTCAACCCCTCAAACCTGTTCCGCCATTCAATTAGATCACGGCTGATCTGTATGTCAACTCCATTTACCTGCCTTTGCTCCATATCCTTAGATACCCTTACCGAACAAAAATCTCCAATTGACCCCCAGCCTTAACAGTGTATTGGGGGAGAGAGTTCCAGATTTCCAGTACCCTTTGTGTGAAAAAGTGTTTCCTGAGTTCTTAAATTGGCCTGGCTCTAATTTTAAGGTGATGCCCCCTTGTTGTGAATTACCCCACCAGAAGAAATTGTTTCTCTGTATCTACCCTATCAAATCCCTTTATCATTTAAACACAGGAGGATTGCTCTCCTCCAAGGTGTCTTCTTCAGGAGGCTCTTGTTGTGGAGGAGGACCTAGAGTGAAAGAGAAAAGAGGCAAGAGTTATCAAGAGTTAGGTAATAGAAGTTGCCAAGCTGGTTGAATGTGCCATTTCTTGAAGTGAGTGACTTCAAGGTACAAGTGATAGGCAGACACCCTGCTCAGATAAGCCGCTAGCCTCGCTTTTCCCAAGGCTCATGGCTCTTGCTGGGCCACTAATCTCCAGGGCTTCCTGTTCGGGCTTTGTTGTTGAGGGTTCCTCCTCTCCCGAAGTGTGTCGTTGTGTCCTGCAGCAAGAGAGGGCGAGAGTTAGTGAGTGACCTTTGAACAGGAAAGTGGAGTTGGGTAGTGCTTTTACATACAGTGTATCTGCTGAGAGCTGGAGAACATAAGAACATAAGAAATAGGAGCAGGAATAGGCCACTTGGCCCCTCGAGCCTGCTCCGCCATTCAATAAGATCATGGCTGATCTTGGGCTCAAAGCCACTTCCCTGCCCACTCCCCATAACCCTTCACTCCCTTATCTTGCAAAAATCTATCTCCACCTTAAATGTATTTAATGACCCAGCCTCCACAGCTCTCTGGGGCAGAGAATTCCACAGACTTACGATCCTCTGAGAGAAGAAATTCCTCCTCATCTCAGTTCTAAAAGGGCGACCCTTTATTCTGAAACTATGCCCCCGAGTTCTAGATTTCCCCACAAGGGGAAACATCCTCTCTGCATCTACCTTGTCGAGCCCCCTCAGTATCTTATATGTTTCAATAAGATCACCTCTCATTCTTCTAAATTCCAATGAGTATAGGCCCAACCTGCTCAACCTTTCCTTATAAGTCAACCCCCTCATCTCTGGAATTAACCTAGTGAATCATCTCTGAACTGCCTCCAATGCAAGTATATCCTTCCTTAAACAAGGAGACCAAAACTGTACGCAGTACTCAAGGTGTGGTCTCACCAATACCCTGTACAGTTGTAGCAGGACTTCCCTGCTTTTATACTCCAACCCCCTTGAAATAAAGGCCAACATTCCATTTGCCTTTTTGATTACTTGCTGTACCTGCATGCTAACTTTTTGTGTTTCATGCACAAGGACCCCCAGGTCCCTCTGAACTGTAGCATTTTGTAATCTCTCTCCATTTAAATAATAATTTGCTTTTTTATTTTTCCTGCCAAAGTGGATAACCTCGCACTTTCCCACATTATACTCCATCTGCCAAATGTTTGCCCACTCACTTAGCCTGTCTATATCCCTTGCAGATTCTTTGAGTCCTCTGCACAACTTGCTTTCCCACCCATCTTTGTATCATCCGCAAACTTGGCTACATTACACTCGATCCCTTCATCCAAGTCATTAATGTAGATTGTAAATAGTTGATAGTTGAGGCTCCAGCACTGATCCTTGTGGCACCCCACTAGTTACCGTTTGCCAATTGGAAAATGACCCATTTATCCCGACTCTCTGCTTTCTGTTAGTTAGCCAATTCTCTATCCATGCTAATATATTACCCCCAACTCCGTGAGCTCTTATCTTATGCAGTAACCTTTTATGTGGCACCTTATCGAATGCCTTCTGGAAATCCAAATACACCACATCCACTGACTCACCCTTGTCCACCCTGCTTGTTAGATCCTCAAAGAACTCCAGCAAATTTGTTAAACATGATTTCCCTTTCATAAAACCATGCTGACTCTGCTTGACTGCATTATGATTTTCCAAATGCGCTGCTACTGCTTCCTCAATAAAGGACTCCAGCATTTCCCCAACGACAGACGTTAGGCTAACTGGTCTATAGTTTCCTGCTTTCTGTCTCCCTCCTTTCTTAAATAGGGATGTTACATTTGCAGTTTTCCAATCCGCTGGGACCTCTCCAGAGTCCAGGGAATTTTGGTATATTGCAACCAATGCATCCACTATCTCTGCAGCCACTTCTTTTAAGACACTGGGATGCAGGTCATCTGGTCCAGGGCACTTGTCGTCTTTTAGTCCCATTAATTTACCAAGTACTTTTTCCTTTTTGATAGTGATTGTCTTTAGTTCCCCCCTCCCTCTGGCCCCTTGATTATCCATTATTGGGATGTTGTTAGTGTCTTCTACCATGAAGACAGATACAAAATATTTGTTCAGAGTCTCTGCCATTTCCACGTTCCCCATTATTAATTCCCCAGTCTCATCCTCTAAGGGACCAACATTTACTTTAGCTACTCTCTTCCTTTTTATATACCTGTAGAAGCTCTTACTATCTGTTTTAATATTTCTTGCCAGTTTACTCTCATAATTCATCTTCTCTCTCTTTATTATTTTTTTAGCCATCCTTTGCTGGTTTTTAAAAATTTCCCAATCCTCTGGTCTCCCACCAATCTTGGCAACATTGTATGCCTTCGTTTTCAATTTAATGCCATCCTTTACTTCCTTAATTAGCCACGGATGGTGCCCCCTTCTCTTAAAATCTTTCTTTCTCACTGGAATATATTTTTGTTGAGAGTTATGAAATATCTCCTTAAATGTCCACCACTGCATTTCAAGTGTCTTACCCTTTAATTTATTTTTCCAGTCCACTTTCGCCAGTTCTGCCCTCATGCCATTTTTAATTGCCTTTGTTTAAGATCAGGACACAGCAACTTTCGCACCCTCCAACTGAATTTGAAATTCAACCATGCTATGATCACTCTTTCCAAGAGGATCCTTTACTATGAGATCATTTATTAATTCTGTCTCATTACACAGTACCAGATCCAAGATAGCCTGCTCCCTGGTTGGTTCTATTACATACTGTTCCAGGAAACCATCCCGGATGCACTCTATGAACTCGTCCTCAAGGCTACCATGGCCAATTTGATTTGTCCAATCAATATGGAGATTAAAATCACCCATGAAGAAGCAGGTTGGAAGCAGAATGGGGAGCTGATGAATGGAAAGCAAATGGCTGAAGTGTGAAGGGGGGAAGGAGCCCTGAGAGTTTTCTCCACTCGCTACCATTTGAGTAGATAACGCTCTTAGGCCTAGAAATTCATCTCAGGCGGTGGCACAAGACGGGCGGTATTGGATCGGCCGCCCGTTATACGCAGCATCTGGCATTCAGTTCTACTGCAGTCAATGGAATGGAATATCAGGCGCTGCGCATAACGGCCGGCCGACCCGATACTGCTCTCTTTGCACCATCGCCCGAGTCAAATTTCGACCCCTTCGTGTCTACTGTGAGGGCAACAAGGAAGAGGTGAGTGTGTTTGGAATGGGATTGAGAGGTGGCCCCTTGTGCTTTTGTGATTGGTGGTGAAGAATGTGGTGGAAGGGAGTGTATTGATGACAGTTCTGGGGAGGGGGGATGGTGGTGAACGGATTGTTGCCAGCTGGTATTGAGGGAGATAGAGAGATGAAGAGCTGTATTCACCCTTGCTGCTCTTGTGATATCACTGAACCTCTTCCTACATTGAATCCAGGTCCTTGGGGGTGATGTGCCTTTCACTGACCCTGGCAGTCACCTCTCGACAGGCCTACTGGATATTGGTCCTAGCTATCTTCGTCCCAATAATAATATTTCCACCCTTGCCCTGACCTCTTCCACCAGGACTTCCTGGGAGGCATCAGAAAACTTGGGAGCAGCCCAGCAGCATTTCTGGTAGCAGAGTTCTGTCCAGCACTGTTCCGACCAAAGCTCAGGGCAGGCAATGCAACCTCCCTTTAAGAGATGCAATCCTGCTTTAATTAGGCCGTGGGAAGCCCGCCAATCGGATTCAAACGGGGTTAACGGGTCTCACTCTGCTGACATCAGGTGCGTTTGCCACTCCCCCTGCCCGCCCGAGTCCCGCTCGGAGTTAAACCACTCCCCCCCCTGTTGTGTTCAGAGACAGATCTGTAGTGGGGCTGCTGTACAAGGAGGTTGGGCTCGTAAAACACGTGGCCAATTTGTGGGCTGAAAATATTTGAGTCAGGCGTGGTTGGGATGGGATTACAAGGCTGGCAACTGCAGGCGATCAATGATTTATCGCTCACCGGGGTAAGGAGGAGGCCGTGTTTGTTAGAGTGAAGGGAGGGATGCAAAGGTGCTAGAAGTTTCAAATCGAAAGAATTAGCATTTATATAATGACTTTCACGACCTCAGGATGTCCCAAAGCGCTTTACAGCTAATGAAGTACTTTTGAAGCGTGGCCACTGTTGTAATGTGGGAAACGAAGCAGCAAATTTACGCACAGCAAGCTCCCACAAACAGCAATGTGATAATGACCGGATAATCTGTTTTTTTTAGGCGTTGGTTGAGGGATAAATTTTAGCCAGGGTTAGGGTTAGGACACTGGGGATAACTCTCCTGCTCTTCTTCAAAATAGTGCCATGGAATCTTTTACATCCAGCTGAGAGGGCAGGCGAGGCCGAAAGGCAGCACTCCCTCAGCACTGCACTGGGATTGCCAGTCTAGATTTTGTGCTGAAGTCTCTGGAGTGGGACTTGAACCCATTAGCGAGGGAGGTCGGAGCAGAAAGGACTGAGAGGTGGCCGAAAGCACTTGGGTTGCAGTCAGTAATGATGAGCGTAGCAAAGCCATAATTGGGAATTGATGCGGATTCCTGGCTGGAGACTAACATGAAGACATCAAGTTCTTTGGTTAAGTAAGAGAGGCAGCAGGAGATCGTAATGTGATAAGGTCCGAGAGATAAAGCTGTGAAATCAATGACTGCTGTGAAGGAAGGCTGAAATCATATATGAGTGTTTCTTAACACAAGGAGAGTGGACACTGTATTAAATTCTTTCTACAGCAGTCCGATAGAAATAATTTAACCTGTGACATTCTCTCCTGCTGGCTTCATATTGCACCTTCAGTACATTTACAGTGTACATGTTCAAGGCGGACAAGGGCTATCTCCTCACCAACTGGCTCATGACTCCTGTCAGGAACCTGAGCATAGACGCAGAGTGCCGATATACTGAGAGCCCTGCAGCAACAAGGATTCTAATTCAGCAAACCATTGGTCTCCTGAAACAACGGTTCTGCTATCTCTCGGGAGGAGTCCTTCAGTACAGACCGGAGCGAGTCTCGACATTTGTCATCATTTGCAGCGTGCTCCACAAGGGGAGTTGCTTTGGAGCTCCCTCAGGAGGAAGAAGTGGAGCAGCAAGGCGAAGAAGGGGATGAGAAGCCAGACGATGCAGTAGAAGAGCCTAGTCCAGCGAGCTGCCAGAGCTTTGAGGCAGGAAATTATTGAGGAGAGTTTCTCCTGAACAAGCTCTCCCCCTGCCCAGAGCACCAACGCTCCCTCCTTCCATCTGACCCAGTCCTGACTCCCACCATATCATTGCCCTCAAATAATACAACTTCATGGGTGCTTCTGTTACATCAGGAAGATTATAAAGACCAAGGGGTAAAAATTCAGTTGGTTGCGCCTCCCGTTAGCGCCTTAAGAGGGCGCTAATGGGGCGCAAAGCCACTAACGCCCGGGCGCAGCGATGTTTGCGCCGCTCGGGAACTTAACTAGACATTGTGCGGCGGCGCTAAACTTTACCGCTGCGACCACCTGCGCGCGCAGATTGTGACGTCATTCCATGGTGCAACGCCCTTGTGGCGCCCCGGAGCGGAAATTGAGTGGCGCCCCCTGCCTTACCGCCTGGCGCATCCAACGACCGGAAGACTGGAACGCTATCAATCGCTGTGGGGCTGGGGGGGGCGCTATTTAAAGGGGGCCTCTTCCTGTCTTTTTCTGTGGTTGACATTTATGCACCACTCGTTCTGAGAGAGAGAGAGAGATTCGGAGAGAGAGAAAGAGAGACTTCTGCATTGACTCAACGCTTTGTGAGGTAGTTTTGCCTACTGATCCTAACAGTTGGCCCTCCCCCGCTTTAAGAACTGGCCGCGCCAGTGTGTCTGTGTTCCCTCGCTAACTGGCAGCAGCTGCGCTGCGCTCGCGCGCTGAGTTAGCGCCTCACTGCTCGGCCTTTGCGCCTTAAGACAGGTGTGCAGCGCCTGATTTAGCGCTCCACTCACCTCCCGGGGCGGTAAAAGTGAAGTTTCCAGTCAGTGGCGATAATTAGCGCCAGGCGCTAATATTTGCGTCCAGACGATATTTGCGCCCCAAATGGGGCGCGACCTAATTTTTCCCCCCAAGAGTTATCTACAAATCAGCCTTGTGCAGAGCTCTAGTGCCTGTCTTCGGAATAGGAAGGAACATTGGAATATAGGGAAAGGAGTCGGCCATTCAGCCCCTCGCACCTGTTCCACCAGTCAACTGGAACATGGCTGATGTGTATGCTTGTGTGCTTGGTTACCTATTCAAGTGCTTCTATGAGGTGGTTCCCCAGTGGTTGCAGCTTGGGGGGTGGAAGGCTGCTGAATATCCCTGCTGAGGGCACTTGAGATGGACATGGTGGGCGACCTCGAGCAGTTCTGGCCATTGAGGACCCAGCTGCAGACTAGCTGGGGCTCGACTTCGGCCGGGGCAGTCTGGCCCGGCTGGGCTGTCTGGCGCCAACAAGAACACTGGTTGAGAGGCTGGTGGGGGAAACGGACATTCTATCATCCTGAGAGAGGACAGCAGGTAGCTCCTTCATGGAGTGCCTGCCACTCTCAGGAGGCTGGGCCTCAGCACTTCCACTGCTCTGCCAGAGAGCAGAGTGCAGGCCTGCTGGAGTGCTCTCGAAGCACCGACCCATGCTCTAGGCTTTGTAAGCCAGAGGAGATGCTGGACCCCAGAGCCAAGTGGAAAGCTGTCTGAGCTTCCATCAAAGCTGTCACCAGAGGCTCCATGGGCATGGGGGTCCCCCTACAGTGCTCATAGAGCTGACCACTCGCTCCATGTTTGACTGCATGGTCTCGATGCGTTGCGTGAGGAGGTGGACTCCTCCATGCTGGCCGACATTGTGCGAAAGCTCGCTGGTAGACAGCTCAGTGCACTTAGAAGGTGCGTGTGGATTGCTATCAGTCTTACGTATGGTGGACCCTCGTGTCTTCATCTGTACCCTATGCTCTCCGGTGAGCTGCTTCCTGGCCCGTCCTATCTCCCTGTCCTTGCCCTTGCACACTCATGCTGGGTGAATCTCCCTGTTCAGACCCTACTAGTCTACCCTCAGAACTACATGCACCACCACCTTCTCAAGGGCAACTAGGGATGGATAATAAATGCTGGCCTTGCCAGCGACGCCCAGATCCCATGAACAAATTTTAAAAAAGTGCCAGACTCTGAGCTGGTGTTTGCAAGTGTAAGGTTGAGTGACGCTTTGTGTTCTGCAGTGTTGCCCTCTTCTTCTTCTTCCTCCTCTTCCTGAGGGCTGTGTGGGAGAAAGGGGGAAGAGTTAGCATTTAGTGGCATGGGTAAGCAGAGACAGATGAGTGGCTTCTGAAAGCAACGGTCATGTATCATGAGTAAGGGTGAGATTGAAGTGAGAGGGGAAGATGGCTCAAAGCCCTTCAACGTTTGTCCTCCAGCCTCGCCAGACGCCACGCTCCTGACGCGCCCACGGCCCATGATGTCCATGACCTGCTCTCCTAGTGGGGGCAGCACATGGATGAAGTGTAGCCCTCCTTCTGTGGCTGCCTGCTCCCTGTTATTGTGTGCCACCTTGCCCTCCAAGAAAGAATGGAATGCGTCAGTGTTAGAGTAGTGACAGAATCATAGAATGATACAGCACAGAAGAAGGCGATTTGGCCCATCGAGCCTGTACCGGCTCTTTGAAAGAGCGATCCAATTAGTCCCACTCTCCTGCTTTTTCCCCCCCATTGCCCTGCAAATTTTCCCCTGTTGAAAGTTATTATTGAATCTGCTTCCACCACCCTTACATTACAGATCATAACAATACGTTGCATCATTTTTTTCCCCCTCATGTTGCCTCTGGTTCTTTTGCCAATTACCTTAAAATTGTGTCCTCTGGTTACCGACCCTCCCACCATCGGAAATAGTCCCATTATTAACTCTATCAAAACCCTTCATGATTTTGAACACCTCTGTCAAATCCCCCCATTGACCTTCTGTGCTCCAAGGAGAACAATCCCAGTTTCTCCAGTCTCTCCACGTAATTGAAGTCTTTCATCCCTGGTACCATTCTAGTAAATCTCCTCTGCACCCTCTCTAAGGCCTTGACATCCTTCCTAAAGTGCGGTGCCCAGAATTGAAGACAATACTCCAGCTGAGGCCTAACCAGTGTTTTATAAAGGTTTAGCATAGCTTCCTTGCTTTTGTACTCTATGCCTCTATTAATAAAGCCAAGAATCCCATATGCCTTTTTAATAGCCTTCACAGAATCACAGAATCCCCACAGTGCAGATAGAGGCCATTTCGGCCCATTGAGCCTGCACCGACACATATCCCACCCTATCCCCGCGTATTTAATCCCCCTAACACTAAGGGTCAATTTATCATAGCCAAATCAACCTAACCTGCACATCTTTGGACTGTGGGAGGAAACCGGAGCACCCGGAGGAAACCCACGCAGACACGGGGAGAATGTGCAAACTCCACACAGACAGTCACCCGAGGCCGGATTCGAATCCGGGTCCCTGGCGCTGTGAGGCAACAGTGCTAACCACTATGCCACCATGTTGCCCTCTCAACTTGTACTGCCAGCTTCAAAGATTTGTGTACCTACACCCCTAGGTCTCCATGTTCCTGCATCCCCTTTAAAATTGCCTCTTCTCATTCTTCCTACCAAAACGTATCACTTCACACTTCTCTGTGTTAAATTTCATCTGCCATGTGTCTGCCCATTTCACCAGCCTGTCTATGTCCTCCTGAAGTCTGTTACTATCCTCATTGTTTACTACATTTCCGAGTTTCGTGTCACCTGCAAATCTCGAAATTAATGACCCTGTATATCCAAATCCAGGTCATTAATATACATCAAAAAGAGCAGTGGTCTCAACACCAACCCCTGGGGACACCACTGCACACTTCCCTCCAGTATGAAAAACAACCGCCCACCGCTACTCTATCTGTTAGCCAAATTCATACCCCAGGCGAACTAGTTGGTTTTTTCTGGCAATGGCTGTTTACTTCCATTACGAGCCAGATTTATTGAACTTAGATTCACAACATGTCTACGTGGGATTTTGAACTCACAATCTCGGGTTGTTAGTCCAGTATCATAAACACTTCGCTACTGCCCTGTGATGCTGCTGCAGCACTTGATGGTATTGTAGCAGTTGATGTTTGTTGCTTAAAATACAGTTCATTACGGAATATTTTGTGTGTGCCATGTGGTATAGCGGGCAGCAGCAGATGATAGGGTTATGGGAGTGAGTGGAAGCAGGGTGGGCATTCGATGGCACAATGGAAAAAGAAAAGAAACACTTGCACCTATGCCGTGTCCTATAACGCCCTCAGGACATCACGAACCAATACACCCTGTTGTCCCACATCCCAGGACCCTACTTCCAATCCTCCACTCTAGGGGTCTGAGCTCATAACCTAGGCTGACAATTCGGTGCAGTACTGAAGAGGTGCAGCATTGTTTCAGGTGCTGTCCTTCAGATAAAACGTTAAACTGAAGCCCCAACTGCCCATTCCAGAGGTTCAAGGGGACGTTGAAGATTCAGCAGCACTACTGGAAGAAGTTCTCTCCTCAAAGCGCGTTACCAAAAGGAGATTAACTTGTCGGTCATTTTCATTGCTTTTTGTGGGATCTTACTGTGTAAATATGGTTGTCATGTTTACTTATGTAACAATAGTCATGATGGGAGATGTGATAAGTTGCCTGTGTAATCTTTTCTTCCATTCTTACTCTCTGCTGAATCAGAAATCTGTGTATTTCTTTTTGATTGCTTCAACACGGCACAGGCACGATGGGCCGAATGGCCTCTTTCTGTGCTGCAGCATTCTATGAACTAAGTCATCGCTTCCTGGAGATGTGTTCCTGAGATTCAGAGCTCGAAAGGAACAGACTTTACCTTTGCTGTGCTGAAACACTGATACTTGTGTAGTGTGTGCAATTTCTCATTGTGGACGTAAATTGTGGTGATATCGATGACATCCCAGTTAATGGGAGCTGGCAATCTGTAAGTGAAAGAGTTGGCAGACGTAGCTCTTGGCTATAATAAAAACAGAAAATGCTGGAAACACTCAGCAGGTCAGGCAGCATCTGTGGAGAGAGAAACAGAGTTAACGTTTCAGGTCGTTGACCTTTTGTCAGAACAATAGCTCTCGGCTAACTGGGCGATGACTGAGCCACGATTGAGGTTCGCTGGTTTCGATAACTCTGTTAGCTTGGGTGCTGAAATGATACCATTGGAGATCAGCGTATAACTTAACATGTTTGTCTAAAATTCATTCCGCTGCTATATTAGTGGAGGAGTTAACACCATCTATACGTAAAAGAAAAGAGCAATATGCTAATATTTACATAGCACCTTGTCACATCTTCCAGCCCTTGAGCTGCAATGAATTACTTTGGAGTGCAGTGACTGTTGTTATGTAGACAAAGGTGGCAGCCATCTTGTGTTTGACAATATCCCATATCGACAGCTGTTGGTGGTGTTGTTTGAGGAAGGGATGTGGCCCGGACAGTGGGAGAACTTCCATCTCTTTGTTCACTAGTGGTTTACTGGGTAGATATGGAGCACGGGGGCGTAATCTTAATATCAGAGCCAGACTATTTAGGAGAGAAATTAGGAATCATTTTTTTACACAAAGGATCGTAGAAATCTGGAACTCTCTCCTAAAAAGGCTGTGGATGCTGGGAGTCAATTGGAACTTTCAGGAGGAACTGAGGCAAATCAATATCTCTAAGGATATGGTGTTAAGGAAGCTAAAGGGATTGAAGGCGGACAAATCCCCAGGGCCTGATAACATGCATCCTCGGGTACTGAAGGAGGTGGCCCTAGAGATAGCGGATGCACTAAGTATGATTTTTCAGAATTCATTAGACTCGGGAACAGTGCCCATGGATTGGAGGGTAGCTAACGTTACCCCACTATTCAAAAAGGGGGGTAGGGAAAAAGCAGGTAATTACAGACCTGTAAGCCTTACATCAGTTGTGGGCAAAATGCTGGAGTCCATCATTAAGGATGAAATAGCGGAGCACTTAGCAAATGGGGACAGGATAGGACAGAGTCAACATGGATTTACAAAGGGTAAATCGTGCTTGACTAATCTATTGGAATTTTTTGAGGGAGTAACTGGTAAAATAGATGGGGGAGAGCCAGTAGATGTGGTGTACCTGGACTTCCAAAAGGCCTTCGATAAGGTCCCACATAAAAGATTAGCAGGGAAAATTGAAGCTCATGGGATAAAGGGGAAAGTACTGACGTGGATAGAGAACTGGCTGTCAGATAGAAAACAGAGAGTTGGAATAAACGGCTCATTTTCTGAATGGCAGGCAGTAACAAGTGGGGTACCACAGGGATCTGTCCTGGGTCCCCAGCTGTTCACAATTTACATTAATGACCTGGATCAGGGAGTCGGATGCAGCATTTCCAAATTTGCAGACGACACTAAACTAGGAGGGGGGGTGGGCTCAGAGGAGGAGACCAGGAAGCTCCAGAGCGATTTGGACAGACTGGGTGATTGGGCGGATAAATGGCAGATGCACTATAATGTGGACAAGTGCGAAGTTATCCACCTTGGGTGCAGGAACGGGAGGGCAAATTATTATTTAAATGGCAATAAATTGGGAGAGGGGGAAGTACAGAGAGACCTGGGTGTTCTTGTACACCAGTCACTGAAGGCGAGCATGCAGGTGCAACAGGCGGTCAAGAAGGCAAACGGTATGCTGGCCTTCATAGCAAAAGGGTTGGAATACAGGAACAGGGATACCTTGCTGCAGCTGTACAGGGCACTGGTGAGACCACACCTCGAGTACTGTGTACAGTTTTGGTCGCCTCATCTGAGGAAAGATGTTCTTGCCATGGAGGGGGTGCAGCGGCGATTCACCAGGCTGATACCAGGAATGGCGGGATTGACCTATGAGGAGAGACTATGTAGTTTAGGGATGTACACACTGGAGTTTAGAAGATTGAGAGGGGACCTCATAGAAGTGTATAAAATTCTGACAGGTCTAGACAGACTAGATGCAGAAGGAATGTTTCCCTTGGCGGGTGAGAACAGAACTAGAGGACATAATTTAAGGATAAGGGCTAAACCATTTAAGACAGAAATGAGGGGGAATTTCTTCACTCAGAGGGTGGTGAACCTGTGGAACTCATTGCCACAGAGGGCAGTGTATGCCAGCTCATTAAATATATTTAAGAGGGAATTAGATATATTTCTACAGGCAAAAGGGGTTAAGGGTTACGGAGAGAAGGCGGGGACGGGATACTGAATTGGAGGATCAGCCATGATCTCATTAAATGGCGGAGCAGGCTCGAAGGGCCGGATGGCCTACTCCTGCTCCTATCTTCTATGTATGTATCTATGTATGTATGATAGAGTTTTGTTAGGCAAGGGCATCAAGGGATATGGAGCAAAGGTGGGTAAATGGATTTGAGGTACTCCTAGATCCCACAAATAGCATTAGAGATGAATGCCAGTCAATTTGATTTTAGTGGTGGTTGGTTGAGGAACACATTTGAAGAGCTCCCAATTCTGTTCTTCTTCAAATAACCCCATGTGATCTTTAATGTTCAATAGAACAGGTAACATGTCATCTGAAGGGTGGGACCACTGTCAGTGCACCCCTTCAGCATGCACTGGGCTATCAGCCTAGAAAATATGCATAAATGCTGGAGTGGGGCTTGAAGCCACAGCCTTCTGACTCAGAGGCTACTAACGGAGTCAAACTGACACTCAACACTATTATCATATGTGAACACAACAGTCACCAACACACTGACACACTATAACCACAAAAAAGGCAAGCTGGATGCACCAACCAATGCCACTGTGACACCAACAAACCATTACATACAGTCAATGCAACCAGCACACACCTACCAATACCAGCACACACCAGACAATACCAGCACACACCAACCGATACCAGCACACACCAACCAGCACACACCAGACAATACCAGCACACACCAACCGATACCAGCACACACCAACCAACACACATCAGACAATACCAGCACACACCTACCAATACCAGCACACACCAACCGATACCAGCACACACCAACCAACACACACCAGACAATACCAGCACACACCAACCGATACCAGCACACACCAACCAACACACACCAGACAATACCAGCGCACACCAACCGATACCAGCACACACCAACCAACACACACCAGACAATACCAGCACACACCAACCGATACCAGCACACACCAACCAACACACACCAGACAATACCAGCACACACCAACCGATACCAGCACACACCTCACCAATACTAAAATCACACAGCCATTCAGTAAATCACTATTCTCTAACTTATTTATGCCAAATGCTAATTTGTATTCATTAAAAAAAACTGGACACCACAACACGTTATTCTGTGGGCCTTGCCTTTACAGAATGCTGCTCTGTGCTCATTGACACGGTGCCCCTATGCCGCGATGCTCTCCATGCCCTCTATGAGCTGGCTTGTGCCGCCCACAAACATGGCTATTTTGTACCACTTTGCAATGTGTGTGTGAGCCAGCCCATGTCAGCACTCCTGATTGTCACATGCCCACCATCACTGAGGAGTCCTATTGTACGCTGTTTTTTGCTGAGTCCTATCTCCCAGCACATAGCAGCCTCTGTGAAGGCAAGTCCTCTCTGCACAGAATACGGCTCTTATATGGTGCCAAGTTTTGAAAGTTATGCAAGTGTCTTGTGTAGTAAACAAGGCTCACGTCAGCCAGTAACTGTGGAAAGACTGAAGGGAGATCTCAGTACAGGGCCCGTGCTCCAATGGTTTTCCAATATGTGCGGCCAGTGGGTGAGGTTCCCAGACATTGGCACATAATCAAGGAATTACCTCATGTCTACAATGAACACACGGCAATGACAACAGCAACTTTCTAAAATATGGCACTGAGTCTAATTGTAAAATACTGACCACTTTCAGCGGCCATCCTTGTTGTGGGCATGGTGGGACAGGGTGGGACAGGGGTCTCCCTGCTGGGAGCACGAGATTGCGTGATGACCTCTGATATCTACATCTGATCCCTGTACCATCTCTCCACTCTTTTCATAAAGGGGCATTCTTGCCTTCCTTGTAGCAGTTCTGATCGAGGGTCTCCCACCCGACACATTAACCTGTCCTCTCTCTCTTTACAGACGTCAGCGGTTCTGCTTTGCATTTACAGCATTTTTATTTCCGATTTCCATTGTGCACTTTTTCTTTGATCCGTTTGTCTCTTGAGGCCTTTTAAAAATTATTAATGTATTCAGGCGGCTTTGAATCAGGTCCTTTGTGTGTGGTTTTTTTCCATATTCAGTTTTTGTTTCCTTTTATTATCCTGCAGTGCTCCTCCCCGATTTTTACGAGCATCATTTTATTGTTGTGCTACCATCTGTGTGCCTTTTTCCTTCTTTTTTTTTTCCGACAAGGCTCAGTGCACTCAGGGAAGGAGAGGATACATATCTGGAATGTTCAGTGCAGGAGTGATTACACTGAGAGCTGTAATTCTAATCGAGAGCTTTTCAGCAACTCAAAGGCGCATTGCCCCGTTCAAAAGCACAGCTCAGACCTGCGAACGTGCTTTCTGCTTTGCTGCATTATGATTAAAGAAAGAACGAACTTGCATTTATATAGCGCCTTTCATGACATCCCAAAGTGCTTTACAGCCAATGAAGTACTTTTTGAAGTGTAGTCACTGCTGTAATGTGAGAAAGTCTGGCAGCCAATTTGCGCACAGCAAGATCCCACAAACAGCAATGTGACGACGACCAGATAATATGTTTTTTAGCGATGATGCTTGAGAGATCAATATTGACTGGGCCATTAGGAGAAGTCCCCAGCTCTTCTTCGAACTACCCAGCTCTTCTTCGAACTAGTGGTCCTGGGATCTTTTACGCCCACCTGAGAAGGGCAGACGGGGCCTCAGTTTAACGCCTCATCCAAAAGACGGCACCACCGACAGTGCAGGGCTCCCTCAGCACTGCACTGGAATATCAGCCTGGATTTTATGGGCTCAAGTCTCTGGAGTGGGACTTGAAACCCACAACCTTCTGACTCAGAAGGCAAGTGTGCTACCCACTGAGCCACAGCTGACACAACTGGAGGAAGGTTCCTTTGGTGGCATGACCTGTTGACTCCTGAGCATCGTACAGAAACCTGCTGCTGACTTTGAAGAGAAACTTAACCCCATTTCAACACCTGATGTTGAAGCAGCGCAGACACATCACTTTGAATTGTCCGGCATCGAACATCCCGAGCAGACTTCACCTCTGGTCGAACTGCTACATTGCTGTTTCAAAAGGCCATAAATCGATCTCCACCACTGCTACAGGCCACGAAAAGTTACAACTCACGGTGCTGGTCCATGCGTCGTAGACAGAACTGAGTTACCACTTAAACAGCAGACACTTACTGCATTGGAATTTCCGAGGGCGCTAGTGTGATATGCCTTCTAAGGTAGAGGTGGATTCGTTGCTGGTACTGGATTGGGTCAGACTGTTTCCTGGTGCTCTGCTTAATACTAAACGTTTTCTACTCATCCTGGATTCATTCAGATATTCAATGAATTCAAGAAAGAGCTCTAAGAAAAGAACACACTTATGCACATTTCGGCCTCTGGGCCTGGCAGTGATCAATCTGTGAAAGCTGCCCTGCGATTGGAACAGTTGGATGAGTAGTGGGGGAAGGACACACCATTAGTGTTACAGTTATCGGTCAGCTGCCACTGTGGAGACAACCATAAAATAGATAGAAGATGGGGGTTGTTGGGGGGGTGGGGGGGTGGGGTGGACAACAGTGGCTTCAGGAATGACAGCACATCTAATGCCATGGGTGGCACAGGAGGTGACGGTCTGTAGGAGACAGATGAGCCTGGGCCTGGCCTGGTCGAGTAGAAGTCAACCGTGACAAGTGGACAATGGCTTTGATGAAGTCAACTGGCATATGCCCTATTCAATGAATCTGATCATTCTGAGTTCAAGATTCCATTGATTGTTTTCACCATTGCTGTTATGTTTAGAAAGAAAGACTTGGCATTTATATAGCGCCTTTCACAACCTCAAGACATCCCAAAGCGCTTTACAGCCAGTTAAGTACTTTTGAAGTGTGGTCGCTGCTGCAATGTAGGAAACGCAGCAGCCAATTTGCGCACAGCAAGCTCCCACAAACAGCAATATGATAAATAATCAGATTTAGGTGTTGGTTGAAGGATAAATGTTGATCAGGACTCTGAGGAGAACTCCCCTGCTCTTCTTCAAAGTAGTGCCATGGGATCTTCTACACCCACCCACCTGAGAGATCAGATGGGGCTTCAGTTTAACATCACATTCGAAGTGGCAGTACTCCCTCAGTACTGCATTGCAGTGTCAGCCTAGAATATGTGCTTAAGCCTCTGGAGTGGGCCATGAACCCACAACCTTCTGACTCAGAGACGAGAGTGCTACCCACTGAGCCATCACTAATACGGCTTTACAGCTTTGCTTGTTATTTTCTTTTATAGTTACACCAGTTTACTTAGTGCACAGCACTTTAAGCAAGTTGGCTTCACTCTTCCTGAGCCTTTCACATAATAGGCTAAGTTCATTGGGTCCTGTGCTCAAAGGGTTGGTCATAGGGCTACAATAGTGTAGGCCCAGTTGACTATTCAAGCACTTCTACCCACTGGGAGCAGGAGACCAGTGCCTTTGCCCTTGTATTTAAAAGGAAATCACTGCCAACAAGCTACCCACGCAACACAATTTGAGGCTCTTGTTTTCATTTCATTGTCTGCATATAATATGCTCCTTCCAACTTCTTATGGGGGAGGGTGGAATTCAAAGATTGATAGCAACCACGATTTTCTTTTTCCTTCCTCCCCCGCCCCCCCCGCCCCCCCCGCCCCCCACTCCTAATATCTTGTGGAATCACTCTATTAAGGGACATGCAGGAGAATAAAGATAAAATATGCTTTACTACGTACAGCCTGACATTGTACATTGTAGGTCATTATTCTACCATGCCTATCACTGATCTGTGCGTCAGCATCATTGTACTGCTCACCCGGACTGGCCAGGTGAGTCCTGTACATGCAGTCAGAAATATTCTTAATTAAGATCTAAGGGCTAGAAATTCATTATAGCCAAGGAATGGGTGGTGTCAGTAGGAAAGTTGGAGAATTAGCGCCAGGCGCTAATGCTTTAGACTGCACGCAAAATTCGTCCTCACTGCTCAATAAAATGATTGGAGTCCTAAATCAAGTCTTAAAACTCAAGCTCATTGGCATTACACTTAAAATGTGACCAATATCAGGTGCAGTCTAATCGCAACTCATCATTGCCACAGGCTTTTTTCACTACTTAAAGGGGAGGTTCATTGATGCTGCAGCACCTCATTCTCAGCATTGCTGGCTGTGCAACTGCCTCAGCAAGCAGAAGCAGAACAAGGAGAAGGAGCCAGAGGACTGAACCAGGTGTGCTCATGGCAGGTCCACGCCCCAGGGAGAGAGCCGGCAGATTCTCCGCTGAAGCATTGGAGGCATTGGTTTTCATTGTGGAGAGATGGAGGGCGGTGCTCTACTCAGCAACTGGCAGGAGGCCCTCACCACAAGTCTTCCACACCACGTGGAGGGAGGTAGCACAGCACATCTCAGGCAGCACTGTGGTCCCCAGGACCCACACAGTGCAGGAAGAAATTTAATGACCTCACTCGGGTGGTTAGGGTGAGTGAATGCTTCAACAAATGCTACATACCACCATCTGTACCACAATCTTCACACACTTACCAAACCACCACACCCCCAGCACTCACCCACCAACAATCTCTACCTAGCAACACTCACACCCACATCTCACTCCTTGCACACAATGTCAGCTATTCAACTATGGCAGGTACAAGGGTCATTAGTTCTTAGAATTCATGTGATATGTTTATAGATAAATTTATTAATGGTCTTTGGAATATTTTGTGGTCTCTCTCATTTCACCTTTGCATCCAGGAGGACGCTGTGATACGCCATGAGACAGGGATTGTATGATGGGGATGTGGTGAGCTACGGGGATCTGGGGTTTCATTCATGTGAATCAGAGAGTCTGATGAGCCGGTCACGGACAGCCTATCCAGAAGGCCGATTGTCTCGCTGCCTCCTCCCTCCCTCCTGTTCCTCCTCTTCCTCATCCTTCTCATCCTCATCCTCCTCTGCCTTGTCCTCCTCTGAGGTGGTCCCGCAATCCTTGCTGGCAAGGGCTGTGCCCTCGTGATGACCATGTTGTGGAGCATGCATCAGACCATCACGAAATGGGACACTCGCTCTGGCGAGTACTGGATTCCTCCCGAGCTATCAAGGCAGCGGAACCGTTGCTTCAATAAGCCGATGGTTTGCTCGACGATATTCCTGGTGGCAGTATGGCTCTCATTATATGAGTGCTGGGCACGTGTGTTGGGGTTGCGGAGGGGAGTCACGAGCCAGATGGAGAGTGGATAGCCCTTGTCTCCGAGCAGCCACCCGAGCTTGACGTGGTGGCTGGAAGAATGCTGGCACACCAGTCTGCCAGGATAGCGGGCATTGACATTAAAGATTCGCTGTCTGTGGTCGCACACCAACTACACATTAAGTGAGTGGTAGCCTTTGCGGTTAGCGAAGATCTCAGGATTGTTATGCAGTGTCCGCAAAGCCACGTGGGTGCAGTCAGTGGCGCTCTGCACCATGTGGAAGCCCGCTATCATGGCAAAGCCACATGCATGCTCGTCCTACTTCTCTCTGGCGATTGGGAATCCAATGTAGTCCCTTCTCCTGCTGTAGAGAGCCTCAGTGACCTCCCGGATGCAGCAATGAACGGTGAACTGTGAGATGTTAGCTATATCTCCTGTCGCCAACTGAAGGATCTGCTGGCAAAGAAATTGAGGGGCACAGTGACCTTGACTGCCACTGGGAGAGCCGTGGTTGCCCTGGTCTGAGGCTGGAGGTCTGGTTGCAGGAGATGGCAGAGTTCTGTGACCGCCTCCTTGGTGAAGCAAAGCCCTCCTCCACCCTCTGCCCACATGTTCCAGTCTTTCTCGCTGCCTACATTCCCTCTGCCATGGATCCTGGAGGGCGAGGTGGTGCCAGTACAGCCCCCATTAATTTTACCAAGTGTAGCAGTTCCAATCTTTGAAGAATAAATCTAACTACTTTTTAGTTGCCACAAGGCTCCTGATAAAAAAGAACCTTGAAATTACTGAATGAAACAGTTGCAGTGGGTGAAACTGACAAGAAACCACTGAAATTGCACTAACCTGACAGCTGATGATCCCTTTAAATAATGTCCCTGGAGCCGGCTTCCTGGTGCTTCACGCCAGCTCTTCCTGTTGCTGTTTACTCCAGGCACTAGGGTAAGTGGCGAGAATCAATTTAGCAGATCAGGCGGCCAGTGAGCGTTGCACACTCACTGACGTCATGGTCCACCTGGCATTGACATTCCCGGTGATACCTCTTACCGGCGGTGCTACGGTGGGGGCGGGCAGGATTTGGCGTGCGGTGCTGGATTCACCTCGCCCCGGTGATACTGCTCTAGCGGCCCATTAGCCCCATCTGCCGGCGCTAACTGGAGGCGCTAAGGGGATGAACTTTTCCCCCTAAAAGTTTACGCGTAAATAAAATATTGCAATATCCTTCAAGGTCAATATTGGGTGTCAGCTGTGGCACTCTGGCACCTGGTTCAGAAGATTGTAGGTTCAAACCCACTGCAGAGATGAACTCTCCAGTGCTGCATAACTCTTTACAGTTGCAGGTGCAAAGCAAGTTAAGGGCAACAGCAGCCAAATCCCCTGCCCAGTTCAGAAAGAACCACTTTGACTTGTCACACCCTGTAAATATGGCAGGGGTCCGTTTCGGGTTCTGGACGTGAATCGCTGCATTCTGTGGCATGGCCAGAACAGGTTGAATGCCAGATTTAGTATGTTTTCAGCAGACCAGTTGTTAATAACATGCTGATCCCATGTACATAATCTTTCACAATGCACTGCGTGTGTATCTGTGCCTGTAGGTCTGTATTTGAGTGTATTACAGTTAGATGTTTTTGAACATACTAACAATGACAGACAGGAAAAGACCCTCTGGTTCATCTACACAACTACGATGCCTGCCTCACGATACATACACTCCCTACCCCACCTGAAAGCCATGTGATATCCCGGGAGAGGCGAAAATCCAGATAAAAACCCCAGCCAATTTGCGAACAAAAAGTCTGGGAAATTCATCTTAGGCAATCGAAACTAGTCCAGCAGATCACTCTGGCCCTGATTTATGCTGCGCAGTACCTACCTCTAGTACGAGGTGCTTTCCCCCCCAACACCTTTTTTTATGTTCATGGCCAGATGGCAGATTCCATAAGCAGATCCAATCTCTAATGAACTGACGCCAGCATCTTTATGAATGGGTTAACGTGCCCAGGCTTAACAATTAATCTTGAATTCACGTTCTGCTCTCGCCTTCGAAGGTGGAAACAATAATATGTTAGATCACTATGTACAGGCTAAGACTATTTGGTCAGACTTATTTACAGATAAAATAATATACTGAAGGGATATCAATCAGCAAAAACATTAGAAAATCGAGCTAGAATTAGTTTACAAGAGGTTAATCTACCCTTTTCCAGGAGGTTACGTCTCGCAGTCCATTGGCAGCCAACAGATCCTTTGAATGGATTTCTTTCATGGACCTTCAAGTTGAGCCATTGCACGTAGACAACGCAGGCTCCTGTTCATCCACAGAGCTTTTAAACACTTTTGGGGTTTTTAAGTAGTGCTGTCCATCACTCATGATCAAAGGCGCAACGCATGGGAACGCTAATCAGCAATTAATTATGTCATTTGGGTCTCAGACACTCATTCAGGTCTGTGGCATGCAATTCAATCTTTGCCTAGAACAATTCCCCTTTTATCTTAACTAATTTCTTTATCAATCAACCTTGCCTGGTTCACAGATCTGTCCGCCATTTTGAAACGTAGTGAAGAGGAAGTTGCCCCTGACATGAATCTGTCATTCATGACTTATGAAATAATACTGAGTGGCCTGCGGGTGGCGCTGCCCAGGGAGAGTATAAATACTCGGGCACGGGCCCAGCTTGCGCAGGACATTCTTAACCGGAACTAGTGAAGGACACAACTAGACCTCCATGTTATAAAACAGTTGATTAAAGCTTTGTTTAACGCTTAGACCAAGTGCCTAGTAGTTTTCTTACGTCTATGGAATTTGCTACCTCAGAGAGCTGTGGAAGCTGCGCCATTAAATAAATTTAAAACGGAGATAGACAGTTTCCTAGCTGATAAGGGAATTAAGGGTTATGGGGAGCGGGCAGGGAAGTGGACGTGAGTCTAGGTTCTGATCAGCAATGATCCTATTGAATGGCGGAGCAGGCCCGAGGGGTCGTATGGCCGACTCCTGCTCCTACTTCTTATTATGTTCTTATGTCAGCCCCATTATGATTTTAGCTATATATATATATATAAAAACAGAAATTTACTGATTTGTCACTGGTATGTGTCTACTTGTATGGGTGTGTCTGTAATTGTGTCTGTATGTGTGTCTCTGTCTATATGTTTGCATATATGTGCATGTATGCTTTTATATGTGTGTATGGTCATATGCTTGTGTGCATGTGTGGATCTACATGCATGTCTGTCGATATGTTTGCTTGCGTACATGTGTGTGTGTGTGTGTGCCTGTATACATGTACGTGCGCGTGTGCGTGCACATGTGTGTGCCAGGGTTACCAACTCTGGTTGCATGTATTCCTGGAAGTTTCATCACACAGCCTCCCGCCTCCAACCGGAAAGTTTTTTAAATTCCTGGCGACTCCAAGAGAATCCTGGAGGGTTGGCAAACCCTAGCGCAGAGCGTAACCATAGATCGCGACGTGAACGAAGAGCATCGTAAACAGAGTGGGAAGTTGGCAATTTGGTGAGAGTGGGAATTCAGTGCAGAGGGGGAAGGAGCTGCTGCTTTTTGCCTTTAACAATGTGTAGGCGTTTGCATAAACTTGAGGCAGTAAGTATTTAAAACTAGGAACCTATCACTAATACTTTATTAAATTAATCATTAAAACTAGTTAAATAATTCGCTTTAAAAAACTAAACTAAACCAAGTGAATTGAATACATAAAACAAGGTTAGATAGGGATGGCAGTGCAGGCGGTGTGCCACATCTGCAGCATGTGGGAGTTTGTGGAGAGCAGTGTGATCCCAGGCCACCACATCTGCAGTAAGTGTCTGCAACTCGAGGAACCTCGGCTCAGAGTTGTTGAGCTGGAGTCCCAGGTGCAGACATTGCGATGCATCAGGGAGGGGGAGAGTTACCTGGACATTTTTGACCCACGAGGCAGTCACACCCCTTAGGTTAGGTAGTGTTTTAGATTTGGTTAGTGGTCAGGGACAGGAGGATGTGACTGCGAGTCAGGCAGGTAAGGGGACCTTAGATGCAGCAGTGGAGGAACCTCAGCCTTTGCCCTTGTCCAACAGGTATGAGGTATTTGCTACCGGTGTGGATGAGAACAAAGACTGCAGGGAGGATGGGCAAATTGACCACAGCACCGTGGTACAGGAGGCCATTCAATTAGGCGGAGCGAAAAGGAATGTGGTAGGGGATAGTATAGTCAGGGGGATAGATGCTGTTCTCTGTAGCTGCCACTGAGAGTACCGAAGGTTGTGTTGCCTGCCCGATGCCAGGGTTAAGGACATCTCCTCATAGCTGGAGAAGAACTTGGAGAAGGAGGGGGAGGATCCAGTTGTCATGGTCCACGTAGGAACCAATGACATAGGTAGAACTAGGAATGAGGTTCTGCTGAGTGCGTTTGAGGAGCTAGCGTACAAATTAAAAAGCAGAAGCTCAAAGCTAATAATCATTGGATTGCTACCTGAGCCACATGCAAATTGGCATAGGGCGAAACAGATTAGAAGTTTAAATGCGTGGCTCAAAGAGTGGTGTGGGTGGCAATGGTTTCAATTCATGTGGCACTGGCACCAGTACTGGGGAAAGAGGGAGCTGTTCCGTTGGGACGGACTCCACTTCAACCGAGTTGGGACCAGTGTCCTGGCGAATCAAATAACTAGGGCAGTGGATAGGGATTTAAACTAATAAGGGGGAGGGAATGTTCAGATAAGGGTAAATTTATAAGCCTAAAGAGAAAAGTCAAGACTGTAGAGCAGAGTAGCGATTTGGGTAAAATCAAGCAGATTGTGTCAGGAAGGGACAGAGAGTATAATAATGGTAATAGGGCAATAGTGACTAAGGCCACATCAGGGAAAAATAGAAAAAAGTTAAAATTAAATGTGCTATATCTGAATGCACGAAGAATTCATAACAAGATAGATGACTTAATGGCACAAGGTGAGATAAATGGGTTTGAGCTAGTAGCCATTACTGAGACGCGGTTGCAGGGTGACCAAGGTTGGGAACTAAATATTCCAGGATACTTGACTTTTAGAAAATGGAAAAGGAGGTGGGGTAGCCCTGATAATAAAGAATGAAATAAAGGCAGTAGTGAGAAAGGATCTTAGCCCACAAAATCAGGATATAGAATCAGTATGCAAAGAGTTGGAATAAACGGGTCTTTTTCCGAGTGGCAGGCAGTGACTAGTGGGGTACCGCAGGGATCGGTCCTTGGACCCCAGCTATTCACAATATATATTAATGATCTAGACAAGGGAACTAGATGTAATATCTCCAAGTTTGCAGACGACACAAAACTGGGTGGGCGTGTGTGCTGCGAGGAGGATGCCGAGAAACTTCAGGATGATTTGGACAGGTTGGGTGATTGGGCAGAAGCATGGCAGATGCAATATAACGTGGATAAATGCGAGGTTATCCACTTTGGTGTCAAAAACAGAAAGGCAGATTATTATCTGAATGGCAATAGATTGGGAGAAGGGGAAGTGCAACGAGACCTGGGTGTCCTTGTGCACCAGTCGCTGAAGGTAAGCATGCAGGTGCAGCAGGCGGTTAAGAAGGCAAATGGTATGTTGGCCTTCATAGCGAGAGGGTTTGAGTACAGGAACAAGGATGTCTTGCTGCAGTTGTACAGGGCCTTGGTGAGACCACACCTTGAGTACTGTTTTGGTCGCCTTATCTGAGGAAGGATGTTCTTGCCATGGAAGGAGTTCAGCGAAGATTCACAAGGCTGATACCTGGGATGGCAGGCATGACGTATGAAGAGAGATTGGGTTGATTGGGCTTATACTCGCTGGAGTTTAGAAGAATGAGAGGGGATCTCATTGACACTTATAAAATTCTGACAGGACAGGACAAACTAGATGCAGGAAGGATGTTCCCGATGGTCGGGGAGTCCAGAACCAGGGGTCACAGTCTAAGGATAAGGGGTAAGCCATTTAGGACAGAAATTAGGAGGAATTTCTTCACCCAGAGAGTGGTGAACCTGTGGAATTCTCTACCACAGAAGGCAGTTGAGGCCAATTCATTAAATAGATTCAAGAAGGAGTTGGATATATTTCTTAAAGCTAAAGGGATCAAGGGATATGGGGAGAAAGCAGGGACAGGGTACTGAATTTGGATGATCAGCCATGATCGCATTGAATGGCGGAGCAGGCTAGAGGGGCCGAATGGCCTACTCCTGCTCCTAACTTCTATGATATCTATGATTCTATGTATGGGTGGAGCTAAGAAATAACAAATGGCAGAAAACACTGGTGGGAATAGTTTATAGGCCCCCTAACAGTAATCATAGTGTTGGACAAAGTATAAATCAGAAAATTAGAGGAGCATGTAACAAGGGTAATGCAATAATTGTGGGGGACTTTAATCTTCATAGAGACTGGGCAAACCAGATTGGCAAAAGCACCTTGGAGGATGAGTTCATAGAATGCATTCGGGACAGTTTTCTAGAACAATGGGCTGGATTTAACTAACCTGGGCGGGTCCGTGGCGGGCGACATCGGTGGCGGGTGACATCGGTGGCGGGTCCCGGCCTCGCTGCTGTCTCTAGCCCGCTGTCCAAAATGATTTTCCCTTGATTGGGCTTGTTAAGCCCGCCCAGTGCATTTTCCGGTCCAATTGAAGGAAGCGGGTCTAATGACGTCATTTGATGACGTGTCATCAGCCGGTTTACTTGAAGGGAACACGCGCAAATTTACATTGACAGTTGCGCTGTCAGTGTTCTACAGCATTGAGGTGCTGCAAACACTGACAAGCACTGCACAGAGCTGCACGGCTGCACCCAGGCTCTCCCATGACTCCCTCCAGAGTCACAGCACGCAGAGAGGTTCTCTTCCCTTCCAATGGGCAGAAGAGACCTCCCCAGGAGACCAATGCAGCCTGGTTGCACATTGCACAGGACACAAGCAGGGATGTCGTCAGGAGGACCAGGCTGCAGTGGCGCAAACCTTTCAATGATCTGAGTAGAACACAAAACGTTACTGCAAAGCCACACTCAACCTCATCCTGCTGTGCCAATCATCACATCCCCATCACTCAACCTTCCCTACTTTACTCACACCAACTTACCTTGCACCTCCACCCAGCCCTCTCTATTTACATTATCACTTCCCCATTTCAATAGCCACTCCTCACACTCACCCTCATCCTAGTCTAATCATACCAACTAACAACACACAAGGGTAGGTACTTGGGTGTTTTATGCAATGTTCATGTGAAGTTTCTGTTAATGTGCTGTCAAACATTTAAATCTTTATTTTCAACACTTTGCGTTCTTGGACAGATTTGTGTGCACCTTTGGAAGTGGCTTAGTGAGTTGCAGTGAATGGTGAGACATAACGGTACCCCCTGCAATGCTGTGAGTGTGAAAGGAATGGCTTGGGCATTGTAGAGATGCTTTATGGTGTTGGTGTGGGGTGGTGCCAACCTGGCGCATCATGTGGCAGCCAGAGTGTACAGTGTCAAGTGAAATAAATCTGGCCATGGTGAGGCCATCCCTGGCCTCCTGGGCAGCAATGTGGTCGGGTGCTGATGCCCTGTGTCTTGTGCAGCACCAGTTGATTGCGGAGAACGATGGTGTTGTTGTTGGTGCTGCTGGTGTGCCTGGTGCTGCTGGTGTTTGGGCTGATTGTGGTGGGACTCTGAGGACGAAGGTGAGAAAGTATAAGGGACACCAATGCTGATGAAGTAGATGGCAGCTGAAGTAGAGATGACAGAAGCGATCTGTCAATGGTGGGAGAGGTAATGAGGTCAGACTAGATGGAGACTTGTGTAAAGACTTGCAGCACCCTGAATCTGTAGTGGAAATGCAGTTTAGAGAAGCTAATGGCTAAGGGAAGACATCTGAATCAGCTGGGAGCTTTGACTTGAAATTTGAAGCTGTCAACTCATCAGCTGAAACAATGGCAAGTGACCTCCCATCTCAGCTTCACTGACGAGGTCCCGGCACAGAGGGAAACTGGTGGGCGATCTGTCAAAATCAAAAAGCTGGGAAAAAAGCATTGTTAAGTGGTTGTAAACAAGCCACTAATGTTTTTAATTGCCTCCCTCGCCGCTGCGTGTCAGGGCTGGTGAATGCTGGCAGTCCCGACATTTGGTAAAGGCGTGTGGGGGCAGGTTGACAGCGGGGTCCTGGCCTGCTGTAAAAAAAAAACACTTTCCCACCCGACCCACTACCAATCGCGCCCGCTGACCCCCCAGAAAATTCCCCCCAATATGCAAGGAACAAACTAGGGAACAGGCTATTTTAGATCTAGTATTGTGTAGTGAGACAGGGTTAATTAGTAATCTTATAGTAAAGGATCCTCTGGGGAAGAGTGGTCATAATATGACAGAATTTCATATTAAGTTTGAGAGTGATGAGGTTAAATACAAAACTAGGGTCTTAAATTTAAACAAAGCCAATTACAGAGGTATGAGTGGTGAGTTGGCTGAGGTAGATTGGGAAATTAGATTTAAAAATATTATGGTAGATAAGCAACAGTAATCATTTAAAGAAATAATTCATAATTCTCAATGAATATACATTACCTTAAGGAATAAAAACTCCACTGGAAAAGTGGTACAACCATGGCTAACTAGAAAAGTTAAGGATAGTATTAGATTAAAAGAAAGGGCTTGCAATGTTGCCAAAATGAATAGTAAGCCTGAGGATTGGGAGGGTTTTAAAAATCAGCAAAGGATGACCAAGAAATAGATAAAGAGGGAAAAAATAGAATATGAGGGTACATTAGCAAGAAATATAAAAACAGATTGTAAGAGCTTTTACATGTATGTAAAAAGGAAGAGATTTCGCGAAATTAAATGTGGGTCCCTTAGAGGCAGAGACAGGAGAAATTATAATGGGGAATAAGGAAATGATTGAGACATTAAATACATATTTTGTATCAGTCTTCACAGTTGAAGACAGAAAGAACATATCGGAAATTGTGGGGAACCAAGGCTCTAATGAGAGTGAGGAACTTAAAGTAATGAATATTAGTAAAGAACAAGTACTGGTAAGCTTAATGGACTAAAAGCCAACATATCTCCTGGACCTGATGGCCTACATTCTAGGGTTTTAAAAGAGGTGGCTGCAGAGATTGTGGATGCATTGGTTTTGATCTTCCAGAATTCCCTAGATTCTAGAACAGTCCCTGTGGATTGGAAGATAGCAAATGTAACCCCGCTGTTCAAGGAAGGAAGGAGAGAGAAAACAGGGAACTATAGGCCAGTTAGCCTGACATCGGTAGGGAAATCGTGTTTGACAAATTTATTACAGCTTTTTGAGGGTGTAACTAACAGGGTAGATAAGAGGGGACCAGTAGATGTAATATATTTGGATTTTCAGAAGGCATTCGATAAGGTGACACACAAGAGGTTGTTACATAAGATTAGGGGTCATGGGATTGGGGTAACATATTAGCTTGGAATGAGGATTGGTTAACAGACAGAAAACAGAGTAGGAATAAACAGGTCATTTTTGAGAAGGCAGGGTGTAACTGGTGGAGTGTTGCAAGGATCAGTGCTTGGGCCTCAGCTATTTACAATCTATATCAACGACTTTGATGAGGAGACCGAGTTTAATATATCCAAGTTTGCTGACAATATAAAGCTAGGTGGGAAAGTAAGCTGTGAGGAGGGTGAAAAGAGGCTGCAAAGGGATATAGACCAGTTGAATGGGCATGAAGGTGGCAGATGGAGTGTAATGTGGGGAAGTGTGAAATAATCCACTTTGGTTGGAAGAATGGAAAAGCAGAATTTTTTTAAAAGGTGAGAGATTGGTAAATGTTGGTACTCAGAGGGATTTGGATATCTTTGTACACGGATTAAAGAAAATTAACATGCAGGCAGAGCAAGCAATCAGGAAGGCAAATGGTACGTTAGCCTTTATTGCAAGGGGATTGGAGTAGAAGAGTAAGGAAGTCTTGCTGCAATTATATAGGGCTTTGGTGAGACCATACCTGGAGTACTGTTTTGGTCTCCTTACATAGAAACATAGAAACATAGAATCTAGGAGCAGGAGTAGGCCATTCGGCCCATCGAGCCTGCTCCACCATTCAATACGATCATGGCTGATCATCCAAATCCAGTACCCTGTCCCTGCTTTAATCCCCACAGTACACATATCCCACCCTACCCCCGTAACCCCACGTATTTAATTCCCCCTAACATATCCCATTTTATCCCCATAACCCCACATATTTAATCCCCCCCTAACACTAAGGGTCAATTTATCATAGCCAAATCAACCTAACCCGCACATTTTTGGACTGTGGGAGGAAACCGGAGCACCCGGAGGAAACCCACGCAGACACGGGAAGGATATACTTGTATTAGAGGGGATGCAATGAAGGTTCACTAGATTGATTCCTGGGGTGAGAGGGTTGTCGTATGAGGACAGATTGAGTAGAATGGGCCTGTACTCTCTGTAGTTTAGAAGAATGAGAGGTGATCTCATTGAAACGTATTAAATTCTTAGAGGGTTTGACATGGGTAAACGCTGAGAGGCTGTTTCCCCTGGCTGGAGAGTCTAGAACTAGGGTTCATAGTCTCCGGATAGGACTGAGATGAGGAGAAATTTCTTCACTCAAAGGGGTGTGAATCTTTGGAATTCTCTACCCCAGAGGGCTGTGGCTGCTCAGTTGATAATATATTCAAGACTGAGAGCGATAGATTTTTGGGCACTAAGGGAATCAAGGGATATGGGGATAGGGCGGGGAAGTGGAGTTGATGCAGAGGTTCAGCCATGATCTCTTTGAATGGCAGAGCAGGCTCGAGGGGCCATATGGCCTACTCCTGCTCCTAGTTCTTATTTATGTGTGTGTGTGTGTGTGTGTGTGGGCGTGTGTGTGTATGTTGTTATGTGCTCTCTGACCCTATGCTGATTGACACTCAGGTATTGTCGTCTCTCTCATAAGCTGCCCATCGCTCACCATTATCACAGCAGCTCCTTACCCAATCAGTACAGAGCTGTTTCTATGGCAACAGGCAGCTGCAATAAACGTGTTTCAAATACTGAGAGAGCGGTGGGACCGCACGGACATCACTGAGCATGTCTGCAGCATTTTAAGGGCCTGGATGAAGAATTCATTGAACCAGCGACTATACCCACACTTACTTTTTACATTTTCCAGGAAATTATTAATGCAAAAACAAAAAATAAATGGCCATTTAATTATTTTTAATTTATTGAGGCTGGGAGAGATGTTTATACCTTAACCAATCTCTCTGCTGGGTTACGGTCCTGGTAACACAGTGTTTGTATGGGTGCTCTGAGTACAGCCTTCCCTCTCATTGAGAGCGGAAAGCATCTTCCTGATGTTACTTCAGCCACACACGTCACAATAAAACTTCTCTCATGTAAAAAGAAAGAAAGACTTGCATTTATATAGCGCCTTTCACAACCTCAGGATGTCCCAAAGCGCTTTACAGCCAATGAAGCACTTTTGAAGTGTAGTCACTGTTGTAATGTAGGAAACGTGGCAACCAATTTGTGCACAGCAAGCTCACACAAACAGCAATGTGATAATGACCAAATAATCTGTTTTTGTTATGTTGATTGAGGGATTAATATCGGCCAGGACACCGGGGAGAACTCCCCTGCTCTTCTTTGAATAGTGTCATGGGATCGTTTACATCCACCTGAGAGAGCAGACAGGACCTTGGTTTAACATTCCATCCAAAAGACGGCACCTCTGACAGTGCAGCACTCCCTCAGCACTGCTCTGGAGTGTCGGCCTTTATTTTTGTGCTCAAGTCTCTCGGAGTGCGACTTGAACCCACAACCTTCTGATGCAGATGCAAGCCACAGCTGACAACTAAAGTCATGAAATTAATCCTCGTAAAGGGGGATGGGGTAGTGAGTTAGAAGCTCTCGTCTCATTTCTGGCATCTGAATCTAGCCTGGATTAATCATAGAATCATAGAATTTTACAGCATAGAAGAAGGCCATTCGGCCCATCGTGCCTGTGCCGGCTCTTTGAAAGAGCGATCCAAATAGTCCCACTCTCCTGCACTTTCCCCATAGCCCATCAAATCTTTCCTTTTCAAGTATTTATCCAATTCTCTTTTGCAAGTTCTTGGGCCAGAAATTCGGCTCCCTGGCTTCCCGCGGGTGCAAGGATCGCGCACGCACCTACCTACCGCGCCTGCCGTTGACCTCTGGGCCCACGGGGACTTCAGCTCCTGGGCCTCCTGCAGCTGCCGGCGCGCAGTGCTTGTGTATCCCAGGGGCGTAGTTAGTGCGATGCGTCCCCTGGGATCACGTGGGCCATAGCGAGCCAATGGCAGCAGACCATCTTTCATTCATAGATTTGACAGGTAGACCTGTCAAATCTATGAATTGAAATTGGCCCCAAAACAACACCTAAACTTCAAATAAATTTTAAAAAAAAAATCACATTTTTAAAATAACTATAAGTTAAATAAATTAACTACTTTAAACAAAAATTTAAATTTTTGAAAAAATTAAAATACTTTTTAACAGTGCTAAAAATAAACTTACCTTTCTTTAAAGTATCTAAAAAAGATAAACCTGTTGAAAATTTTTTTAAATTGTAATTACCTTGTTAAAAACAGGTCTTGCGCCTCCTTTTTAAAAGCGCAGCTTCTTCCATACTTACCTTCCCGGAGAAACCTGAAAAAAACCCGAAGTTCGCTGCGTGCGCGCAGCCTCTCCCGCGCACGCGTTCGACTTCTGAACCCCTCCCTTCAGGGGAACGGAAGTTCCGGTTTCCCACGCATGCGCAGTGCATGCAGGAAACCGGCACTTCAGGTGGCCTTACGGGTGAGTACACAGTGCGTACTCACCCGGCAAGTGCCGAATTTCTGGCCCATTATTAAATCTACTTCCACCAGCCTTTCAGGCAGTGCATTCCAGCTCACAACAACTCGCTGCATAAAAAAATTCTCATCTCCCCCCGCCCCCGTTCAGAACAAAATCTTAAATCAGTACATCAGAATCTGTTAATGTCAGCAATTTGAGCTATCTGCAAATTTGTGGGGACAGGAATTTAAGCTTTAGATGTGTTTCTCAAGACTCCATTGTATGTACTTACGTGGACACGCTGTAGTCCGATGTGCTCTTTTGAGGATCGAATGAAGGACATTCTTGAGCAGTGATTGAGGGAGCTCGAGCTGGTCCGAGGTGTCAGTCTAGGCTCAGTGGTAGGAAGGGTGCGAGAGATTGGCCATGGGAGCCATTTTACCACAGCAGTGTTTTCATCAGTAAACACGGTATTAACCAAGTGCAAATTACATTTCTGTGGTGATTTTCTACGAGATAGTCTCCATTAAGTGATTTATGAGCCCATGTCGTTTCAACAGCTGAGGCTGCTGGATCTGTGACAAACAGTGTACTTGTGTTGCTGAAGAATTCCTCTGTATGTCTCCTGAGTTTCTGGTGAAACCTTTCTGAACGCATCTCTCTTTTCACTAGATATACCGACCGGAAGAAATATCATGAATACATGTACGATCTTGCTACATGTAGTGAGCTGTGCCATTCTTCCCCCTGAGCGATGGGCCCTGTCTCTAGATCTAAACTGGCGTCTTTTTTGGCTGCTTTATGCAGAAAGCCTCAGCTCGATGTTCAAGAGTCTCCGAACCAAAATACTGAGAACCCCACATTAGCATGTTTCTATTTGTCTGACGTGGAGCGCAGAGCCTCTCCCTCTCCACTTAGCTAAAATCCAGGAAACTGAGGCAAAGGTTGGTCAAAACCAAGGCGCAGGAGCCCCCAGGTGTTCGCAGGGGTACTGCTGGAGTGGAACCACCTGAAACTGTACCAGCACAGAGCGCTGGTCAATGACCTGCCTCTTCACCACCGGGACAACCCTGACCAATCCCATTGAGAGCTTTTTGGAAGAAACGACTGATTGGATAGATACAGGGAATGCAGTAGATGTGGTGCAAATGGATTTTCAGAAAGTGTTCGATGAGGTTTCTCACACGAGGATTGTTACAAAATTTCAGGCATATGGTATAATCAGAAATGTAGCAGCATGGAGAGAAAGTGGGTCAGGAGACAAAAGGGTAGGGTTAAAGGGCCCTTCTCAGATAGGAGAAGGGTTGGGAGTGGTGCACCCAGGGGTCAGTGCTGGGTCCACTTTTGCCCTCAATATATATATAGATGATTGTACTTGGGCACAAGAAGCATGATATTGAAATGTTATGATGACACAAACGTAGAGGGTTTTGGCAAACAATGAGGAGGACTGTAAATGACTTTTGGACACAGACTGGCTAGCAGAATGCGCAGACAAGTGGTAGATGTAATTTAATGCAGATAAGTGTGAAGTCATGCGTTTCGTGAGGAAAAACAAAGAATGTGAGTATAAACTCAATAGAAAGACACCGAAAGGTGCGGATAAGCAGAGAGACCCAGGGGTTCAAATATCTAATTACCTGAAAGTGTTAGTTCAGGTAGTCAAAAATAGCCAATAGCTTTTAGGGTTTTATAAATAGGGGCATAGAGTACAAGAGTAATGTGTGCAGTTTTGGAGATCCATTATAGAAAGGACGTTAAAGCCAGAGAGAGCGTACAGTGTAGATTCACCAGGGGGATGCCAGGGATGGGAAACTATAGTTACGAGGAGAGACTTGAGATACTGGGTCTATTACCACTGGAGTACAGAAGGCTAAGAGGAGATGTAATGGAGGTTTTTAAAAAAATTATGAAGGTTTTGATAGTGAATAGGGGAAAACTATTTCTTCTCATTGGGGAGTCAGTAATCAGGAGTCATTCATTTAAAGTTGTCACTAATGGAGTGAGGAGAGAGGTTAAAAGAAATGACTTTATTCAGAAGGTTGTTGGAGATTGAAATGCTTTTCCACAGGGAGTGATTGAGGCAGAGACCATTGCATCTGTTAAGGGAAGAGTGGGTAAATATTTGACGTAGAGAAAGGAGAGAGCAGGGCAATGGGATTAGCTTTGGATTGCTCTAATAAAACTTGCCACGTAGGATAGGTGGTAATGACGCATGCCAGAGATAGGAGACTGAGAGATCCAAAATGAACAAAATAGAAACAAGATGGGGCTTATAGAGAAACCTAAGAAAGAGAGCTGGTAAATGTCATCATTGGTTCTGGTGTTTTTTATGGATGTAGAAGGATTCAGGGGATACACTGATGTCAGGATTCAGTGATGGGACTGTCTTTGCTGATAGTCCTTATTCAGCAATTACTAATCATCCTTTCTGTGGTGTTTTTCAACGGGATTGTCTCCATCGAGTGATTAATGAGCGCCTGTCTTAAATATTAACAGCAGTGAAAGTGAGACAGCTGTGGCTGCTAGTTCTGTGGCTTAATCGTGCTGCGTCTACCCTCAGTGCAAGCTGAGATCCAACAACCGCACAGCCTTCTGCTGTGAGTACTGGGTCTGGCTAATACTGGGAGCAGTTGTCACTGTCTCATCCTGAGTCCAATAATGACACAACCCCTGGTGAGTGCTAGAACTGTTTCATCCTGAGTCCAATAATGACACAACCCCTGGTGAGTGCTAGAACTGTTTCATCCTGAATCCAATAACCACAAAACCCTTGCTGAGTGCTAGAACTGTCTCATCCTGAGTCCAGTAACCACACAACCCTTTGCGTGAGAGCCAGGAATGTTTGATCCTGAGTCCAATAACCATCAGTAGTTGTGACGGCAGTAGCAGTGCTGAGTGTGTGAGTGCGAGTAGAAGGAGGTGTAGTGTAGTATCCCACTGTGATTGGAGGAAAGTCTTGTGCACCAGGGGATGGAAACATTGCTGGTGCTGGGGCTATAGTCTGGTGACACAGTGCTGGGTAGAGAGTAAGAGAGATGTGAATAGGAGTCTTACCTTGGCCGTCCTGGTAAGATCATAAAATTTCTTCCTGCACTACAACGAGATCCTAGGAAGTATGTTGCTGGCATTGACCTGCTCAGCTACCTCCCTCCATGCCTGTTGATTAATTTCCCTGGGTGCCTGTCATCCATCTCCAGGACAGAGGAGCTCCTTCTTGGTCCTCGCATGCTTCTCAAGGACCTTCAGGGTCGTATCTGAGAATCAGGGTGCCCTGTCGGACGGCACTCAGTCTGCTGCCTCGGTAACGTGTTGACCACTGAACACGTTTGATAAAGTGCACCTTCCCTTTAAGAGCTGCAGGCTAACTTTAAGTGGCGGCAGGTCCGCCAGATTTTCTGCCCTCCCACAAAGGTGAGCCACCTTTCAACAGTGCGATTAGCGCCGGCAGCTCGCCCCTTCTATTTAAGTGAGGGTCAACCAATAAAATCGATCGGGCCTCCTGCTGACGTGATTGGATGGGTGGAAGAGTTGCCCTGCCCACTGCCCGCCTGATGTGCGATCCACAACAAAAACTGACCCCTCAGAGCCTTATACCGAGGGTGGGGTGCAATAGGACACGTGTTATACCTGGCGTTCTCACAGGGAGGGGTGTGTTTGAGTATGTTCCACCTGATTCACACTGTGGCCTAATTGACCTTTTGACCAAAATAGCGCCACAGGAAGGTCACCAGTTAAAAAAACATGCAGCATCCTCGGCTTTATTAACAGAGGCACAGAGTACAAAAACAAAGACTTTATGCTAAACCTTTATAAATCACTGGTTAGTTCTCAGCTGGAGTATTGGGTTCAATTCTGGGCACCGCACTTTAGGAAGGATGTCAAGGCCTTGGAGAGGGTGCAGAAGAGATTCACTAGACTGGTACCAGGGATGAAAGAATTCTGTTATGTGGAGAGACTGGAGAAGCTGAGCTTGTTCACCTTAGAGCAGAGAAGGTTAAGAGGGGATTTAACAGAGGTGTTCAACATCATGAAGGGTTTTGATAGAGTAGTGTAACAGAGTAAGCGAGGAACGAGATGTGAGCCAAAGGCTTTTGAGAGCTCTGTATCCGCGATAGGGGAACAGATTGAAGAAATTGTACAACATGTCAGAATGACCAAGGCAAGGTGCTATAGCCTTAAGAAATCTTTAAAGGCAATTAAAGTCAATCAGGATCGACTCCCATGCTGGAAGGATAAAAGACAAGGAAATAGTTCAGTTGGGAGAGGTTGGAGTGGAAGGACTTACGAACGAGAAGGTGTAGGCTGGAAAGAAATCTCTGTTACTGTTTGGTTTATCTCTGCACTTAAAGGCACAACTGCAGTCCAAGTGCTTTCTGTTCCTTTGGCCGCAGCGAGGGGGTTAAGGCTCGCTGGCGTTCGCATGAGCTGGTCGGGTGTATGATTAAACTCCGGCAGCATCGCTCAATCACCGTTATCCGTGTGGGAGCAGGTCACTTCGCGGATCAGGATTCCTGCTGTGCAGACACAAAGGGGAACTGTGACAGCTGACCTCTCATCCAGTGACATTTATTCTTCAGCATTCAGCAGCCAACGGCCTGTTCCGCGGGAGTGTGGGAGACAAAGTTTTGTTGTGTCGATCTGGAGACTGTGTGGGCTGGGAGAAACTGTAAGGGGGGTTCAATTGGATAACATCCGAAAAACGGGCGCCGGGACAACGCCGCGCGATTAACCCGCGCCCGTTGATTGCAATGCATTCGGGTGCCAACTTGGTGCTGCGTGCTCACTTCCATGATTGCTGCGTGCAGCCAGCGCTCCCTGCGCTGCATCAATCAGCAATATTGTGAGAACATAAGAGCATAAGAAATTGGAGCAGGAGTCGGCCATACGGCCCCTCGAGCCTGCTCCGCCATTCAATAAGATCATGGCTGATCATTCACCTCAACTCCACTTTCCCGCCCGATCCCCAGATCCCTTGATTCCCTTTAGCGCCCAAAAATCTATCGATCTCAGCCTTGAATATACTCTTGATCCGTGAGGAACCTGTAAAATACCGACCTGGTTCTCTTCTGGCCCTGGGTCCAATTGTCGACAGGTTTCCCCAGCACAGGTGGCACTGTGCGCAGCTCACGTGGTTCGGAGTTACATCATGTCAGGATCCAAATGATGTGATCAGACCCCGACTTTTATGAGGCACTCACCTGCCGACGGCAAGGGATTCGGACGTCTCACAAAACTTGACATGCGAGAACAACCATTTGGACTTTCCCAGTGGATATAATGACTGGAAAATCTGGACTGTTGCCAGTCTGGGGCGCTGAGCTCCAGGTCCGATTCTTCAATCGGCATTCCCATCGAGCAAGACTCTCTGCAGGGAGAAGAGTCTCGTACAGTACACATCCGACCAATATGATACTGGCCCTGAAATTCGCCTCTACGGCTTGCCGCGGGGGTAAGGATCGCGCGCACTTACCTACCGCGCCTGCCGTTGTGTTTTGGGCCCACGGGAACTTCAGCTCCTGGGCCTGCTCCAAGTGCCGGCGCGCAGTGCTTGCGTATTCCAGGGGCGCAGTTAGTGCGATGCGTCCCCTGGGATCACGTGAGACCTGTCAAATCTGTGAATTGAAATCGGCCCCAAAAGAACAGCTAAACTTAAAATAAATTTTAAAAAAGCCCATCACATTTATAAAATAACTATAGTTAAATAAATTAACCACTTTAAACAAAAATTTAAATTTTTGAAAAAATTAAAATACTTTTTAAAAGTGATAAAGATAAACTTACCTTTCTTTAAAGTATCTAAAAAAGATAAACCTGTTGAAATTTTTTTTTAATTATACTTAATTAACCACTTAGCTTGTTGAAAACGGCTCCTGCGCCTCCTTTTTATAAGCATAGGTTCTTCACTACTTACCCTCCCGTAGAAACCTGAAAAAAAATCTAAGTTTGCTGCGTGCGCGCAGCCTCTACCGCGCACGCAGTTCACCTAGGAACCGCCCCCTTCACCAGACTGGAAGTTCCGGTTTCCCGCGCATGCCCAGTGCATGCAGGAAACCGGCACTTCGGGATGCATTACGGGTGAGTACACAGTGTGTACTCACCCGGGAAGGGCCGAATTTTTGGACCATTATCTCTCCATCCTGAGGTTGGCGCTGGCTCTGTGGTGGGACCACAATGGCAACACCAAGAAATGTCTACCATGATCGAATCTCATTTTCAGCAGAAATATTTTACACGGGACAAGCTACAGCCTTTCTGGTGACATGACCCCTGGAGTAATAAACTGACCCTTTTTATGTTAAATTGGTTCACAGTAGTACAGCTTAGCTGTGTAGTCTTGTATTTTCTGAGAGTCCCTGCACAGAGTCCAGCCCACTGGGAGTGCCGATCGATGAATTGGGCCTGGAGGTCAGTGCCCCTGATTGACAACAGTCCCAATTTTCCAGTCATTACATCCACCGAGTTGTCCAAATGGTGGTTCTCGCATGTCAAGGTGTCAGCTGTGGCTCAGTGGGTGGCGCTCTCGCGTCGGAGTCAGACGGATGTGGGTTCAAAGTTCCCACTCCAGATACTTGAGCTCAAAATAATCCAGGCTGACACTTGAGTGCAGTGCTGAGGGAGCACTGCACTGTCGGAGGTGCCGTCTTTCGGATGAGACGTTAAACCGAGGCCCCGTCTGCCATCTCAGGTGGGTGTAAAAGGTTCCATGGCACTATTCTAAGAAGAGAAGAGGAGTTATCCCCGGTGACTTGACCAATATTTATCCCTCAACCAACATGATTTAAAACATTGGGCTGGATATTCCGATCCCTACGGCTGAGTACGCACTGTGTGCCCACCCGTAGGGACATCGGAAATGCCGGTTTCAGGCATGCACAGCGCATGTGCTGAAAACCGGCATTTCCGATCTGTCAAGAATTCTCTTGATAGATCCTCCGGCTGCCCGAGAGAAGGGCCTCTGCGGGCGGATAGTTCCGCTTTTTGGAGACCCTCCACCCGCAGAAAACCCTTACAAGTCTTATGCCTGGTAAAGGCAGGTGTAAGGCCTGCTTTTACCAGGATAAGAGTAGAAAAAAAAGTTAAAAAAAAAAAAATTTCACTGATTTATAATTTAAAAATACTTTAAAAAAAGGTAAGTTTATTTTTAGCCCCGTAAAATACTTCAATTATTTTTTTCAAAAAATTAAATTTTTGTTTAAAATATTTAATTTATTGTAATTTCAAGTCATTTTAAAAATGTGATTTAAAAAAAAATGTATTTAAAGTTTTACTATGTTTTTGGGGTGATCTCCATTCATATATTTGACAGGTCTTCCTGTCAAGTGTATGAAGGGAGATTCCCTTCTTTGATTGGCTCCCCATGGCCCACGTGATCCCAGGGATGCTGTGAACTACCTGCGCCTCTGGGATACGTGGGCCCTGCGCACCGGCAGTTTGGAGAGGCCCAGGATCGGAACTGTGCGCGTCCCGGGCGCCCTCTGGTAAGGGCGCAGATTTTTCCAGATCGCAGTCCTCCGCCCGCGGGAGGCCTGCGATCGGAAAATACGGGCCATTATCTGGTCATTTATCTCATTGCTGTTTGTGGGAGCTTGCTGTGCTCAAATTGGCTGCTGCGTTTCCTACATTACAACAGTGACTCCACTTCAAAAGTACTTCATTGGCTATAAAGTGCTATGGGACGTCCTGGGGGGATGTGAAAGGCGCTATAGAAATGCACGGCTTTCTTTCTAGTTTGCTCCTCAAAGTAATTCATCGACATCCAGAGAGTCTTGTGGCACAGCTGTAGAACACAGTGCATTTTTGACAAATGTGTTTCTGATTCCCAGTGCAAACAGCATTGTTTTCCATCTCAGCAACATTCTGTTCAGCATCCCCTGAGTATAAGCCACATAAATATTGGAACATTAGGAACAGGAAAATGCATCAAACCCAGTGTCTACCAACCCTTCCCTTTTAGATAGATCATCTATCCACCTGCTCACCATGCCCCACAAATCCTTCTCTCTCTGACAACAACTTGCATTTACTTAGCCCCTTTGACATAGGGAAAAGAAAACCATCCCAAGGGATTCCACAGAAGGAATATGGGAGATCTTCACTTCAGGAGAGATGTGCAGGGGTCACCCAAAAGCTTGGTCGAAGAGGTGGGTTTTGAAGAGGATTTTAAAGGACAGGAAGGTAGAGAAGTAGAGGGGTTTAGGGAGGGAAATTCCAGAGAGTAGGACCCAGTTTTGTCTGACTCACTGAGAGGGAAGGTTTCCTTCGGTTGCTATGTGTTATTGATAGCTTGAAGATTTCCCCGAATTCTGTTTCCAGAGAAATTATAAACCTGTTCATTCAGAATGCTCTCCTTCCAAAGGGAATCATTCCCTCCCCCCCCCCCACTCCCCATCTAATGTTTGACTTGGGTCCGCTGATATTGGAACCCTTCACCAATTAACCTGGATCAACGTTGCGAATTCCGATCAGAAGCTTGAATACTGCACCTTAAAACCTTTGCTTTTCCAAAGAGAACCAGCTGATTAGTTCAGCATCGAGTCCCAGCAGAGTTAACAGAACATTCGAGGGCACGGATTTGATGTTTCTGGGAGTGTTCCAACACTGTGTTTGCCTCATTAATCACCCAGCGTCGGCCTTTATACAGATGTGTGTCTCTGGCAAACGTTTCCCACACTCCACTACCTTCACCATTCATCTTGTTGATGCTGCTAGCCCCCTCCACCTACACTGTTTGGCTCGGCACTAGATTAGATTCCATTTGCCACAAATTACTCTGACTCTTCCAGCTCCCTGGGAGTTACATCAGTTTCTGCTGCGCGGTTGATCATCTTTCGAAAGCCGCCGTTCTTTGCACGGGTCGTGGCTCGGCTTGTATCTTAAGTTTATTTGCTTTTGACGATTCTGCTGGGATCGTGACGCCAAACATCTGAGAACAGCACGCCTGCCCCCTGCCCGAGGGTCGATTCTGCCAATCTACTCTTTCAGCATTCCGCAGGGACCGCTCCCTCCGCGACACCCTAGTCCACTCCTCTACCACCCCCAGCACCCCTTCCCCTTCGCCCGGCACCTTCCCGTGCACGCGCAGGAGATGCAACACATGCCCTTATACCTCCCCTCTTCCCACTGTCCAGGGCCCCAAACACCCCTTCCAGGTGAAACAGCGATTTACTTGTACTTCCTACAATTTAGTATACTGTATTCGCTGCTCACGATGTGGACTCCTCTACATTGGGGAGACCAAACGCAGATTGGGTGACCGCTTTGCGGAACACCTCCGTTCAGTCCGTAAGGGGGACCCCGAGCTCCCGGTGGCCTGTCACTTTAATTCACCGCTTCACTCCCACTCTGACCTCACCGTCCTCGGCCTAATACACTGTTCCACGGAAGCTCAGCGTAAGCTCGAGGAACAGCACCTCATCTTTCGTTTAGGCACGCTACAGCCCTCTGGACTCAATATCGAGTTCAACAATTTTAGATCATAACCTCAGCTCCAATCACATTTATATTTTATTTTATCCACCCTTTTATTTGTCCCCCCCACCTTTTTTTTCCTCCTAGAAGCTGGCAGCTGTCCTTCATTCTGCCAGTAGATTTTACACTTCATTCAGCCTTAATCTGTCACATTAACACCACCTCTAGCCTTGCATATCTCTTAATGTCTCTTAATGTCTCTTCATCTCCTCCTTTGTTCCTTTATCCCCTCCCCCTTTTCCCAGCTTTACCCTGGCCTTAAATCTATTTGATTTCCAGCTCTTCCCAGTTCTGATGAAAGGTCATCGACCTGAAACGTCAACTCTCTTTCTCTCTCCACGGATGCTGCCTGGCCTGCTGAGTTTTTCCAGCGTTTTCTGTTGTTATTTCTGCCAATCTACTCTCCTGACGCACGGCAGCAAATCCTATCGGGAATCCTCCGTTCCGTCTCCATTCCTTGAAGTTCACAGGTGGAAGATCATGGGAAGTGCGCTCATGATTTCGGGATATCACTTACCCGCTTTCGTAAATCCGATATCAAATAAACCCAGGCCAGGAATAGCGTAGATTAGATCCAAAATAAAGCTCCCTCTGCACACTAAAAGAAGAACTTGCATTTCTATAGCGCCTTTCACAACCTCAGGACGTCCCAAAGCGCTTTATGGCCAATGAATTACTTTTGAAGTCACTGCTGTAATGGAGGAAAAGTGGCTGCTAATTTGCGCACAGCAAGCTCCCATAAACTGCAATGAAATAAATGACCAGATAATCTATTTTAGATGTTGGTTGAGGGATAAATATTGGCCAGGACACCGGGAGAACTCCCCTGCCCTTCTTCGAATAGTGCCATGGCACCTTTTACATCCACCTGAGAGAGTAGTCTGGGCCTCAGTTTAACATCTCACCTGAAATACGGCACCTCTGAGAGTGCCTCAGCACCGCACTGGAGTGTCAGCCTAGACGATATGGTCAGATCCTGGATTGGGGCTTGAATCCACCACCTCCTGACTCAGAGGATACCCACTGAGCCACGGCTAACATGTCAACCACGCCACGGCTGACTCTTGCTTCAAACACTCCCAGGGCTGGTGGATGCAGAGTCAAGTGCTCTCCAGATACTGTCTGATCAGTGCTTTCAGGTCCAGTTGGATTGGGTGGAGCATTAATCTACCCTTGGCTCTACACCAACAACGAACCTTAGCCCCGATCGCACTAGTACACCCCCGACTGCTGTACTGGGGTTTTGGATTCCCACCCACTAGGATCGGGGTTGTAGCTGCCTCAAACTCATTACACACAGGAGCTTCATCAGCTGATCAGAGCGAGCAAGAGACTTCCATTTGAATTCAGGCTCAGAGCTGTAAAGAGACTATGTGGATCCATTGGGCCAGCATCGGATGACCGTTGCTGAGATTTCACAGTCGTAACTGTAAGGTTTCCAAAATTTGCAGATCCCCAAAACCTAAGGAAAAAGGACTTTAGAACTACCTCAGAGTGATAAAAATCCATTTGGGCCTAACCTAAGGAATTTAAGACCAAAAACCAAGTTTTGGCATTTTAAAACCATGTCTGGGCCTGTAAAGGGACAAGGAGGTGGGTTCGACCTCTGTAAAAGCAGTTTGGCTATTGCAGTTAATTACACTGTCTGGGGAACCGGGATGACCTCACTCAAGCCCCAGCAGACATTAACATTTGAACAATAGACCCTGGGAGAAGACAGTCCCACCCAAAATACAGGCCCCATCAAAACCGATTACAGGGCCCATCAGAAACATGCATAATAAAACCCACTCAGGACCATTCTATAGAAAGACCGAGTCCAGCCTAGAAAACCAAACAGGAAATCAATCACCAGTGATCAACCAAGGAGATCGACAGGCTGCAAGCCATCCCAAAACCCATTTGACACTTACAGAGCAGTTACTGGTGACAGGCCCACCAAAATCAGACAATGAACTGAGCAGATTTGGCGGGTAGATAAGGCCACTTCAATTCAGTATAATTGAAGGCCCGTAAAGCAACAGAGAACAAGAAGAAGCAAGGAAGAAGACAAGCCGAGCTGGAAGCGAGTCGGCATCGCTCACCACTCAGGCACACCTGAATCCAGCTCGTGAAGATACCACCTCGACGGACCTCCAACAACGGTCCCAACACAGTCACCCGGAGCAACAAGCAGCAACAAGTCACCGACGGCTCCACGAGGTCGATCGAAACACTAGACAAGGCCTAAAACCATCGCGTAAAGCAAAGGCCTCAAGAAACCAACAACCGCACATTACTCCCAACTGACCGGGTAATAGCAGGCCACCGTGACCAACAAAGACCAACTCAAGGGAAGAAAAACCCGAAGAACCGCAAAGTTCCCACTCTACAATCTACTCCTGACTTACCCCTGGGTAAGATTTTCCCCAAAGACTCTAAACCCTACTGCTAACCAAAAGAAATTGGGTACTCACCAGATAAATCCAAACTGACATCCTACCGCATCAGCGAACTCACGAAGACTGACCAGAGACGCAGGTGAAGTCCTCTACCGCATACGGGGTACGGCAGACACTAACCGCCATAAACAGCGAACCCCAAAACCGCGATTTAGCCCAACTGTCAAAGGATTGGTGAGCATTATCCCTGGTCCTTCAAAGCCTAACTTAGCTAGTAAAGAGGGGTTGGGAGGGGTGAAGTATTGTTCTATTGCCATTTCCCTCGCTTGTACCGAAGTGTTCCCCACCTTTAGAGTGTTAAGAGTGTTATTATTTGTGTTTTACCTTTTGAATAAAGATTGAAGTTCTTTTCACCAAACTCAGTTGTCTGCTGCACCTTTTATCACAACCCCCAAATAAGTCCAAGGTCTAGAACCAAGGGAGTGGGAGCGATTCGAACCGCTAAGACGTCAGAGGTAAAGCTGACACAAACCACCACCCCCTACAAACTGTACTCTTTATTAATGCGTTTTACAATGTCACACAGCCGACTGCACAGGGGGGATTCATCCCCATCGGATCTGTCCCAGCAGAAACTCTCCAAATGTAGTTTTTGACATTTGACCTCCATTTTATTTCAAAGGTTGATTTTAAAATAATGGGGGGCTGTTCCTTCCATTCAGTATTTAGGCAGACGCTGTAATTACAGGTATGTCCACTAGAAATAATGAACAGAGTAAATCTTCCCCTAAAGCAATTGCCCCACCATTCACACTCGGCCGTCTATAAATGTCGGACTGATCTTGTTACCAAGCTGATGGTGCCCACTTTCAATCTCGGGGTTTGAGCAGCTTTCACGAGTGACACTGTCCCGTTGTAATTCTGCTGCTCTCAGAGTTTTAGGCTGCCTGTGTTCAACCTAATTTCCTCTCCTGGGAGGACAAGACATGTTCTCCAAGGACATCTGTCTGGTTGATGTTAATGATGTTCTTCGACTGACGCACTGGCAGATGTGCATGACTGATATTTAATCAGTTCCTAGATTATTTTTTTTACAACGATCCCACGTCACCTGTCCGACCTTAGAGAAGCTCTCTGTCAGCTTTGACACAGTGGTAGCTCGCTGCCTCCGAGTCAGAAGGTCATGGGCTCAAGTTATAGAGCATTAACCAGCCTGACACTTCAGTGCAATAAAAGATCCCATGGTACTATTTCGAAGAAGAGCAGGGACTTCTCCCCAGTGTCCTGGCCAATATTTGTCCTTCAACCATCATCACCAGAATCAGATGATGCCACCTTCCGCACCAGTGTTGTCCTCTTTCCTTTGTCCTTAGCTGAGGATTCCCCTCCATCGTGGTTGACATGGCCATCGACCGTGTCCGTTCCATTTCCCGCACTTCTGCTCTTACCCCTTCCCCTCCCTCCCAGAACCACGATAGGGTTCCCCTTGTCCTCACCTTTCACCCCACCAGCCTCCACATTCAACGGATCATCCTCCGCCATTTCCGCCATCTCCGACATGATCCCACCACCAAACACATCTTCCTCTCCCCTCCCCTTTCAGCATTCTGAAGGGACCGCTCCCTCGGCGACACCCTGGCCCACGCCTCTATCACCACCAACACCCCCTCCCCTTCCTACGGCATCTTCCCGTGCAAGCGCAGGAGATGCAACACCTGCTATTTTACCTCCTCCCTCCCTACCGTACAGGCCCCAAACACTCCTTCCAGGTGAAACAGCGATTTACTTGTACTTCTTTCAATTTAATATACTGTATTCGCTGCTCACGATGCGGTCTCCTCTACATTGGGGAGACCAAACGCAGATTGGGCGACCGCTTTGTGGAACACCTCCGTTCAGTCCGTAAGGGTGACCCCGATCTTCCAGTCGCCTGTCACTTTAATTCTCCGCTCCACTCCCACTCTGACCTCTCTGTCCTCGGCCTATTACATTGTTCCAATAAAACCTTCCGGACTCAACACTGACTTCAACAATTTCAGATCATGACCACTGTTCCCATTTTGTCGGACAGCAGCTGTTGGTAATGGTTCTGCTGTTGCCATTCATGCCCCCTCTAGAGGTATATTCACTTGTTTCCTTACTTGTCCCATTACCACCCCCTTCTGCCTCGCACCATCATCCCTTTTGTCATGTAATCTCTCCTGCCTTCCATCCGATCACAGACCTTCAATTTTGTTCCTTCCTCCCCTTCCCCCCTTTCCCTGCCTCTGCACTTGTTTAAAACCTGTTTAATCTCTAACTTTTTCCAGTTCTGACGAAAGGTCATCAACCTGAAATGTTAACTCTTGTTTCTCTCTCCACAGATGCTGCCTGACCTGCTGAGTGTTTCCAGCATTTTCTCTTTTTATTTCAGATTTCCAGCATCTGCAGTATTTTGCATTTGTATCACCAGAATCAGATCATCAGGTCATTGTCACATAGCTGTTTGTGGGATCCTGCTGTTTTACTCTGCATTACAACAATGACGACACTTCAAAAGTACTTCATCGGCTGTGAAGTGCTTTAGGACATCCTGAGGTTGTGACAGGCGCTATATAAATAGAAGTCTTTCTTTCTTTATCCCTGGATCTCTGGTCCGGATGGGGCTTGACTGTGATGTGCCCGCCTCCCAGTCAGACACCTTCCACCATTCACTGTCGAGGCTCACACGTGAAGAGTGGGACCTGGCCAGGGCCCAAGAAAACAATCTCCACAACACGCAGCACATTAGCACTAAAAAGCTGCCAATTGAAAGGGTTTACAAGGCTTGTGTGCGGACCGTAAAGACACACTTTTATGGTTTCAATTTCCGACGGTCTTGAGAAACTCATCGCAACAACGGGCGCTGTCACTTTTTAAAATCCTGGTTTCGTTTGCCTGGGGTCAGAGGTCAGGGGTCAGGGGCCTCAAGTGCCGGTGTAAACATCGCAGCAGTAGGCCGCAGCCTCTCTCTTGTCCCCGGGCCACATCCGTTTGCCAAACAGCTCCATCAGAGAGATATTAGAAAACAGCCCTGACATTTTCACTTGGGACCCAGGCCCTGGCCCAGGTGGATCGGACCCTTCTGCGCTCTGCTGATTAGGGAGACAAGTGGAAACATTGATGAAGGAAATACGATTTTTCCCATCAGATGGCAAATGAACCGCGGCGAATGAAGGAGCAGGGCCATTAGGCTGCGGGCTGTCAAGTTCAACACTCTCCCAGAGCCCAGACACTGAGTAACAACAAAATAAAACAGGAGCATCTCAATGGCACGTGCTGGGGGCTCTTTATTTTGTTGTACTTTTAAACATTTCAATTCATTTACACCGGTTTGTGTGTGTTGGGACAATTTAATTACACAGCATTTACCAGACGTTATATATACAGAGCGTAGATTTTTCCACTGGCGTTATTTTTAATGTCAGGCGTTGTTATTTTTCGTATTGGTGTCTAAATTGTCAGACTGCTTGTCCGACATACAGTTCTGGATGAGCAAAAATTTTCTCCAATTAAATATTGGGAAGAGCGAAGCTATTGTTTTCGGTCCCCGCCACAAACTCCATCTCTCTTCCTAACATCTGTCTGAGGCTGAACCACACCGTTCGCAACCTTGGTGTCATATTTGACCCTGAAATGAGCTTCCGACCACATATCCGCAGCATAACTAAGACCGCCTATTTCCACCTCCGTAACATCGCCCGTCTCCGCCCTTGCCTCAGCTCATCCGCTGCTGAAACCCTCATCCATGCCTTTGTTACCTCTAGACTTAACTATTCCAACGCACTCCTGGCTGGCCTCTCACATTCCACCCTACGTAAACTTGAGGTCATCCAAAGCTCGGCTGCTCGTGTCCTAACTCGCACCAAGTCCCGTTTACCCATCACCCCTGTGCTCGCTGACCTACATTGGCTCTCGGTTAAGCAACGCCTCAATTTCAAAATTCTCATCCTTGTTTTCAAATCCCTCCATGGCCTCGCCCCTCCCTATCTCTGTAATCTCCTTCAGCCCCACAACCCTCCGAGATATCTGCGCTCCTCTAATTCTGCCCTCTTGAGCATCCCTGATTATAATCGCTCAACCATCGGTGGCCGTGCCTTCTGTTGCCGAGGCCCTAAGCTCTGGAATTCCCTCCCTCAACCTCTCCGCCTCTCTATCTCTCTTTCCTCCTTTAAGACGCTCCTTAAAACCTACCTCTTTGACCAAACTTTTGGTTACCTGCCCTAATTTACCCTTATGTGGATCGGTGTCAAATTTGTTGTCTTAAAATACTCCTGTGCAGTGCCTTGGGACATTTTACTACATTAAAGGTGCTATATAAATACAAGTTGTTGTTATTGTTGTATCTTCCCTTGCAGAACAGCAGTGGGAGGATTCCGACGCTGGTTAACACTCTGACAGGCCACGATGTGAACGCTCCTTCCATGGCCATAACATTCTTTATACCAGCCGGGAGGGTAGTTAGTGCTGTACGGCTGGAGGGTTTTATGGGCTCTCACAACCCATGTGATGAGGCGAGGGGTTTATCTATAGAGCAACAGATACCCGGGAGTGAGTTACAGGCTGGAACCTAATCAAGGGGTTCGAGGGGGTTTATCTATAGAGCAACAGATACCCGGGAGTGAGTTACAGGCTGGAATCTAATCGAGGGGTTCGGGGGGTTTATATATAGAATAACAGATACCCGGGAGTGAGTTACAGGCTGGAATCTAATCGAGGGTTTCAGGGGTTTATATATAGAATAACAGATACCCGGGAGTGAGTTACAGGCTGGAATCTAATCGAGGGGTTCGGGTGGTTTATATATAGAATAACAGATACCCGGGAGTGAGTTACAGGCTGGAATCTAATTGAGGGGTTCGGGGGGTTTATATATAGAATAACAGATACCCGGGAGTGAGTTACAGGCTGGAATCTAATCGAGGGGTTCGGGTGGTTTATATATAGAATAACGGATACCCGGGAGTGAGTTACAGTCTGGAATCTAATCGAGGGGTTCGGGTGGTTTATATATAGAATAACGGATACCCGGGAGTGAGTTACATTACAGCTAATAATACTCAGCTGGTCAGGCAGCATCTGTGGAGAGAGAAACAGAATTAATGTTTCAGGTCGATGACCTTTCATTACAGCCTTGGTCCAAACATGGACACAAGCGCTGAATTCCAGAGGTGAGGTGAGAGTGACTGCCCTTGACATCAAGACAGCATTTGACCGATTGTGGCATCAAGGAGCCCTAGTAAAATTAAAGTCAATGGGAATCAGGGGAAAATGCTCCACTGGCTGGTTGTTGGAGGCCAATCATTTCAGATTCAGGACATCGCTGCAGGAGTTCCTCAGGGCAGTGTCCCAGGTCCAACCATCTTCAGCTGCTTCATCAATGACCTTCCCTGCAACATAAGGTCAGAAATGGGGATGTTCGCTGATGACTTCACAGTGTTCAGCACCATTCACAACTTCTCAGATAATGAAGCAGTCCATGCCCGCATGCATCAAGACCTGGACGACATTCAGGTAACATTCAGGTAACATTCGTGCCACACAAATGCCAGGCAATGACCACTTCCAATGAGAGAGAGTCTAACCACCTCCCCTTGACATTCAATGGCATTACCATCGCCGAATCCCCCTCCATCAATATCCTGGGGGTCACCATTGACTAGAAACTTAACTGGACCAGCCACATAAATACTGTGGCTACAGAGCAGGCCAATGGCTGGGTATTCTGCGTCGAGTGACTCACCTCCTGACTCCCCAAAGCCTTTCCACCATCTACAAGGCACAAGTCAGGACTTTGTGATGGGATACTCTCCACTTGCCTGGATGAGTGCAGCTCCAACAACACTCAAGAAGCTCAAAACAATCCAGGACAAAGTAGCCCGCTTGATTGGCACCCCATCCACCACCTTAAACATTCACTCCCTCCACCACCGGTGTACCGTGGCTGCAGTGTGTACCATCTACAAAATGCACTGCAGCAACTCGCCAAGGCTTCTTCGGCAGCACCTCCCAAACCCACGACCTCTTCCACCTAGAAGGACAAGGGCAGCAAGCGCACGGGAACAGCACCACCTCCAAGTTCCCCTCCAAGGCACACACCATCCTGACTTGAAAATATATCGCCGTTCCTTCATCGTCGCTGGGTCAAAATCCTGGAACTCCCTCCCCTGTGGCAGCACCTCCACCACACGGACTGCAGTGGTTCAAGAAGGCGGCTCACCACCACCTTCTCAAGGGCAACTAGGGATGGGCAATAAATGCCGGCCTTGGCAGCGATGCCCACATCCCGAGAATGAATAAAAAAAAGTTACAGACTGGAATCTAATCCAGGGGTTTGTGTGGTTTATATATAGAATAACAGATACCCAGGAGTGAGTTACAGACTTAATGTAATTGAGGGGTTTGGGTGGTTTATACAGAGAATAATAGATACCTTGGAGGGAGTTAAATGTTATTCTTGTTGATTTCTGATTATTTAAATATATAATAACCGATATGTGCAAGAGAGTTACAGGCTGGAATCTACTCGAGTGTATTTAAGGAGCTGGGTGACTTCATGAAGTGTGTCAGTGAAGCTGTGACAGTCACACCGAGTGTTAATTCTGTCAGCACTTCTACAGATTTATTTGAGTATAATGCAAGGAATTACTGTGTAACACATCGAGGATAACTGGTTCTGCTGGCAAAGCAAAAATATCATGCAGCCATCCCAGAGAACGGCAAGCGATTAATTGATCAGTGAACTCAGAGACTTGATTGCAGCCCTGTAACGCTGCCACAGCCATTTTGTCTATCTGGTGCACCGAGATAAGGGGAGCTTGCAATCAACGTTACCAACAGTGCTGCTGAGACTCCCTGCATGCTTCAGTCATTAATGCTGCCACCTGATGCGATACTGGCACTTTGATCCCAGCTCCTACCCCCCATCTTTGTTCAGTCAGCTAATCCCAGTCGGTGCGGTGGTAGAGGTGCGACAATTAATCTCCAGGCTGGGAAGGAGAAATAATGAATTAGGGGGTCGCCCTCTGGATCACTGTCTGACGTCTTCTGCTCGGACTTATGGATCCTTGGTGAGGACAGGTGCAGTCTTGGCTGTGATGGACTCCATTGACAGCCATGGCTCAGTGGGTAGCACATATCCCTCTGCATCAGAGGGTGGTGGGTTCAAGCTCAGCTCCAGAGACTTGACCTCATGATCTAATGAGGGAGTACTGCACTATCAGAGTTGCTGTCTTTTGGATGAGATGTTAAACTGAGGCTCTGCCTGCCCTCTCAGGTGGCTGTCAAAGATCCCACAGTGCTATTTTGTTTTTACAACACTCCCTCATCACCCTTCTGACCTTAGAGAAGCTCTCTGTCAGCCCTGGCTCAGTAGTAGCTCGCTTGCCTCTGAGTCAAAAGGTCAGGGGCTCAAGTTTTAGCACATTAACTAGCCTGACACTTCAGTGCAGTAAAAGATTCCATGGCACTATTTGAAGAAGAGCAGGTGAGTCCTCCCTCCTCTCGGCCAACATTTATCCCTCAACGAACACCTAAAACAGATTATCTGGTCATTTATTTCAACACTGTTTGTAGGACCTTGCTGCGCCCAAATTGGTTGCTACGTTTCCTACATTACGACAGTGACTACCCTTCAAAAAAATACTTCACTGGCTGTAAAGCGCTTTGGGACATCCTGAGGTCATGAAAGGCGCTATAGAAATGTAAGACTTTCTTTATTTATAGTCAAACACTCAGGGGGAGAAATTCATTACAGCCCATTAATGGGCGGTAACTTTTGAAAAGTTTCAGAATTAGCGCCAGGCGTTAATGCTTCAGACTACACGCAAAATTCAGTCTCATTGCACAAAGGATTGGAACGTTAAATCAAGCACTAATGGCCTAGCTCGGTGACGCTAAACTCAAAGCGCTGACCAATATCAGGTGCAGTCTAATCACAAGTCATCATTGCCACAGGTACTTTCCAGTTCCTAAAGGGGAGGTTCATTGATGCTGCAGAACCTCATTCTCATTATTGCTTGCTGTGCAGCCATCTCAGCCAGCAGCAGCAGGTCAAGGAGAAGGAGCTGGGTGACTCAAGCAGCCGTAATGATGGCAGATCCACGCCCCAGGGAGAGAGCCCGCAGATTCTGCGACCATGCATTGGAGGCGTTGGTGTTCGCAGTGGAAAGACGGAGGGCGGTGCTCTACCTGGCTAGTGGCAGAGGCTCTCGCCGCAAGTCTTCCGCACCATGTGCAGTGAGGTAGCCCAGCATGTCTCAGGCAGCATTGTGGTCCCCAGGACCCACACACAGTGCAGGAAGAAATTTAACGACCTCACTCAGGTGGTCAGGGTGAGTTAATGCTTCAACAAATGCTACATACCACCATCTGAACCTCAGTCTGCACACAATGCCCAAAGCACCACATCCCAGCACTCACCCACCAACAATCTCCACCTACCAACACTCACACCCACATCTCACACCTTGCACACAATGACAGCTATTCAACTATGGCAGGCACATCACCCAAACACATTGCTCCACACTCACTCAAACACTTTCCTTTCTCTTGCAGGCCAAGTGGCTCACAACAGGAGGGAGCAGGAGTGGACAGGTGGGGAACAAGCCGACACCCAACCACTGTCTGAGCTAGAGACTCGAGTGCTGCAGATTATTGGGCGCCAGGTGGTGGGCGCCGTGGCTACCGGCAACCTTGACCCCCTTGGGGACAACGACAGTATGTTCATCCCTACTCCTTCTTCTCACATCCCACTTCCCCCTCACCCCACAAGCCTTTCGCACTTACCAGCTAATTATGCTGTATGCATGCATTTCTCCCTTCCAGCCCCCCTCCCCTCACCATAACCCAACTCTTCTGCCTTTCTGCTTTCAGATAATCAGCAAGCACCTGAGCAGCCTGTCCTGAGGGCACCGTTGAAAGCGAGGCAGGAGAAGAGGAGGAGGAAGAAGAAACTGCATCGCTGTATCTCTCACCCACAGACACCAGCTCAGATACTGGCACTGTGCGTTCTTTAGAGGTTAGTATAATAACGGGTTCTGCACAGGGTAAGGCACCGGACACGAGTGGGTTGCAGCAAGGCCAGGGGGAAAGGGTAGTTCAGGAGCCAGCTCCCCGGAGAGCGAGTTCATGCGCGAGTTCTGCTGCACAGGACTCAGATAAGGACCTCGATGGGGAGGCGTTCACAAGAAGGGTGATGGCCATGCACTCCGAGATGATAGGTGTAATGGCAAGGGAGCCTGAGAGCCTCTCGGCAATGGTAAGGAGTGTGGAGGAATCTGCCTCCAACATTGCACAGAGCTCTGCGCACATCATGGAGCCCATCATTTCCAGTCTGCAACGGATGATAGACTCCCAGAGAGACCGTGGCGACCCAGACCTGATTCCGCGTGTGATGGGCGATCTGGCAGCTTCCATTGCAGCACAGGTGGTTGCGATGCAACATCTTAGTGCTGTAAAGGAGTCTATGCTTGGTGGTGTCCAATCTCAGACTGCTCTCATACAGTCTCAGCTTGATGCCACGCAAGATCTGACTGCTGCCATCGTGGCTGGGTCTACCATCGTCGACCGGGGCTTTCACGGTGCCGCAGCAGGCCAGCAATCTGTGCTGCAACAGATTGCTAGTGATGCTGAGGTGCTGCCCCATGGGAGTGGCAGTGGGTCAGTGGAGCAGGAAGCTGCTGTCCTCTCTCAGGATGACAGCATTCCTGCTCCCACCACTGCCACTCCACCATTGTCCTTGTCGCTGCCCATCATCCAGCCAGCCCAGACTGCTGCCGCCCATGCTGAGGTGGTGCAGTCTACAGCCGGGCCTTCCAGACCCAGAGCTGGTCAAGGTCATCCTGCAAGGCCATCTGCAGTCTCCCCCATGGAAAGTCAGCACCCTTTTTTTCATTTGTTCCTGGGATCTGGGCGTCGCTTGCAAGGCCAGCATTTATTGCCCATCCCTAATTGCCCTTGAGAAGGTGGTGGTGAGCCGCCTTCTTGAACCGCTGCAGTCCGTGTGGTGAAGGTACTCCCACAGTGCTGTTAGGTAGGGAGTTCCAGGATTTTGACCCAGTGACGATGAAGGAACGGCGATATACTTCCAAGTCAGGATGGTGTGTGACTTGGAGGGGAACTTGGAGGTGGTGGTGTTCCCATGCGCCTGCTGCCCTTGTCCTTCTAGGTGGAAGAGGTCGCGGGTTTGGGAGGTGCTGCCGAAGAAGCCTTGGCGAGTTGCTGCAGTGCAGCTTGTAGATGGTACACACTGCAGCCACGGTGCGCCGGTGGTGGAGGGATTGAATGTTTAAGGTGGTGGATGGGGTGCCAATCAAGCGGGCTGCTTTGTCCTGGATGGTGTCGAGCTTCTTTAGTGTTGTTGGAGCTGCACTCATCCAGGCAAGTGGAGAGTATTCCATCACACTCCTGACTTGTGCCTTGTAGATGGTGGAAAGGCTTCCACCAGCCGTGCTGCAGCCATTGGGGCAGCACTGCGTAGGAGCACCAGAGTAGGCAAAGGCTCAGTGACAAGAGGCACTAAGGGATTGCACAAGGGTGAATAGCTAATATTGTTGTTGTAAATATGTGTTCACTGATTATTAATAAATGTATTAATTCAATATGGATTATTTTGCGGTGTCTCTCATTTCAGCTTTGCGCTGTGATATGGCCTGCGACAGGGATGTGGTGAGCAACGGGGATCTGGGGTTTAATTTATTGGAACCGCAGTCTGATGAGGTGGTCATGGACTGCCCTTCCGGAAGGCCAATTGAATGACTGCCTCCTCCCTCACTCCTGTTCTTCCTCTTCCTCCTCCTCCTCGTCTTCCTCTTCCTCCACATCCTTTTCCTCCTCCTCCACCTCCTCTCCATCTTCGTCCTCCTGAGGTGGTCCCACAATCCCTGGTGGCAAGGGCTGGGCCTTCATGATAGCCAAGTTGTGGAGCATGCAGCAGACTACGACGAAATGGGACACCCGCTCAGCCGAGTAAGGCAGCGGAACCGTTGCTTCAGTAGGCCGATGGTCTGCTCGATGATGTTCCTGGTGGCAGCATGGCTCTCATTATATGAGTGCTGGGCAGGAGTGTTGGGGTTGCGGAGGGGAGTCATGAGCCAGGTGGAGAGCAGACAGCCCTTGTCTCCGACCAGCCAGCCGCGAGCTTGACGTGATGGCTGGAAGAGTGTGGCACAGGATGAAGGCATTGTGGCTGCTGTCAGGATAGTGGGCATTCACATTAAGGATTCACTGTCTGTGGTCGCACACCAACTGCACATTAAGTGAGTGGTAGCCTTTGCGGTAACGGAAGATCTCAGGATTGTTATGCGGTGCCCGCAAAGCCACGTAGGTGCAGTCAATGGTGCTCTGCACCATGGGGAAGCCCGCCATCCTGGCAAAGCCACATGCAGATTCGTTCTGCTTCTCTCTGGTGATGGGGAAGGAAATGTAGTCCCTTCTCCTACTGTAGAGAGCCTCTGTGACCTCCCTGATGCAGCGATGGACAGTGAACTGCGAGATGTTAGCTATATCTCCTGTTGCAGACTGGAAGGATCCTCTGGTGAAGAAATTGAGGGTGACGGTGACCTTGACTGCCACTGAGAGAGCCGTGGTCGCCCTGATCTGAGGCTCGAGTTTTGGTTGCAGGAGGTGGCAGAGTTCTGTGACCACCTCCTTGGTGAAGCAGAGCCTTCTAATACACTGCTCCTCACTTAATTAGAGGTAGGAGAAGTGCTCTCGGAATACCCTCGGAGGGTAAGGCCTCCTGTTGAGAGCCCTCCTGGCCCTTCTCCTCCCTCTGGCCACATGTTCCAGTCTTTCTCGCTACCTCCGCTCCCTCCGCCGTAGATCCTGGAGGGCGCAGTCCACTGCCAGTACAGCCCACATTAATGTTACCAAGTCTAGCACTTTGATATGTTGTGAGAATAAATGTAACTAATTCTTAGTAGCCACAACACTCCTGATACTAAACAACCTTTAAATGACTGAATTAAACTGTTGCACAATGTCAAACTGACAAGGAAGCAGTGAAACAGCACTAACATGACAGCTGCGACTCATTACTCATGATCCTTTAAAGTAGCGCCCCTGGAGCTGGCATCCACCTGCTTGATGCCTCCTCTCCCTGTCGCTGTCGGGGTGAGGCGCTAAGGCAGGGGGCAACAATGAATTTTGCAGATCAGGCACCCAGTGAGCGTTGCACACTCACTGATGTCATGATCTGCTGGCGCTGAGGTCCCTGGTGGTAACTCATAGTGGCGGAGCTACGGGGTGGCCGGATTTGGCGTGCATCACTGGATTTGCCTCGCCCTGGCACTATTGCATCAGCACCCCGTTAGCACCCCTGCCAGGCGCTAACTGGAGGCGCTCACCAACTGATTTTCTACCTCGCACTGTCTAGGCTCACATATGCCCAATGAGATTCAAGGATTGAGAAAGAAACAGAGGAATGATGGAGAAGGAGGGTGAATTAGAATCAAATCACATATAGAAAGAGAAATAAAGAGAGACTGGATTAAGAGAGAAAAAAGAGACAGAAAGGAAAAGTAAAAAAAAATTAAAATTTGACAATTTTTAAATCTCTAAGAAGAATTTATTACATGCAGGAATGAGACTCAGCGGTTTAAATTGTTCCATTTCTGGGCTGGAGAGATTGATTGGCAGTGCATTAACAATTATCACCTCATTAAAAGGGAACTTAAGCTGTTGAGTACCAGTTCTAACTTTCTGTGGCGAGTTTAATTTGAGTTTAATGCGCAAATCCAGCAATTTCTTAAAAATAATGGGAGGTTGATGGCGGGCTGCCATTTGTACGAAGCAAGCAGAGGAGTGGCATAAATCAACCAACAAGTTATGGCAATTCGCAATTCGCGGCGTATCTCATCTTCGCAAGAATCTGCTGGCTGACTTGTGCACTATTAACGATGTTAACACATCGTTAATTTTCCAGCAAAATTTGGGCCATTATTTCATATCTATATATTATTTAAAATCTTGCAGAGAATGCACTTCCTGCCCAGAAACCTTACTTCCTGCTGTCACAATGTTTGGTCACACTTTAGTGTCAGCATTTTCCATTGTAAATCACTATGGCAAGATTTTGCATGGAATTTTGCTATGTCAACTGTCACGGTGTCGTCACAGGTTCTAGCCACCAGGTGGCTCTGCCAAACAAATTTCTTGAGTCTTTCTCTCAACTTCATTGCCATCTGATGATCATCAACTGACAGTGCACAACACCATGACTTATTTGCTGGTATTATAAAGATATGACTTATTTTGTAGACTTGCAAATAAGGACTGATGACAGGTGTGTAAGGAAGGAGCTCTTTCTACAGTTTACAGGATTGCTTTAATAGATGGAATGAAGATCTCCACTCTCTAGTGGTTATCTAGTCGAATTGCCATCTTCACAGAACAAATCGCTGTTCCTAGGAAGCTGGCCTTAAAACATCTCTCCTTCTGATGAAAGGTTATCGACCTGAAATGTTAACTCTGTTTCTCTCTCCACAGATGCTGCCTGACCTGCTGAGTGTTTCCAGCATTTTCTGTTTATATTTCAGATTTCCTGCTTGTTCTTAAAATGTGCCACATTGATTTGAATGCTATGTGCGACTGTTTTTAATGTTGCGGTGTATATTAATTATTGTTCCAATCCTTTCTCTGCAAGGAAGTTCTTTATGAATGATGACAGCTGTAGCCTTTTCATCTCTGATACAGATGAAGGATGTAAACTTTTGCATATGAAATGGAGCCTTTTATTCATTGGCAAGAGATTAATAGGATGTACAAGTCCTGTCTTTGTGAGCACTAGGAATTGACAGCCCTGAGTACATACTCATTAGGGAAGGGGCAGCTGCTGCCTCACATGTGGTGTAGGCTGAAATCAGTCGGGGCATGGAGGCCTTGTGTTCAAAGAAGCTGAGACCCTTTGCTGCAGATGGTTAGGATGGTTGGGGGAGTTAGTATGTGTGTGTGTGCGTGCGTGCGCGCATATGTGCTGTGTGTGTATGTATATGTAAGTGTGTACATGTATCTCTGTTTGTGTGCACTTGTGTGTGTGTGTATGTGTGTGTGTTTATGTATCTATGTGTATATGTATCTATGTGTGTTTGCATGTGTGTGCATATGTATCTACGTGTGAACTTGTGTGTGTGTGTGTGTGTGTGCGACTATCAGACAAAGGGAGCTCTTTTTGAGCCTGGCATATATTCATCCACTCGAGATCTATGTTGCATTTTCTGACCACTCTCAGTCTCCGGAGGGAGTGCTTTCACTAGCCCCTGCTACCCAGGCCAATTTGTAGAGTGCCCAGAAAATGAACAGAAAACCCTCTTCAGTTTATTTAGTTGCTAGTTTTATCACTTGCTTTGTCGCGAGCCCTTGACTCCGGAAGGCGACAGAATAACATGATACTGGATTTCGATATTAGCTATTAACTGCCTATTGTTGAGCAGCAAATCGTAGCAGTTACAGAACCTGTAATTTTAGCCATTGTTGAGCCACCTCCTTGTGTGTTAGGAAAGTAAGAACTCGCTCACAATGGCCGTGCCAGGCTAGGGTGTAAATAACAGTCTGAAGTTCCCTCGGGTTCCACTCCACTGCTGGAAGTGTAATCGGCCCCTGGCTCTTTTCCTGGGGTCGGGGTAACTTACATAACGAGGGTGGGCGTTGGGGCCATTAACGGCGCCAACTCGGGCACTCAGGTGAAGGAAGAAAACTTGGCGCAGCTTCGAGCGGCAGCGGCACACGGCTGGTGGGGCAAGGCGAGCAATCCCAAACATTTTAAAATTCCTTCTTTGAGTGAGGCAATGATCACTCAGCCCTTAGTAAAGCTGAATACCAGGAACACATTAGCAGGGTGTGAGTGATGGGGAAATACGTCATTTTTGTTCAATCGTCACCCCTGCCCGCACATACTTAGACGGAAGTGTATTTGATCATGCCAGCTCCGGTGGAAAATCTTGGAAGTGGCATCGCTGGGGCTACAGCCCCCGTTCCTGATTTTTTCCCCCGCCTTCCCAGGTTATTCTGACGTAACCTCAGAGGAAATTTGGGGCCAATATTCTTACCTAACAGTTCTCGCCCTTTTTTCATTGTCTATAGAAGCTATAGGGCCTGTCTTCAAAGCTTCCAGACAGATTCTAGGAACATAGGAACATTAGGAACAGGAGGTGGCCATTCAGCCCCTCCAGCCTGTTCTGCCATTCCATTAGATCGTGGCTGATCTGTATCTTAACTCCATTTTCCTACCTTTAGAAACATAGAAACATAGAAAAATAGGAGCAGGAGTAGGCCATTCGGCCCTTCGAGCCTGCTCCGCCATTCAATATGATCATGGCTGATCCTCTATCGCAATACCATATTCCCCCTCGCTTCCCATACAATTGATGCCTTTTGTGTCTAGAAATCTATCTATCTCCTTCTTAAATATATTCTTTGCTTCACATCCCTTGATAAAATTACCCAACAAAAATCTATCGCTATCAGTCTTGAAAGCTCCGATTGTCCCCCAGCATCTGTAGCCTTTTGGGAGAAGATAGTTCCAAATTTCTACTGTGAAGAAGTGCTTCCTGATTTCACTCCTGAATGGCCTAGCTCTAATTTTAAGGAGGAGACATTCGGTATCGCCCCATTTGGGGCGCAATTATCGGCCGGGCGCAAAGTTTAGTGCCTGGCGCTAATTATCGCCTCCGACTGCAAACTTGGCTTCTATCACCCCTGGAGGTAATTGGAGCGCTAAATCAGGTGCTACACACCTCTCTTAAGGCGCTATCGCCGAGGAGCGAGGCGCTACCTCAGAGCGCTGGCGAAGCTCATGTGATGTCAGTCAGCAATGGAACACAGGCACACTGGTGCCGGCCAGTTCTTAAAGGGGAGGGTCGATCTTGCTCTCCATCCACACCCTACTCATTGCAGCCTTGAATTTTAGCCTGGAGAGACCTGTACATCAATTCTGCTGGAAAGAACAATGGAGAGGCCCAGGGAAAGAGCTCAGAGTGCAGCCCCCAAAGTCTCTTCTAAATCGGTGCGAAGGAAGGTCAAATCAAAATGAACCTGCAAAGTGCTGCTCAGTACCCAAAACTCCTTCACACAGCGTTGAATCTCTCAAGAAGTTTCTCTCTCTCTCTCAGAATGCGTGGTGCAAAAATGTCGCTGACAATAAAAGACAGGAAGCGGTCGCCTTTAAATAGCGCTCCCCCAGTCCCTTCCTGACTGCAAAACGTTCCCCTCAACCTGTCGTTGCTAGCGGCAGGCGGAAAGGCAGGGGGCGCCACTTAATATCCGGTCCGGGGCGTTACCGGGGCATTGCATGCTCGACTGACGTCATGATCTGCGGGCGCAGGAGATCGTGGTGGTAGTGTTTAGCACCGCCGCAAAATGTCTGGTCAATTTCGCGAGCGGCGCAAATATCGTCGCGCCCGGGCGCGAGTTGCTTTGCGCCCCATTAGCACCCTCTTAGGGCGCTAACGGGAGGCGCAATGCAACTGAATTTTTCCCCCTAAGATTATGTCCCCTTGTTCTTGATTTCCCCCACCAAAGGAAATAGTTTCTCTCTATCCACCCTATCAGATCCTTTTAACATTTTAAACACATTGATCAGATCAATCCTCAGTCTTCTATACTCAAGGGAATACAAGCCTAGTCTATGCAACATGTCCTCATAATTTAACCCTTTTATCCCCGGTATCATTCTGGTGAATCTGCGCTGCACCCCCTCCAAGGACAATCTATCCTTCTTGAGGTGCGGTGCCCAGAACTGGACACGGTTACTCTGTACTTCTGTGCAACTGAAGCATAACGTCCTCCCCTTTGTATTCCAGCCCCCCTGAGATAAAGTACAAAATTCCATTAGCCTTTTTAATTGCTTTTTGTACCTGTCCACTAGCTTTTAGTGATTTGTGTAATTGGACTCCCAAATCTCTCCGCTCATCCACACTTCCTAGTTCGTCTGATTTGAACAAGACAGGTTGATAAATACGCTCAAAAAAGCGACTGAACAAATTTTAATAACTGTCTGTCAAATTGAAATGAAGCTACCAATCAAATGCACAGTTGAATAAATGTCATGTGATATTTGAATTGATACACATTTACTTCGTGTCTATTTCATAGAATCATAGAATCTTACAGCACAGAAAGAGACCATTCGGCCCATTGTGCCTGTGCCGGCTCTTTAAAAGAGCTATCCAATTAGTCCCACTCTCCCCGCTCTTTCCCCACATTTTTCCTATTCAAGATATAGCCAATTCCCTTCTGAAAATTATTATTGAATCTTCTTTCACCGTCCTTTCAGGCAGTGCATTCCAGATCACAACAACTCGCTGTGTCATTCCCCACCGCCCCCCCCCCCCCCCCCCCCCCGCCCCTTATCTCCCCTCTGGTCCTTTTGCCAATTATCTTACATCTGTATTCTCTAGTTATCAACCTTCCTATGAGTGGAAACAGTATCTCCTTACTTACTCTATCAAAACCCCTCATAATTTTGAACACTTCCCCTTAACCTTCCCTGTTCTAAGGCGGACAATCCCAGTTATTTCCTAGATTTGCTAAAATAAATGAAAAATGAACATTGATTCATGGCACAACGGTTCACTTTCTGCCTATCGGGAGCTTCCACTACTTTCTGATGAGGTTGAACTCAGCCTACAGTCTAGCACTAGACCCAAACCAGGCCTGTCACTCAACTCAAAGTACTCAGCTTCTACTCCATACAAATGGCCCTAAACGCTAGCTTCTCCCCACAAAGGCAGAGGAAAGCACTGCCACTGATGCCTGACTAGGGAACCTCTTAGAGGTACACAATGGGATAGAGAAAGCAAACCCAATTTAGTACCTTCAGAAAGACCAGGACAGAAGGACGAGAGGGCACGGGGTCAGGGGTGCAGAGGGTAAACTTGGGACAGACGGCAAGAGGTATTTCTTTACACAAAGGATGGTCAACAACTGGAACAGGTTATCAGGAAGGGTGATTGGACCACCTTAAGAAATAACTCGATTCTGTGATGGGGAGAGGTAGGTTAGAGTTGGGTTAGACTTCGGTAAGGCTAAGATCAAATTGACTGCTTGTCTAACATCCAGTACTAGATGAGATGCATTCTCCTCCACTTAAACATTGGGAGGACGCAAGCTATTGGCCCAGAAATTCGGGTTGGAGGCTTCCCGCGGGTGCAAGCATAGCGGGTGCACTTACCTAGCGCGCCTGCCGTTGTGCAGTGGGCCCGCGTGGGATTCGGATCCTGGGCCTCCTCCAGTGCTCGCGGATCCCAGCGGCGCAGTTAGTTCGAAGTGTCCCCTGGGATCACGTGGGCCATGGGGAGCCAATCGGAGCAGGGAATCTCCATTCATAGATTTGACAGGAAGACCTATCTAATCTATGAATAGAGATCGGCCCCAAAACCTAAGTAAAACTTCAAATAAATTTAAAAAAAAATCACATTTTTAAAATAACTATAAATGACATAAATTAACTATTTTAAACAAAAATTTTAATTTTTGAAAAATGTATTAAAGTTTTTAACGGGGCTAAAAATAAACTTACCTTTCTTTAAAGTATTTAAAAATGATAAACCTGTGGAAAAAATGTTTCAATTTTACTTAATTCACCTCTTACCTTGTTAAAAACAGGCCTTGCGCCTGCTTTTTCCACACGCAGCTGCTCGGGACTTACCCGCACGGAGAAACCTGTAAAAAAAGCCGAAGTTCGCTGCGTACGCGCTGCCTCTCCCGCGCACGCAGTTGACCCGCGAACCCCTTCCTTCACGAGACCGGAAGTTCCGGTTTCCCGTGCATGCGCAGTGCATGCGCGAAACCGGCACTTCCGGTGGCCCTACGAGTGAGTACACAGCGCGTACTCACCCGTGGGGACCCGAATTTCTGGGCCATTATGTTCTGACCCGCCACGTACTTTGTAATCTTGCCACTGGTTCGATCCCCCTCCCTGGTTGAACGAGACTGTTTGCCCCAGAACTGAGCTTCCGACCCCATATTCTCTCCATCACAAAGACTGCCTACTTCCACCTCGGTGCCACCACCTGCCCCTGCCTCAGCCCACCTACTGCTGAAACCTTCATCCATGCCTTTGTCACCTCCAGACTGTTCTACTGTTCTCCTGGTCAACCTCCCACCCTCCGCCCTCCATAAACTTCAGCTGATCCAAAACTCTGTGGTCCGAATCCTATCCGGCACCAAATCCCAGTCACCCACCACCCCTGTTGTCGCTGACCTACATTGGCTTCGTGGTTCCAAAATGCCTCAATTTTAAAATTCTCATTCTTGTGTTCAAATCCATCCGCGGCCTCGCCCCTCCCTACCTCTGTAACCTGCTCCAGCCCTCCAACCCTCCAAGACCTCAGCAATCCTCCAACTCTGGCCTCTTGTGCATCCCCTATTTCCTTCGCCCCGTCCAGGCCTTGAACCTCTCCAGTTCCCTTTCCTCCCCTTTCCTCTCTCTGACCAAGCTTTTTGGTCATCTGCCCCTAATATCCCCTTATGTGGCTCGGTGTCGAATTTTGTCTGAGACTCTCCTGCGAAGCGCCTTGAATCGTTTATCTACGTTAAAGGCGCTATATAAATGCAAGTTGTTGTTGTTGACTGCAAGTCGCAATGACCGCTTGAAGCCTCTGGAGCCCAGCGTTGGGAGCTGCAGAATGAAACCGCGGCAGTGTGAGAAGAGGGTGACTGTGGAGCAAGCTTTTAATATTAATCGTAGGCCTTCCCTGAAATGCAAAGGGGCACTGAGTGGCAGGCGTGCTACTTGGGCACTCCAGCTGCATCAGCCGAATGGAAATAATAAGTGAGTGGCTCCGTGAGCTCTTACCCACATTCAGTGTGCAGGCTGCTGACGAGCTGGTCGCTGCCCACCTAAATTGCCCTGCACTGATTGAATTGGGCAGGGAGTAGGCCTCAGGCTTCTGTGTCCAATAATATGCTGCGCCAGCCCTCGAAGTGACTGGCGATGGGGAGGGGAAAAAAAACTGTACCAAGCATTTCAAAATGAACAGACTTCAAGCGAGCCTAGAGTGGAAGAAATAATTTATTCCCGCAGCAATCTTGTCGGAGGTGCTGTCTTTCAGATGAAATGTTAAACCGAGGCCCTGTTTGCCCTCTCAGGTGGAGATAAAAGATTCTGCGGCACTGTTTGAAGAAGAGCGGGGGGATCCTGGCCAATATTTATCCTTCAATCAACATCACTAAAACAGATAATCTGTGCGCAAATTGGCTGCTGCGTTTCCCTACATTACAACAAGCCACTACACTTCAAAAAGTAATTCAATGGCTGTGAAGTACTTTGAGATGTCTTGAGACCATAAAAGGTGCTGTATAAGTGCGAGTTCTTTCTTTCTTCTATCGCACCTTCAATGTACGAAACATCCCAAGGCACTAGTGAAGTAAGTAAGAGGCACGAAGGCCAAGCCAGAGGGGAGAGTTTGGAACAGAAAGGCCTAACGGAGTGGCTGAGACAATGGTTAATATTTTGAGGTGCTCTAAAAATACAGCGGCTACATCGGAAGACTGGAAGATAGTGAATACTATCCCGAAGTCTGACAAGTGACTTAAGTATGAATCAAGCAATTATGGACCAGTCGCAAATCGATAGCGGGGAGATTGCCTGGAGAGCATTTCAGCAATATTCATCTAAAGAGCTAGAGACTAGAAGGCACAGTGACAATGATTTGGAAGAAATAGGTCACGCCTCGCAAATCTACCGGAACTCTGTGAGATGGGAATTAAATTAGTGGACAAAGGCTATTGTAAAGGCAGAATATAATGGGGTTTTCAGAGTGAATTCGATAACGTTTTGTTTTTAATCTTCATTCTCGGGATAGGGCAAGACCAGCATTTATTGACCATCCCTAGTTGCCCTTGAGAAGGTGGTGGTGAGCCTTCTTCTTGAACCGCAGCAGTCCGTGTGGTGAAGGTACTCCCACAGTGCTGTTAGGGAGGAACTTCCAGGATTTTGACCCAGCGACAATGAAGGAACGGCGATATACTTCCAAGTCAGGATGGTGTGTGACTTGAAAGGGAACTTGGAGGTGATGGTGCTCCCATGCACTGGCTGCCCTTGTCGTTCTAGATGTTGGAGGTCGCGGATTGGGAGGTGCTGTCGAAGCAGCCTTGGTGAGTTGCTGAAATGCATCCTGTGGATACTATACTCTGCAGCCACGGTACGCCAGTGATGGAGGGAGAACATAAGAACATAAGACGTAGGAGCAGGAGTAGGTCATTCGGCCCCTCGAGCCTGCTCCGCCATTCAATAAGATCATGGCTGATCTGATCTTGGCCTCAACTCCATTTCTCTGCCCGCTCCCCATAACCCTTGACTCGCTTACCTTTCAAAAATCTGTCTATCTCCACCTTAAATATATTCAATGACCCAGCCTCCACAGCTCTCTGGGGAAGAGAATTTCAAAGATTCACGACCCTCAGAGAGAAGAAATTCCTCCTCATTTCCAATTTAAAAGGATGCCCCCTTATTCTGAAATTATGCCCCCTAGTCCTAGATTCCCCCACGAGGGGAAACAAGCTCTCCGCATCTACCCTGTCAAGCCCCTTCAGAATCTTATATGTTTCAATAAGATCCCCTCTCATTCTTCTAAACTCCAATGAGTATAGGCCCTACCTGCTCAACCTTTCTTCACAAGATAACCCCTTCATCTCCGGAATCAACCTCGTGAACCTTCTCTGAACTGCCTCCAATGCAAGTATATCCTTCCTTAAATAAGGAGACCAAAACTGTACGCAGTACTCCAGGTGTGGTCTCACCAACGCCCTGTACAGTTGTAACAGGACTTCCCTACTTTTATACACCATTCCCTTTGCAATAAAGGCCAACACTCCATTTGCCTTCCTAATTACTTGCTGTACCTGCATGCTAACTTTTTGTGATTCATGTACAAGGACCCCCAGATCCCTCTGTACCTCAGCATTTTGTAATCTCCCCCCATTTAAATAATAATTTGCTTTTTTATTTTTCCTACCAAAGTGGATAACCTCGCATTTTCCCACATTAAACTCCATCTGCCAGATTTTTACTCACTTAGCCTATCTATATCCCTTTGGAGATTCTTTGTGTCCTCCACACAATTTGCTTTCCCACCTATCTTTGTATCATCAGCAAATTTGGCTACATTACACTCAGTCCCTTCATCCAAGTCATTAATATAGATTGTAAATAGTTGAGGCCCCAGCCCCTGCCGCACCCCACTAGTTACAGTTTGCCAACCTGAAAATGACCCATTTATCCTGACTCTCTGTTTTCTGTTAGTTAGCCAATCCTCTATCCATGTTAATATATTACCCCCAACCCCGTGAGCTCTTATCTTGTGTAGTAACCTTTTATGTGGCACCTTATCAAATGCCTTCAGGAAATCCAAATTCCACTTTATCCACCCTGCTCGTTACATCCTCAAAGAACTCCAGCAAATTTGTCAAACATGATTTCCCTTTCATAAAACCATGCTGACTCTGCTTGACTATATTATGATTTTCTAAATGTTCTGCTACCACTTCCTTAATGATGCACTCCAGCATTTTCCCAATGACAGATGTTAGGCTAACTGGTCGATAGTTGCCTGCTTTCTGTCTCCCTCCTTTCTTAAATAGGGGCGTTACATTTGCGGTTTTCCAGTCCGCTGGGACCTCTCCAGAATCCAGGGAATTTTGGTAGATTACAACCAATGCATCCACTATCTCTGCAGCCACCTCTTTTAAGACTCTAGGATGCACGCTATCAGGTCCAGGGGACTTGTCCACCTTTAGTCCCATTAGTTTGCCTAGTACTTTCTCTGTAGTGATAGTGATTTTTTAAAGTTCCCCCCCACCCCAATAGCCCCTTGATTATCCATTATTGGGATGCTTTTAGTGTCTTCTACCATGAAGACCGATGCAAAATATTTGTTCAAAGTCTCTGCCATTTCCCTGTTTCCCATTATTAATTCCCCAGACTCATCCTCTAGGGGACCAACGTTTACTTTAGCTACTCTCTTTCTTTTTATATACCTGTAGAAGCTCTTACTGTCTGTTTTTATATTTCTTGCTAGCTTACTCATAAGCTATCTTCTCTCTCTTTATCATTTTTTTAGTCGTCCTTTGCTGGTTTTTAAAAATTTCCCAATCCTCTGGCCTTTCACTATTCTTCACAACATTGTATGCTTTTGTTTTCAATTTGATACCATCCTTTACTTCCTTAGTTAGGAGTGAATGTTTAAGCTTATAGAAACATAGAAACATAGAAACATAGAAACATAGAATCTAGGAGCAGGAGTAGGCCATTCGGCCCGTCGAGCCTGCTCCGCCATTCAATACGATCATGGCTGATCATCCAAATCCAGTACCCTGTCCCTGCTTTAATCCCCACAGTACACATATCCCACCCTACCCCCGTAACCCCACGTATTTAATTCCCCCTAACATATCCCATCCTATCCCCATAACCCCACATATTTAATCCCCTCCTAACACTAAGGGTCAATTTATCATAGCCAAATCAACCTAACCCACACATTTTTGGATGGGGTGCTGATCAAGCGGGCTGCTTTGTCCTGGTTGCTGTCGAGCTTCTTGCGTGTTGCTGCAGATGCATCCATCCAGACAAGTGGAGAGTATTCCATCGCACTCCTGACTTGTGCCTTGCAGATGGTGGAAAGGCTTTGGGGAGTCAGCAGATGAGACACTCGCCAGCCTCTGACCTGCTCTAGAAGCCAAGGCATTTATGTGGCTGGTCCAGTTTGAAAACATTCTTCATCTGAGGGTTTTAAGGAAGACAAAGGCACATGGAATTAAGGGCCGAGTACATGGCTAGAATTTAAACTGCTTTGTCAATAGAATGCAGATGGGACAATAAATGGACAAGACTTTGTCCTGCTACACTTGTGAGTAAAGCTTCACCGGGTTTTTTTCTTCTGGGTCCCTTGTTGTAATACAGTATCCATAACTATAGCCAACATGACTCAGTGCACTTTCACCACTGAATGGAAAGGTTTTATTTTTGAGCCCCAGTCTAGGTCTTGAGCACATGGCCCATGCTTCAATTGTGTCTTTTTACTCCTATTCTAGTGCTTCTCCTAGATGCAACCTTTAGGGCCAGTATTGGGAGATCCCATCACCCCTGTGCTCGCTGACCTACATTGACCTAACCCTAACCCTGACCCTAACCCTAACTCTGACCCTGACCCTAACCCTGACCTACATTGACCTAACCCTAACCCTGACCCTAACCCTAACTCTGACCCTGACCCTAACCCTGACCTACATTGACCTAACCCTAACCCTGACCCTAACCCTAACCCTGACCCTAACCCTGACCTACATTGACCTAACCCTAACCCTGACCTACATTGGTTCCCGGTCCACCAATGCCTCAAATTTGAAATTCTCATCCTTGTTTTCAAATCCCACCGTGGCCCCGCCCCTCCCTATCTCTGTAATCTCCTCCAGCCCTACAACCCTCAGAGAACTCTACGGGGGAGAAACTCAGTATCGCCCCATGTGGGGCGCAATTATCAGCCGGGCGCAAAGATTAGCGCCTGGTGCTAATTATCGCCTCCGACTGCAAACTTGACTTCTATCGCCCCTGGAGGTGATTGGAGCGCTAAATCAGGCGCTTCACACCTGTCTTAAGGTGCAAAGGCCGAGGAGCGAGGCGCTACCTCAGAGCACTGGCGAAACTCATGTGATGTCAGTCAGCAATGGAACACAGACACACTGGCGCCGGCCAGTTCTTAAAGGGGAGGGTTGATCTTGCTTTCCATCCACATCCTGCTCATTGCAGCTTTGAATCTCGGCCTGGAGAGACCTGTACATCAAATCTGCTGGAAAGAACAATGGAGAGAACAGGGAAAGAGCTCAGAGTGCAGCCCCCACAGTCTCTTCTCAATCGATACAAGGAAGGGCAAATCAAAATGAACCTGCAAAGTGCTGCTCAGCACCCAAAACTCCTTCACACAGTGTTGAATCTCTCCAGAAGTCTCTCTCTCTCTCTTTCTCAGAATGCGTGGTTCAAAAATGTCAGCAACAAAAAAAGGCAGGAAGCGGTCGCCTTTAAATAGCGCTCCCCCAGTCCCTTCCTGACTGCAAAACGCTCCCCTCAACCTGTCGTTGCTAGCAGCAGGCGGTAAGGCAGGGGGCGCCACTCAATATTCATTCCGGGGCGCTAGCGGGGCGTTGCGCACTCGACTGACGTCACGATCTGCCGGCGCAGGAGATCGTGGCGGTAGTGTTTAGCGCTGCCGCAAAATGTCTAGTTAATTTCGCGAGCGGCGCAAACATCGCCACGCCCGGGCGCTAGTTACTTTGCGCCCCATTAGCGTCCTCTTAAGGCGCTAACGGGAGGCGCAACCAACTGAATTTTCCCCCCTACATTCCTCCAATTTTGGCCTTTTGCCCATCCCCGATTTCCTTCGCTCCACCACTGGTGGCCGTGACTTCAGCTATCTAGGCTGTAAGCTCTGCAATCCCCTCCATAAACCTCTCCACCTCTCCACCTCTCTCTCCCCCTTTAAGAAGCTCCTTAAAACCTACCTTACGTGTCCTAATATCTCCTTATGTGGCTCGGTGTCAAGTTTTGTTTGATAACGCTCCTGTGTAGCGCCCTGGGACACTAAAGGCTCTATATGCAATTTGTTGTTGTTGGGAGAGGTGGTTGGCTGCTCGTGCTCTGTAAAAGGTTCATGGGACTGTGCTGGTCCTTCTCTCATGGCAGCTTGCTCCTGGGAGGGAGCCACTGCTGCCCACATCCCTTGACCATCTGCCTGACCAGCCTATTGCCCCTTTCGACTTGCCACTGCTGTGCTGCTCTGAGGGGCAAGGCCAGGGGCCTGGCATGTGCTGCTGTCCTGAGAAATGCAGGCCTCGGGCATGTTGTCTCCAGCTGTTGCCATTCCACTGGGCCCAGTGACCAGCGGGATGGCTGGACTGGTGGCAGCTATCGGATCCCGAAAACCCTGAGAGACAGCAGCCTGCATCCAGCTCCACGCAAAACCGGTCCGTAGGGCTCTGTCTAATCTGTTCCCTTCTTCCCCCAGGGCACTATCTGTGCTCCCATGGATGAGGACACACCCACAGGCCCTGGGCCATTCCTGAGGTGGGGGACAATCGCAGATTCCAGTGAAGCCGCCACATCTCTCCATTAATGCCTCCAACAAAGCAAGATCTTCCATCATGCTCCCCGCATAATGAGGGATGCACCTTCCTAAGTCACTCCAGTTAGTTACCATGGAGACTGACCTCAGAGCCTGCACATAGATGTGATGTTCCCCAAATGGACCCTAATTTGAAGTAGGCCAGTGGGTCACGGTGAAAGAAACCTCTCCCACAAGCCACTCACAATCGCACTTTAAAGCCACCAACTGCCTAGCCTTTGACCCTCCATTCGCCAGGAGACTTCGGCAGCTGTCGATCCCCTCCACCACTTCCTCTTGGACGCCCTTTCTCCCCAGTTAAACCATCCCGCTCTTCCATCCTAGCCATTCCCTCTAGTCTGGCTCCCTCCTTCAAGTCCAGGGAGTGCAGACTTAAGCGCGTCTGCCGCACAGCTGGTTCAGCCATTCCGCTCTGCTGGCCCAAGGATGGCCTGGCACCGTCTAACGCAGCACGGACCGCAGACTGATTCTGGGATCTTCCCGTCCTGTAGTGGTCAGCCCCACACCACATGGTGCATTCAATTCACTCAACCATCAGGAATGTGAGCCTCCAAAAAGATCAGGATTCAGCAGGATTGAGCTCGGGAGCACGGCCCAGGTACCGTGCTATATTAACTGTAATCAGGAGAACAGGCCAGGCCAAAGACTAAGGGCTGATGGGATTCTGGCTCTCACTACTGTTTAAATCCCGACCAGCAGTCGAAGCTACTGGAAGGAGCATCGTCAGGGGTGAGGGTTAAACATATAAAAACAGAATTTCTTCAATGCAATAATAACTCATTATAATACATTATAAATGATAACACAAAAATTAATAAAAATGCTAATTAAGCTTTATAATGAGTGGATTTGCAACCTGTATCAAGTCACCACTCTCACTGTTACACAGGGACCACGTGACAATGACTGGAAGCTCCGTACAATGCGACACTGTCCTCTAACTGTAAGTATTCAGGGCCATTTAACCAAAGGAATAAAACTGCATCTCCCAATGTAGAATTCCAATCACTCGACACAATACTGTGAGAAATCTCACCGCACTAACAAGCCTAACCTCACCTTCACGGTGGCATAGTGGTTAGCACTGGTGCCTCACAGCGCCAGAGACCCGGGTTCGAATCTGACCTCGGGTGACTGTCTGTGTGGAGTTTGCACATTCTCCCCGTGTCTGCGTGGGTTTCCTCCGGGTGCTCCGGTTTCCTCCCACAGTCCAAAAATGTGTGGGTTAGGTTGATTTGGCTATGATAAATTGACCCTTAGTGTTAGGGGGGATTAAATATGTGGGGTTATGGGGATAGGATGGGATATGTTAGGGGGAATTAAATACGTGGGGTTACAGGGGTAGGGTGGGATATGTGTACTGTGGGGATTAAAGCAGGGACAGGGTACTGGATTTGGATGATCAGCCATGATCGTATTGAATGGCGGAGCAGGCTCGACGGGCCGAATGGCCTACTCCTGCTCCTAGATTCTATGTTTCTATGTTTCTATGTTTCACACCTGAAAAACCCAACCACACACCCGTAACGAGTGGCTCTATTCTAAACCTATTCATTAGGCGTGAAGCACTTTGCGATGTTAATAAGTGATGTGATAAGCCGTTCTGTGAATGCAGGTCTTTCTTTTTATTCTAACCATTGCCGGGGTTCATTGGCGGGTGAGCCACAGTGTTGGACTCTGCTTGGGTTAAGATGAAGGAAAGTGATGATTGCATGTTCTTGTGGGTCTAGAAATCCTTAGCAGAAACTAAACAGAAGGGCCGGATGGTGCAGGAATAATCAACATCCTTCTCAATCTGTGTGGTGTCCTATTTTTCTACAACATTTAGTCGCTTGCGGAAACATCACCTCAGATGTTCTGAATTGAGCTGCACGCTGTGCTTGTTTTCCAAAAAGTGTTCCAGTGTAATGATTGCCTCTGCTCCGTGTCGACGAGCATCTCCACCACACATCAAGGAGAGATGAAAAATGTTAGGCTGCAATCAGAAGGATAAAGTGCTCTGTGACTGTCTGCTGACCAGAGCAGTTCATTAGCCCAGCAGTGATTTGATAAACAAGGGCCTGTGTTTTCTGGCCTAGAGTGACTCACTCCTTGGAGACTGCTTAGATATAAAGGAATGAAAGAAAGACTTGCTTTTCTACAGCGCCTTTCACAACCTCATGACATCCCAAAGCGCTTTACAGCCAATGAAGTGATTTTGAAGTGTGGTCACTGCTGTAATGTAGGAAACGCAGCAGCCAATTTGCACACAGCAAGCTCCCACAAACAGCCACGTGATAATGATCAGATAGTCACCAGAACTCCCCTGCTCTTCTTCGAATAGTGCCACGGGATCTTTTACATCCACCTGAGAGGGCAGACGGGGCCTCGGTTTTAACATCTCATCTGAAAGATGGCATCTCTGACAGTGCCGCACTCCTTCAGTACTACACTGGGAGCGTCAGCCTAAGATGATGTGCTCAAGTCTCTGGAGTGGGACTTGAATCCAGAACCTTTTGACGCAGAGACTGAAGTGCTGCAGACTGAGCCATCAGGAGGCTTCACCATGGTAGCTCTCCTCTACTGGGTGTGAGCTGGACATGGTCTGTAGAAGGGCTGAATGGCCTTTCATCTTTCCATGGTTCTTTTTATGTTCTACGTTCAGCTGGTACAAAGGAACTCTGAAACATAGCAGGTTAATTAAAGTGATCGACAATTCAGGGGCTCGCCACATGGGGGCACCATGGGGCATGAGCTAGTACGCCACCATTCAGTGGCACAGACTCCACGTACACCACCAGACTGCATCACCAGCCGTCAAAAAGAATGGAGTCAAAATTGAGTGAAGAGTTATTTGAACTTTCCAACCTTCGTAATATAGGAAGGAAGTGGGGGATGCGCAAAAGGCCAGAATTACAACAGTGACTCCATTTCAAAAGTACTTCATGGGCTGTGAAGCGCTTTGAGACGTCCGGTGGTCGTGAAAGGCGCTGTAGAAATACAAGTCTTTCTTTCTTTTCTTTCTATATTTCATTTCAACAAAAACTTGCATTTGTACAGCGCCTTTAACATAGTAAAACGTCCCAAGAGGCTCCACAGGAACGCAATCAGACAAAAATTGGCACCAAGCAAAAGAAGGAGACATTAGGACAGGCAAAGAGGTAGGTTTTAAGAAGTGTCTTGGAGGAGGAGCGAGAGGTGGAGAGGCCGAGAGGTTTAGGGAGGGAATCGCAGAGATTAGGGCCTAGATGGCTGAAGGCACGGCCACCAATGGTGGAGCGAAGGAAGTGGGGGATGCGCAAGAGGCCAGAATCGGAGGAGGACGGAGTTCTCAGGGGGTTGCAGGGCTGGAGGAGGTGACAGAGATAGGGATGGGGTGATGCCATGGAGGGATTTGAACACAAGGGAGCCACTGTAGGTCAGCGAGCACAAGGGTGATGGGTGAATGGGACTTGGTGCGAGTTCCATGCTCTGCTCCAGTTACTCTTCTTGGTAGGTCCTTCAGTGGAACAGGTTCACAGGCCACCACCAATGCTGCTCTTCAAAATGTCACTGTGCCAAGCGGGGTACGAGAGTGACTTTTCGCCCGACTTTCCTTCCACGCTGGTGGGGACACACCTAGCCTTCATCCAGCATTCCCCCACAGCAATGGAGCGGGATCAGGAATTTCAGAGCATGAGGCCATCATAACAACAAATCCACACCCCACCATTGCATGGCGCCATATATCTCTGTCACGGCACCTCCATTTTGGACTTACTTTACGTCCGAGGCTTTTACATTTCGAAAGCTCGTTGAGAAAGGCGGGCGTGTGCGAGTGGGCCATAACTGGGTCGCCAACTCTGGTTGGATGTATTCCTGGAGGTTTCATCACATGACCTCTCGTCTCCAACTGCCCCGCCCGGTCGAACAGCCTTTTTTCCCCCACCTCCAATATTTTTTTACAACTAATAAACAAAAGCCTTCAAAGAAATTGGAAAAAATCCCCACTCAATTTGTTTTTAAAATCCCTACAATTTTCCCCCCCATCAAAGACTCCAGGGCAATCCTGGAGGGTTGGCAACCTTAACTGTAACACTCGGAGATACTGGCCGGAATTTTGCCGGCACTCAGCGGACAGGATGGGTGGCGGGTCAGCTGTTAAATTTAAAATGATTGACAGCGGGTCGGGAACCCGCTGTCAAAACGCGCACACTAGACTTTCCCGATGTTGGGTCTACCAGTGCTGAGCAGACCCGACAGGCAGCAGCGGGGGAGGTAATTAAAATAATTAATGGCTTGTTTACAGCCACTTATCAATGGGTTTTTTCCCAGCTTTTTGGATTTGGCAGGTCGCTCACCAGTTTCCCGCTGTGCCTAGACCTCGTCAGTGAAGCTGAGGTGGGAGGTCAGTGGCCATTGAATCAGCTGATGAGTTGACAGCTTCAAATGTCAAGTCAAAGCTCCCAGCTGATTGAGATATCTTCCCTTAACCACTAGCTTCTCTAAACTGCATTTCCACTACAGATTCAGGATGCTGCAAGTCTTTACACAAGTCTCCATCCAGTCTGACCTCTCATTACCTCTCTCACCATTGACAGATCACTTCTGTCATCTCTACTTCACCTGTCATCTATTCCATCAGCATCGGTGCCCTTGAAACTCTCTCGCCTTGGTCCTCAGAATCCCACCACGATCAGCCCCAACACCAGCAGCACCAGGCACACCAGCAGCACCAACAACAACACCAACCTTCTCCGCAATCACCTGATGCTGCACAGGACACAGGGCATCAGCACCCGACCACATTGCCTTACCATGGCTAGATTTACTTCACTTGACACTGTACACCCTAGCTGCCACATGATGCGCCAGGTTGGCACCAACTCACACCAACACCATAAAGCATTCCTACAATGCCCAAGCCATTCCTTTCACACTCCTCAGCATTGCAGGGGGTACCATTATGTCTCACTATTCACTGCAACTCACTAAGCCAATTCCAAAGGTGAGCACAGATCTGTACAATAAGGCATAGTGTTGAAAAAAAATATTTCAATGTTTGATAGCACATTAACAGAAACTTTACATGAACATTGGCTAAAACACCCAAGTGCCTACCCTTGTGTGTTGTTAGTTGGCATGATTGCACTAGGATGAGGGTGAGTGTGAGGGGTGGCTAGTGAGATGGGGAAGTGATAATGTAGATAGAGAGGGATGGATGGAGGTGCAAGGTAAGTTGGTGTGAGTAAAGATGTGCAGGAGTAGGGTAGGGAAGGTAGAGTGATGGGGATGTGATGAGTGGCACAGCAGGATGAGGTTGAGTGTGGCTTTGCAGTAACATTTCGTGATCTACTGAGATCATTGAAAGGTTTGCGCCACTGCAGCCTGGTCCTCCTGATGACATCCCTGCTTGTGTCCTCCTGTGCAATGTGCAATCAGGCTGCGCTGGTGTCCTGGGGAGGTCTCTTCCGCCCATGGGAAGGGAAGAGAACCTCCCTGCGTGCTGTGACTCCCTCCATAAGCATATGGAGGGAGTCATGGGAGAGCCTGGGTGCAGCACTGCACCTCGGTGCAGTGCTTGTCAGTGTTTGCAGCACCTCAGTGCTGTAGAACACTGACAGAATAACTCTCAAAATAAAGTTGACCGTGGTCCCTTTAAGGAAACCGGCTGATGACGCATCATCAAATGACATCATCAGACCTGCTTCTTTCAATTGGCCGGCTGATGCGCTGGGCAGGCTTAACAAGCCCAATCAGGGGAAAATCATCTCAGACAGCGGGATGGAGACAGCAGCGGGGTAGGGACCCGCCACCGACGTCGCCCTCCCCGGACTCGCCGAGGTTGGTAAAATCGCAGCCCACGTGTGGGTCTGAGAATGTGGCGCGTGTTGTTTAGTTTCTATTGAACTGTGAGGCTTCTGTGGGCGAAACCAGACAAATTGCTTTCTCTTCATAAAAAGCAGAGCCTGTGCATTCCAGGTCGGTTTGCAGAACAATATCTGACATTGTACTTGCCCGTCACAAGCTGGAGCTCCTATCAGCCCACTCGCTGACCTCTGGCTTTCCCTGCCTTGTGTAGTGATTGACGCACAGGCCATGTACTGGACAGCACAATAACATTTGTCAATAATATTGTCATTTTTACAGGATCGGGGATTAGCATTCCCAACCCTCCAGGGTGGCCCTGGAGTCTCCAGGAGTTACAGATTACTCTCTGAGACACTGCTGCAAACAACCCAGGAGAAAATAAATCATAGAGGCATTAAAAAAAAAATCGTGTTTTTTTTCATTTTCTAAGAACACTTCCATAGAATCATAGAATGATCTCTTCTTAGGCAGAAGAAATGCAGTGCAGAAGGAGGCCATTCGGTCCATCATGCTTGCGCCGCTCTTTGAAAGAGCTATTTCAGGCCAAACCTGGAGTACTGGGTTTGGAGTACAGCACAGGTTCACCAGAATGATGCCGAGGCTTAAAAGTGTTTAAATTATGAGGGCAGGTTGCATAGACTTGGCTTGTATTCCCTTGAGTTTGGGAGATTGGGAGGTGAACTGATCGAGGTGTTTAAAATGATAAAGGGATTCGATAGGGTGGATAGAGAGAAACTGTTTCCTCTGATGGGGGAATCAAGAACGAGGGGACATAATCTTAAAATTAGAGCCAGGCCGTTCAGGAGGGAAATCAGGAAGCACTTCTTCACACAAAGGGTGGTGGAAATCTGGAACTCTCTCCCTCAAAAGACTGTGGATGCTGGGGGTCAATTGGAGCTTTCAAGATGGAGGTCGATAGATTTTTGTTGGGTAAGGGTATCGAGAGATATGGAACGAAGGCGGGAAAATGGAGTTAAGATGCAGATCAACCATGATCTAATGGAATGACGCAACAGGCTTGAGGGGCTGAATGGTCTCCTCCTGTTCCTATGTTCCTGTGGTGCCACGTCTGGATTGAAAGCGGAGCAAGTCAGTCGGAACTGTTTGCTGAATCATCTGATTGCTTCAGAAGGACTGCTGGGACTTGCCCAGCTTGCACTGAAGCAACGCATGTCAACGCACACCTCAGACTGACGGCCCCATTCATTTACGCTGCGTTGAGCACTGATCTGAAGGAGAAAGAAAGGACTTGTAATGATGTAACACCGTTTACCATCTCAGGACGCCCCAAAGCGCTTTACTGCCAGCAAAGTACTTTTGACGTGTAGTCGCTGTTGTAATCTAGGGAAATACGGTAGTTGATCTCCGACTGGCTCAGCCTTCTCTGTCTGGCTGGTTATTTGCCTCCGTCTGGCTCAGCTTTCTCTGTTTCATCTCTCCACACCCTTAAGTTGTCTGTCTGTCTGTCTCTCATTTGTTCTCTCTGCATCAGCACCCAGAGGACTAGCTGAGTGTTATGAGAGCAGGCCCGAGGCTTTGGCCTGGAACTGGGTATTCATGTCCTGTTGAAGCAAGTGCACCAGCCTGTGATGAGTAAATTGCCCACAGAAAATAATATGTGCTGTATAAGAGAAGTAAATTGCCAGGTCATGTGCGTGAGTTAATAAAAGTGGGTTAAAGCTTTACGGCCGACTGCCTTCAGGGCCGGAGAATTTCAATCAAATAAATAAAGCAACGTTTGAAATCTTGGCCACACCTCCATTTTGCTGTTTTGAAGCAAAACGCAGGAAGTGAGGACTTAGTTTCAGCTTTGTGCTTGGTGTCAAAGAAGTTAATGTCCCCAGAACCCTCACCACCGGCATTGGAATGTCTTTGGGGGGTAATTTTGACTTTGGGCGACAGTGTATACCAGGCGATCTCGGATCGGCCGCCCGTTACACACCTCTCCCCATGTTCATTTTGGTTTCAATGGGAGAGACGTGTAAAGGGTGGGCGGATCCAATATCGCCCCCGTTTTACACCATCGTCCAAAGTGGGGGCAACACAGCCGGCAGCCGCTGACTGTGGCACGGGGTCTTGGATTTACCCTCAAATCGCTGCCAGGGCCGCCTTCCACCTGGCCCCATACATCCCCGCTAGGAAGCGGCTCTCGCTGCGTGACTCCCACATCAGTGTTGTAAAAGGTCGCTAACCTTCTTGGACCGTCTGCAGTCTTGCCACAGTCACCTCTCATAGGCCTAGAACTTCCTGTTGGCTATTTTAGTGGATCAAGTGCTAAATGCCGTCCCTTTCTCTGTTATTTTAGTCGTGCCTGCGTTGAAATACCAGACAGAGTGGTCCGGCATATCAATGCATAAGGCAATGCTCTGCTATTATCACCAACAGGAGTTCCTAGCCTATAGACTTAAGGCCCGCAAGAAGCTCCAGTGAAACGGGATGGATGTCAAACCCATTTTTATTCAACTCTCGCTCCCTCTCGGCCTGTCTAGCTCTCTCACTCCCCTGCAAACCCAAGCTTGGCATTAACTAATCATCACTTCCCGATTCACCTCATCTTCCCTCCTGCTCTTACCAACTTTGGGGGTGTTCAGCCCTTCGTAGATTCATAGAATAGATTCATAGAATGATACAGCACAGAAGGAGCCCATTCGGCCCGTTGTGCCGGTGCTGGCTCTTTGAAAGAGCAGTCGTGCTCAGTCCCACAACCCCGGCTGTTTGTCCGTGACCCTGTGAGTTCCTCATCCTCCAGTAACCGTCCAACTCCCTTTTAAAATTATCGATGGAATCAGCTTCCACCACCTTTTCAGGTCGAGCGTTCCAGATCCCGTCAACTCTCTGAGTGAAAAACTTCTCCTCATCTCCCCTCTAGATCTTTTTCCAATGATTTTGGATCTATGACCTCTGGTTATTGACCCACTCACCAGAGGGAATAGTTTTTCCCTACTTACTCTATCAAAACCTCTCATCATCTTGAAAACCTCTTTAAGGGTCACCTGGAACTCTCTCTCTCTCTGACGAGCACAATTTCAGGAGCATGTGTGCAAGCCTCATTCTTTTGACAGCGCAATATGGGGAGGAGGGAGGAGGGAGGAGATTGTGCTCAGTTGCTCCCAAGGGGGAGTTTCCCTTTCGGGAGCGCTCTACAGTTTCCAGTCGTACGTGTCCCTGTGGCTGCGGCTATCATAAGTGTGATGTTCCACCCTGTTTGTCATTGTGGCTAATCCCACAGTTGTAAACAGCTCCGGCTTTGATTGGTAGTCCTTTGTAACCCTCGGCTCGGCTAAGGCATGAAGCATTTCCTCATAGAAACATAGAAACATAGAAACATAGAAGATACATAGAAACATAGAAAACATAGAATCTAGGAGCAGGAGTAGGCCATTCGGCCCCTCGAGCCTGCTTCACCATTCAATGCGATCATGGCTGATCATCCAAATTCAGTACCCTGTCCCTGCTTTCTCCCCATATCCCTTGGTCCCTTTAGCCTTAAGAAATATATCTAACTCCTTCTTGAATATATTTAATGAATTGGACTCAACTGTCTCCTGTGGTAGAGAATTCCACAGGTTCACCACTGTCTGGGTGAAGAAATTCCTCCTCATCTCAGTCCTAAATGGCTTACCCCTTATCCTTAGACTGTGACCCCTGGTTCTGGACTCCCCCGCCATCGGGAACATCCTTCCTGCATCTAGCTCCTCGATTATGTCCGGCTCTGTCAGCACTGATCAGAGGCCGAGTGTACGAAATTTAGTGGCTATTGCTTCCCAGATAGCCGATTTGACGAAGTGGTAATTGGGCCATAGACAGGATCGAATAGATAGCAAATTGATAGCTTGTTCAAGCTCCTGCTCTCGATGCCATCCATTCAGTTACTGCCGCAAGCTCTTGGTTCTTGCTTCACAAAAAGCAGAGATTTGCTGCTGCCCCATTTCTTCTCAGTGGGAGACTGTCTTGCTGGGGGACTGCTTTGAAGGGTCTAACAGCACCAGAGTAATTGAGTTCATCTCAGTGTCTCTTCCTCAGCTGCAAAGATCACTCTGGGTAATGAGAATGTGTTTCTCTGTGCCTGATGCGTGCGGGAGATGGGCGGTGATCCCCTCGGTCTCCAGGTCGCCCCCCCACCCCGCCAACTCTCGTTACGGAGGTGAGATTGCAGTCAGATTAGTGTTGTCGCTGTTTCGGCTCAGCCTAAGGAGAGGCTGTGCTTTACTCCACTAGGGCAGTGCGTGCGTGCTTCAGACTGCAAAGCGAGGAGCTCGGTGAATGGAGAGGCAGAGAATGAGAGGCAGACACAGCCCAATACATAGAGACAGCTCAACCACTGCACTAGTGCCAGCCGTGGCTCAGTGGTAACACTCTCGCCTCAGAAGATCGTGGGTTCAAATCCCACCCCAGAAACTTGAGCAAAAAATCTAGGCTGACACTCCAGTGCCAGTACTGAAGGAGTGCTGCGCTGTTGGAGGTGCCGGCTTTTGGATGAAGTTTTACATCCACCTGCCCTCTCAAGGTGGATGTAAAAGATCCCACGACACTGTTCAAAGAAGAGCAGGGGAATTATCCCCGGTATCCTGGCCAATATTTATCCCCCAACATTAGTGAAAAAAACCCAGATTATGCGCAAATTGGCTGCCGTGTTTCATTCATTACAACAGTGATTACGCTTCAAAATTCTTTAATTGGCTATAAAATGCTTTGGGACATGCTGAGGTCATGAAAGGTACTATATAAATGCTCTCTCTGGCAGCAGCCCTTTCATTTAATGAAGGGGGGACCAGTGACCCCTGCAGTATAGACTGCTGCCTCAGGAGATGGCTGCCCCCACACTGTCAAAGGAATCATGAACAGCTACCTGCTGAATTGAGTGATTTGGTTTCTTGAGGCTATGGCAGAATGAGCTTGGTGTCTATCCATAACATCCTAGAGTCACTCATGCGCCAACCTTTTACCACACTGACAATTTACTGATGCCGTGCACGGACTTTGCCTTACTCAGTCCTGTGATTATTGAAAATTAATTCTCGGGATGTGGGCATCGCTGGCAAGGCCAACATTTATTGCCCATCCCTAGTTGCCCTTGAGAAGGTGGTGGTGAGCTGCCTTCTTGAACCGCTGCAGTCCGTGTGGTGAAGGAGCTCCCACAGTGCTGTTAGGGAGGGAGTTCCAGGATTTTGACCCAACGATGATGAAGGATCGGCGATATACTTCCAAGTCAGGATGGTGTGTGACTTGGAGGGGAACTTGGAGGCGATGGTGTTCCCCATGCATTCAATCCCAGCATGTTTACTGTACTCTGTACCTGCTCTATTCTGAGTTTTTAATGATTTGTAGACGTTTATCGAGTTGAGTATCTCTTTGCTTAGCAATGTGAAGATCTCCTCCGTTTACTACTTCTTTTCAAGGGGGTGAGAGTGGCAGCCCTTGATATCAAGGCAGCATTTGCCCGAGTGTGGCATCAAGGAGCCCTAGTTCGTTGATGACTGCACAGTGTTCAGCGCCATTCACAACTCCTCAGATAATGAAGCAGTCAATGCCCGCATGCAACATCACCTCTGGAATTCAGCTCCTTTGTCCATGTTTGGACCAAGGCTGTAATGATGTCGGGAGCCGAGTGGTCTTGGTGGAACCCAAACTGGGCATCAGTGAGCAGGTTATTGGTGAGTAAGTGCCGTTGATAGCAATGTTGATGACACCTTCCATCACTTTGCTGATGATTGAGAGTAGACTGATGGGGCGGTAATTGGCCGGGTTGGATTTGTCCTGCTTTTTGTGGACAGGACATAACTGGGCAGTTTCCCACATTGTCGGATAGATGCCAGTGTTGTAGCTGTACTGGAACAGCTTGGCTAGAGATGCGGCTAGTTCTGCAGCACAAGTCTTCAGCACGATAGCCGGGATGTTGTCAGGGCCCATCGCCTTTGCTGTATCCAGTGCGCTCAGCCGTTTCTTGATATCACGTGGAGTGAATCGAATTGGCTGAAGACTGGCTTCTGTGATGGTGGGGACCTCAGGAGTAGGCCGATATGGATCATCCACTCGGCACTTATGGCTGAAGATGGTTGCAAACGGCTTCAGCCTTGTCTTTTGCACTCATGTGCTGGGCTCCACCATCATTAAGGATGGGGATATTCATGGAGTCTCCTCCTCCCATTAGTTGTTTAACCTGTCAAAGATGTCATACGTCAAACTCTCGCTTGCATGTCTCAGAATGTCCTGTGTCTGTAGTGCAAAAAATAATGATTGGCTGATATGAGGACATATTTGTTGAAGCACCGATATCCAATTGAAGAAAGAAAGACTTGCATTTACACAGCACCTTTTCATGACCTCTGGATGTCCCAAAGTGCTTTACAGCCAATGAAGTACTTCTGAAGTGCAGTCACTGTTTTGTAATGTGGGAAATTGAGTTAATGTGAACAAATCCAAATCTGTTTGAGTCAGTCGGCAAACGTCAATTCGGAATGAGTAAGCAGCAGAAATGGATCAACTTGTTTCTGAAAGCTACTGATGCAGAAACAGCTACCAATCAAATTGCAGCAAATCTTTTATGAAGTGAGAGGGAACAAAATATAAAGGAGAATAAAATAGAGTGACAAGCAAAGGAAGAGAGTGAAAGAGATTGAAATAGAAATTAATCTGGGCCCGCTCATGGCCTCTTGTACATCACTGCATGTCAGCCAATGGGAGTCTCCCCTATATCACCCAGTGTCAGCCAATGGGAGTCTCCCCTATATCACCCAGTGTCAGCCAATGGGAGTCTCCCCTACATCACCCAGTGTCAGCCAATGGGAGTCTCCCCTACATCACTGCATGTCAGCCAATGGGAGTCTCCCCTACATCACTGCATGTCAGCCAATGGGCATCTCCCCTACATCACTGCATGTCAGCCAATGGGAGTCTCCCCTACATCACTGCATGTCAGCCAATGGGAGTCTCTCCTACGTCACTGCGTGTCAGCCAATGGGAGTCTCCCCTACATCACCCAGTGTCAGCCAATGGGAGTCTCCCCTACATCACTGAGTGTCAGCCAATGGGAGTCTCTCCTACGTCACTGCGTGTCAGCCAATGGGAGTCACCCCCATATCACTGCATGTCAGCCAATGGGAGTCTCCCCTACATCACTCAGTGTCAGCCAATGGGAGTCTCCTCTACGTCACCCCGTGTCAGCCAATGGGAGTCTCCCCTACATCACCCCGTGTCAGCCAATGGGAGTCTCCCCTACATCACCCAGTGTCAGCCAATGGGAGTCTCCCCTACATCACCCCGTGTCAGCCAATGGGAGTCTCCCCTACATCACTGAATGTCAGCCAATGGGAGTCTCCTCTACGTCACCCCGTGTCAGCCAATGGGAGTCTCCCCTACATCACCCCGTGTCAGCCAATGGGAGTCTCCCCTACATCACCCAGTGTCAGCCAATGGGAGTCTCCCCTACATCACTGAGTGTCAGCCAATGGGAGTTTCCCCTACATCACCCAGTGTCAGCCAATGGGAGTTTCCCCTACATCACCCAGTGTCAGCCAATGGGAGTCTCCCCTACATCACCCAGTGTCAGCCAATGGGAGTCTCCCCTACATCACCCAGTGTCAGCCAATGGGAGTCTCCCCTACATCACCCAGTGTCAGCCAATGGGAGTCTCCCCTACATCACCCAGTGTCAGCCAATGGGAGTCTCCCCTACATCACCCAGTGTCAGCCAATGGGAGTCTCCCCTACATCACCCAGTGTCAGCCAATGGGAGTCTCCCCTACATCACCCAGTGTCAGCCAATGGGAGTCTCTCCTACATCACCCAGTGTCAGCCAATGGGAGTCTCCCCTACATCACCCCGTGTCAGCCAATGGGAGTCTCCCCTACATCACCCAGTGTCAGCCAATGGGAGTCTCCCCTACATCACCCAGTGTCAGCCAATGGGAGTTTCCCCTACATCACCCAGTGTCAGCCAATGGGAGTCTCCCCTACATCACTGAGTGTCAGCCAATGGGAGTCTCCCCTACATCACTGAGTGTCAGCCAATGGGAGTTTCCCCTACATCACTGAATGTCAGCCAATGGGAGTTTCCCCTACATCACCCAGTGTCAGCCAATGGGAGTCTCCCCTACATCACCCAGTGTCAGCCAATGGGAGTCTCCTCTACGTCACCCCGTGTCAGCCAATGGGAGTCTCCCCTACATCACCCAGTGTCAGCCAATGGGAGTCTCCCCTACATCACCCAGTGTCAGCCAATGGGAGTCTCTCCTACATCACCCAGTGTCAGCCAATGGGAGTCTCTCCTACATCACCCAGTGTCAGCCAATGGGAGTCTCTCCTACATCACCCAGGGAGGTAGTGCTGCACTCTCAGAGCTGCCTTCTTTCGGATAAGACCTTAAACCGAGGCCACATCTGCTCTCTCAGGTGGATGTAAAAGATCCCATACCACTATTTCGAAGGAGAACAGGGGAGTTCTCTTCGGTGTCCTGGTCAATATTTATCCCTCAACCAAGTTCCAACATCACTAAACATATTATCTGGTCATTATCACATTGCTGTTTGTGGGATCTTGCTGTCTGCAATTTGGCTGCCGCGTTTCCTACATTACAACAGTGACTACACTTCAAAACTTTCAAAAACAAGTTGATCCATTTCTGCTGCTTACTCATTCCGAATTGACGTTTGCCGACTGACTCAAATGGATCTGGATTTGTTCGCATTAACTCAATTTCCCACATTAAAAAACAGTGACGACACTTCAAAAGTACTTTAGCAAAATACTGCAGATGCTGGAAATCCGAAATAACAACAGAAAACGCTGGAAAAACTCAGCAGGCGAGGCAGCATCCGTGGAGCGAGAAACAGAGTTAACATTTCAGGTCGATGACCTTTCGTCAGACGTTCTGACGAAAGGGTCATCGACCTGAAACGTTAACTCTGTTTCTCTCTCCACGGATGCTGCCTCGCCTGCTGAGTTTTTCCAGCGTTTTCTGTTGTTACTTCAAAAGTACTTCATTGGCTGTACAGCGCTTTGGGACGTCCTGAGGTCGTGAAAGGTGCTGTAGAAATGCAAGTCTTTCTTTTTTTCAGTTGGCTGAAGTTCAGTATTGGATTACTGGGCCGAACCGTTCCTCGGACACCCACCACCAGCAGAACCTCACACGCATGGCGGGCGCGCGCCCTTTAATGTCAATGGACGGAAAATCCTGTACAGAGTGCCACAATCTCTTGATAAGCCGCCTTCTGCATGCAGGGCCTGGTGGGCACAGTGACCATGGAGAGTTCCCTTCAACATTTGTGCAGCAGGGTAAGGGTTAACGTATCACTGCTGAAATGCAAGGCCGCATTTTATTTTAGTGGGAGTTTTTGCTGATTAAATCCCACATATTTTTTGTGCTGTATTTTAAAAAAAAAAAACATTTTTATTGTGACAAATATGCACATATATCACATTCAGAAATTCACTCTCTCTCCCCCCTGGACAGTCTTGCTACCATTGCCCCTGTTTCCCAGTGATATCGATTCGAATGGCTCTGCGTGCTAATGTGGTGAGATAAGATCGGCTCATTTGCATTGATCACCGTGCCTCTGTGCTTGCTGTCACTGCCACATCTGCCCAGTTAGGAGCCGTGCGGGGCTCCTGACGGACGCTGTAGCATCTGCACGCGCCATTCAATCATTCGCTTCTGATTGAACACGCGAGAGAGAGAGAGAGAGATACAAAAGAGGGATTAGCTGGGAGACCGCTGAGTGCACGGGAGCTGCGTGTCAAAGGGTATCAGCTGCGACACACGGTGCTCCATTCCCCTCGGAGACTCGTGGTTGCTTCAATTCCATCGACTCATGCCGCTTCTAGGAATGTCACACACCAATTAACAGCCCCAGGATCTCATTCTGTCCCCATTGCAATCAACAAAACTTATCTTCTTTCTGCTGTTATTTGTATCCTCGGGGTGAATGGATGCATTTGGCTGAATGTGCAATATGCGTTTTCAAGACGTGCACTGGGCTGATTACTGCAAAGAATAGTTAATGTCTGTTTTATGAGCGATGAATGAGCTAAACAGGAAGTGCAATGCTTGTTCCTAATAGAGGCCACAGCCGAATTGGCACTGAGCCATTCACACCGGATCAGTCCCAGGTTCCACACCCAGTCACAGCTGATCTCAGGCAGGGCAATAGCTGCGATAGTTGGGGAGTTATAGTTTGCCTCAGTGCCCTAATGAAGATTGCCCGATCGCATCTGCCCGACCATTAATCTTGAAAAATCGGTTCACGGTAGATGCTACAGCTCAGACTGTCTCCTCGGTAAACACGGTTCTCACTGCTCCACCCAGCTTTTCCTAATGCACCAAACCTTTCCCGACGTACCCAGCACTCCCTCGTGCACCCAGCTCTCTTCAATATGTCTAGCTCTCTCCAGTGGGCCCAGACCTCTCTGGAGCACACAGCTCTCTTCAATATGTCCAGCTCTCTCCAGTGGGCCCAGACCTCTCTGGAGCACACAGCTCTCTTCAATATGTCTAGCTCTCTCCAGTGAGCCCAGACCTCTCTGGAGCACACAGTTCTCTTCAATATGTCTAGCTCTCTCCAGTGAGCCCAGACCTCTCTGGAGCACACAGTTCTCTTCAATATGTCTAGCTCTCTCCAGTGAGCCCAGACCTCTCTGGAGCACACAGCTCTCTTCAATATGTCTAGCTCTCTCCAGTGGGCCCAGACTTCTCTGGAGCACACAGCTCTCTTCAATATGTCTAGCTCTCTCCAGTGGGCCCAGACCTCTCTGGAGCACACAGCTCTCTTCAATATGTCTAGCTCTCTCCAGTGAGCCCAGACCTCTCTGGAGCACACAGTTCTCTTCAATATGTCTAGCTCTCTCCAGTGAGCCCAGACCTCTCTGGAGCACACAGTTCTCTTCAATATGTCCCGCTCTCTCCAGTGAGCCCAGACTTCTCTGGAGCACACAGCTCTCTTCAATATGTCTAGCTCTCTCCAGTGGGCCCAGACCTCTCTGGAGCACACAGCTCTCTTCAATATGTCTAGCTCTCTCCAGTGAGCCCAGACCTCTCTGGAGCACACAGCTCTCTTCAATATGTCTAGCTCTCTCCAGTGGGCCCAGACCTCTCTGGTGCACACAGCACTCTCCCAACCCTTCCTCATATGCCCAAACCTAAAATATGTACCTCAGCATGTTGAGAGTTGACCCACTCCTTCACCCAGCTGGCTCTTGTCCATGTGAAGCAGGAGCAGTAATCGTTCAGGCCAGCAACAGAAGAATCATTCTTCACCCCAGCACAGCCTTCAATTGCTCCATAAGTGAGTGAAAGGATACACTTGTACTGGGGCAAAATAGAATCCCCCCAAGTAACTCTGTACAATTACACAGTGAGTAACCCTTACCCTGAATAAACAGAGACTCTGTACATTTAGAGTGAGTAACCCTTACACTGAATAAACAGTGAATCTGTACAGTTACGCAGTGAGTGATCCTTACCCTGAATAAACAGTGACTCTGTACAGTTACAGTGAGTAACCCTTACCCTGAATAAACAGTGACTCTGTACAGTTACAGTGAGTATCTGTACAGTTACAGTGAGTAACCCTTACCCTGAATAAACAGTGACTCTGTACAGTTACAGTGAGTAACCCTTACCCTGAATAAACAGAGACTCTGTACAGTTACAGTGAGTAACCCTTACCCTGAATAAACAGAGACTCTGTACAGTTACAGTGAGTAACCCTTACCCTGCTGAATAAACAGAGACTCTGTACAGTTACAGTGAGTAACCCTTACCCTGCTGAATAAACAGTGACTCTGTACAGTTACACAGTGAGTGACCCTTACCCTGCTGAATAAACAGTGACTCTGTACAGTTAGAGTGAGTAACCCTTACCCTGCTGAATAAACAGTGACTCTGTACAGTTACACAGTGAGTGACCCTTACCCTGCTGAATAAACAGTGACTCTGTACAGTTAGAGTGAGTAACCCTTACCCTGCTGAATAAACAGTGACTCTGTACAGTTACACAGTGAGTGACCCTTACCCTGCTGAATAAACAGTGACTCTGTACATTTACAGTGAGTGTCCCTTACCCTGCTGAATAAACAGTGACTCTCTACAGTTAGAGTGAGTGACCCTTACCCTGCTGAATAAACAGTGACTCTGTACATTTACAGTGAGTAACCCTTACCCTGCTGAATAAACAGTGAGTCTGTACAGTTACACAGTGAGTAACCCTTACCCTGCTGAATAAACAGTGGCTCCGTACAGTATTGCATTTCCTTAACATATGCATCCTGTGACAGGCACTTTAATAGATTTGTTTGAGGTAAGTTTCCCAATCCACCTCAACCCTGCTGTAATATTTCAGATAATCTATTTCCCAGAGTCTGTGTAATTGCATATATTGAGTTGAAAGGTCACAAAAATAATCCTGTGACGCATTGATTGCCTCGGCTGTGGTGCACTGGCATTTCAGATCCCAAGAAGGAGCCGAGCGAGAGTGAGGCTAATCCTTCACCTCTCCCGGATCTGATAGTCGATGACACTGAGAAGAAACTTCTTTGTCAGAAATCTAAATTGAAGAGCTCGCGAATGTGTGAGACCATGGCATTCTCTGCCTGTATTAGCGCACAGGAAATGTGTCTGACAGATTGAATTGTATGTTTGTATAGCAACCAAGGGAACCTCTTTCTCAAATCAGCTTAGCTCAGTGTCAAGGAACCAATAGGTTCTGATGCAATTGACTTGTTTTTAAAGCCTGAAGCAGGTTCATTTTCCTTCAACTGATGCTGACGCCTACTTGGGTGCGGAGATAAAGAAGCAGCAAGCACTTGAAAACTCCCAGCTCAAACAAGGCAACAAACCAATGCCACAGCAATAATCAGATAGAGTCGCCCTTCCCCTTCAAGAGTCAGGTCCAATCCAAGCTGTCCACTCTTTATGCCCCAATCATTTTCTCTGCTCCCCTCCTGAAATCCCGTATGGCCCTGACCTGTCCTTCAGTGTCCAGTATCAACCGTGGCTCAGTGGGTCGCACTCTCACCTCTGAGTCAGCAGGTCATAGGTTTAAGTCCAACTTCAGAGACTTGAGCACGTAATCCAGGCTGACACTTCAGCGCAGTGCTGAGGGAGTGTTAAACCAAGGCCCCATCTGCTCTCTCAGGGGGATGTAGAAGATCCCATGGCAATATTTGAAGAAGTTCTCCCCAGTGTCCTGGCCACTGTTTATCCCTCAACCAACACGTAAAAAGCAGATGATCTGTTCATTATCTTACCGAGCCTGCTCTGCCATTTAATTAGATCATGGCTGATACCTATTTTAACTACAATTACCCACCTTTGCTCCATATCCCTTGATACCCTTACCTAACAAAATCTATCAAGCTTAGTTTTGAAAGCTCCAATTGACCCCCAACATCCACAGCTTTTTCCGGGAGAGAGTTCCAGATTTCCACTACCCTCTGTGTGGAAAAGTGCTTCCTGATTTCATTCCTAAATGGCCTGGCTCCAATTTTAAGATTGCGCCCTCTTGTTCTGGATTCCCCCACCAGAGGACATAGTTTCTCTTTATCTACCTTGTCGAATTCCTTTATCATTTCAAAAACCTCGATTAGATCATCCCCCAACCTTCTAAACTGAAAGGAATACAAACCAAGATTATGCAACCTGTCCTCATAATTTAATGCTCATGATTTTCCATCCATTAATTTTTAGCAGCTTGATGCGGTTTTGTAATTAGGGGTATCCGCCCCACCAATCTCTAGGGCCCCAGTGATGTGGAGGAAAATCTACCCCTGGAAGTCAGGTGGGACTTTTTGGCTCGCAGGGTAGGGGAGCTGTGGGATAAGTTGCCAGGGATGTCCAATGAAACAGGCAATGCCAATGAACTCAAGGGGAAACTGGATGGGTGTCTGGAAAGAGAAGGGATTGGGACACAGGATGAGAAGACGGGTAGGTGGGGTTGATGTATCAAAAATGTATGGGCTTGTTAACCCGTGAAATCTTCACACACTTCTAAAGCCTTTTGAGTTCTTATCTTAAAAGAAACCGACATTCTGCCATAATACGCAGTAGTTTTAAATGTTATAGAGGAAGATATTTGGTCGCTTATCGTAGTCTTTCAGGCAACCCCTTGCTGCCTCCTTTTATACTAGTCAGAGGGTGGCCGATTTTGAGTGGCACTTTGCCTGGCGTTAATGGGGCAGTAACGGCCTCAAGGTTAGTTTTACTGCCCGCTCCCCCTCCCCCGTTAAGGCCGGCGATGTGGCCGGCTCCATTTTGAAGGGGACCTACCACCGGGTCAAAATCTAGCCTCTTTTTCTACTGTGATGTTCTGCTCCAGAATGTCATGGTGTCTGAGGCTGTTCTTCCACTGTCCAACTGCCTGTCCACACATCAAGCCTTGGACGGTTCAACGTTAGAGAAACTAAAGCCATCCTCTTCAGTTCCCACCAGCACGTGTGCCTCCCGCTCCATCAATATCCCCCAGCCAGCCCACTCCGGCTGGATCAAGTGGTGTCCGGCCCAATAGACCCTGCGATGACCTTCCCAATCCACACCTGGTCAATCGCCAAGATTACAATTTCTGGAACATTGCTCACTTGTGTAACTAACTCTCTCCCTCTACAAAATGCAGAAGTCATTTTAGACAGTCAAGGATTGTAAGTGAACCTAACATGGTTAAGACATCATTTTTGAATGTCAGCCGTGGCTCAGTTGGTAGCATCCCCGCCTCTGAGACAGATGGTTGTGAGTTCATAGTCCCACTCCACTGAGAGAAGAAGTTACTGAGTGACAGTGTGAGGGAGCTGGATTAACATCAGTAGAGATACAGTCCGTAATACAGGGTGCTGGGGGAGAGGTTACTGAGTGACAGTGTGAGGGAGCTGGATTGACATCAGTAGAGATACAGTCAGTAACACAGGGCGCTGGGGGAGAGGAGTTACTGAGTGACAGTGTGAGGGAGCTGGATTAACATCAGTAGAGATACAGTCAGTAACACAGGGTGCTGGGTGAGAGGAGTTACTGAGTGACAGTGTGAGGGAGCTGGATTAACATAAGAACCATAAGAACCATAAGAAATAGGAGCAGGAGCAGGCCATTCGGTCCCTTGAGCCTGCTCCACCATTTAATGAGATCATGGCTGATCCGATTTTGGCCTCAACCCCACTCTCCTGCCCGCTCCCCATAACCCTTGACTCCCCTGTTGCTCAAACATCCGTCTATCTCAGCCTTGAATATATTCAATGACTCAGCTTCCACAGCTCTCTGGGGTAAAGAATTCCAAAGATTCACAATCCTCTGAGAGAAGAAATTCCTCCTCATCTCCGTCTTAAATGGGCAACCCCTTATCCTGAAACTATGCCCCCTAGTTTTAGATTCCCCCACGAGGGGAAACATCCTCTCAGCATCTACCCTGTCCAACCCCCTCAGAATTTTATATGTTTCAATAAGATCACCTCTCATTCTTCTAAACCCCAATGTGTATAGGCCCAACCTGCTCAACCTTTCTTCATAAGATAACCCTTCCATCCCAGGAATCAACCTCGTGAACCTTCTCTGAACTGCCTCCAATGCAAGTATATCCCTCCTTAAATAAGGGGACCAAAACTGTATGCAGTACTCCAGGTGTGGTCTCACCAGCGCCCTGTACAATTGTAGCAAGACTTCCCTACTTTTATACTCTATCCCTTTGCCTTCCTAATTACTTGCTGTACCTGCATGCTAACTTTTTGTGTTTCATGTATGAGGACACCCAAATCCCTCTGTAGCGTCGCATTCTGTAGTCTTTCTCTATTTAAATAATATTTTTCTTTTCTATTCTTCCTACCAAAGTGGATAACTTCACATTTTTCCACATCTTGCCCACTCACTTAACCTATCTTTATCCCTTTGCAGACTCTTTGGGCTGGATTTTGTCTTGGGGTCGGGTTGGGGTCGTGTAATCCGCATCTCGTGTTCCCCCCCGACTCCAGATTAATGTGGGTGCCTGATGCAATTTTCACTTAATTGGGCAATTGAGTTGGAGCATGTGGGAACCCATGAACTAATTAGTGTTTTCAGTCTGAAAATCGCCTCTGATGATGTCATCATTACTGACTGCCTAGTCTCAGAGACTGTTGGTGAGAGAGGACCTGCCTGGCTTTTGATGTGAGTGGACCTGGATGCAAAAATGGGGGTGGTGTAGGAGAGAGAGAGAGAGAGAGAGAAAGTAAGTCCTCCCAGGCAGTCTCTGAAGACATTCAATGCAGCAGCATCAGAGGCAATGTTCAGACCTAATACTACTACTACCACCTTCATCATCACATCTCCGTTCTAATAGTGGACCTGCAGCCGATAGTCAGCTATCCACTTGTGCTCCCACCAGGTTTCACTGGAGTGTTTCACACCAGGCGTGCTTCACGTCAAAAGAGGGTTAAACTAGCTACAGCGTTTCAAAATGGCATTACAGAGCCAATTTAGAGCTTGTTAAGGGCTTTAATGGCCTCTCCCGCCTCTTGGAGGCGGGACGGAATCGGGAACCCCGCGACTGATTATGTCAAAATTGCGTGGAGGCGGGATGGAGTCGGGATAGGGTCGGAAACCCCGACCCCGCAAATTTAACCCCCCACACGCCTCCAAACCCGACTCCATGGGTCATTCAAAATCCAGCCCTTTATGTCCTCCTCACAACTTGCTTTCCCACCTATCTTTGTATCATCCGCAAATTTGGCTACAATACACTCGCTTCCTTTATCCAAGTCATTAATATTGATTGAAAATAGTTGAGGCCCCAGCACTGATCCCTGTGGCACCCCACTACTTACAGATTGCTATCCTGAAAATGACCCATTTATCCCGACTCTCTGTTTTCTGTTAGTTAACCAATCCTCTATCCAATCTAATATATTACCCCCAACACCATGCAGTGCATCTATTGGTTCTCCTTTATCCACCCTGCTCATTACCTCAAAGAACTCTAATAGATTTGTCAAACTTCACTAAAGATACAGTCAGTGGGAGCATTCTCAGAGCCACAATCCAATCAGCCTCTAAATGTGCTCTCTGAGTTGTGATTCAAAGTGATTTCTGTGCTGGATCAACCGATGAGTTTATGTAAATTTCTCACTTGATGCTGTAACAGATACTCGAGTGGGATTGTAGTGTCTGAAGTGTCACTTACAGATGGAGGTAATTTGTTTTTCCCCCATAATCTTTACATATTGAGGGCAATAATATCTCACTTATATACAAATAGGTGTTGGTGTTGAGAGAGAGGTGAGTGTGTGTTGACATGGAGATGAATCATTACATCCCACAAAACTGTACAGCAAGTATCTTTTTTAATTAAAATGAATATATTTTCATTTCTCTTTTGATTTATGATGAATGTTGTTGATTCTGCTTTTGTTCAACGAGCACAATGAAATGAATTACTAAAACAATAGACTGACTGCCTACCTGCCCCTTAGGATATACAACTGGGCCTATCATTCAAACTGAAAACCCAGGCCTCACCTTTCAGTCGAGTGAGTCAGTCCCACTGACTGCCGGCTTATAACTCTTCTAGGTCAAACGTACTGTGTGCATGACAGAAGCCAGACTTGGGGGCGGTGGGTTGAGGGGGGGGAGGGTGGAAGTCTTTTATTGGTGGAGGGGTTGAAGTGATTTTAGTCCACTAAGAACTGAGTCGGGGGGCGGGGAGGGGAAATAAACAGAGCAAAGGTACAGAGAAAAGGACAAAGAGAGACCGAGAGAGCGAAAGAGGTATGGAGAGACAGAGAGAGTGAAAGAGGTATGGAGAGACTGAGAGAGACCGAGAGAGTGAAAGAGGTATGGAGAGACAAAGAGAGACAGAGAGAGTGCTGCCGAGACTCTAATCTACGTCTTTGGCAACTCTTGGCTTTTCTCGATCACCTTCCCAAACTACTGCTTATCCAGAATGCTACAGCTCATGTTCTTTCCCATATCCCCATCATCCCTGTCCTTGAGAACCTACATTGGCTTCCTCTATCCCAATGGATTGATTCTAAGGTCCTCATTGTTTTGTTCAAATCCCTCCACAGCCGTGCCCCACCCTCCCTCCACGATCCCTATCACCTGTATATCCCTGCACACTGTCTCTGCCCCTCCAGCATTGGTCCACACATTCCCCACTTCCTTTGGTCCACCACCGATGACTGGTCCTTCAGCCTTTATGGCTCCATCCTTTGGAACTCCCTCTCCAAATCCCTCCATCTTCCCACCTCCCGTCCTGCCTTCAAAAGCCTCCAGAAAACCCTTCTCTTTGCTTGAGTTATTCAAGCCACCGCCACAAACACACTCCATTTCCACTATTCCTTTCTCTCTGCTCAGTGTCTACCTTTTTATAAAGCACTCTGAGATGTTGAGCAGGTTTCCTCTCTTTGGGGCAGAGTGGTGGCAGGACGGGACTTCCGCCCATCCTTCCAATGCTGTTCCCCCCCAACCACCCCCAACCCCAGCTGGCATTTACGTGCGGTGGGCAGAGAAAGAGGCAACAACAACAACAATGTGTATTTATATAGCGCCTTTAATGTAGTAAAACTTATCAGACAAAATTTGACACCGAACCACATAAGGTGATATTAGGGCAGATGATGAGGTAGGTTTTAAGGAGCATCTTAAAGGAGGAAAGAGACGTAGAGAAGCGGAGAGGGAATTCCAGAGCGGAGGGCCCAGGCAGTTGAAGGCACGGCCGCCAATGGTTGAGCGATTAAAATCGGGGATGCTCAAGAGGCCAGAATTGGCGGAGCGCAGAGATCTCGGAGGATTGTGGGGCTGGAGGAGATTAGAGAGATAGAGAGGGGCGAGGCCATGGAGCGATTTGAAATCAAGGATGAGAATTCTAAATTCGAGGCGTTGCTCAACCAGGAGCCAATGTAGGTCAGCGAGCACAGGGTGAACGGGAGTTAGGACACGGGCAGCCAGCAGCGGACCCGGCAGGGGGCAGGAGCAGGGGATTGGAATGGAGATCAGGGTGAGCAGATGAGGGTAGGCCTTGCCACCTGATTTTGCCCCATTTTCTGCCGCGATCCCACCTAATTTCAGTCAGGAAAATCCAGCTGGTTGTTCTCCTTTTGAGGATCACTGTATATAAATACAGGCTGCTGTTGCTTAGACGTGTTCTGCAGCTGGGCAGCTGAATGGTAAATGAAATTAAAACGAGCAAATGTAAAGTTTTGCAGCCGCTCCAATTCCGGCCTCTTGCGCCTCCCCAATTTCCTTCGCTCCACCTTTGGCGGCCGTGCTTTCAGCTGCCTAGGCCCTAAGCTCTGGAATTCCCTCCCTAAACCTCTCCGCCTCTCTACCGCTCTCTCCTCTGTTAAGACGCTCCTTCAAGCCTACCTCTTTGACCAGGCTTTTGCTCATGTGTCCTAATATCTCCTAATGCGGCTGGGTGTCAAATGTTTTGTCTGATTGCACTCCTGTGCAGCGCCTTGGGACGCTTCACTACGTTAAAGGCGCTATATAAACACAAGTTGCTGTTGTTGTAAATGTGAACAGCCAGAAAGCAGAGCAGAGTGCAAAGTACACCGCGGAGGCTCGTCTCCCATTCTGCAATGTCAATCAGCTCGACTGCAAGCTGGTCTTGGTCAAAGATTTATCGAGTCTGTGCCTCCTCCCCGCAGACCCAAGGGAGAGCGAGCAGGAGCTCACTGACATTTCATTTCAAATACAGAACGACGCAGGGAAAAGCAGGTGAGGTGAGGCCGGGTATTCACACACAAGCTGATACCACAGTCTGTTAGAAGGTCGGAGAGCCCGGCAGCCTCCACAGGGTAGAGCCCATCGATCCGCATCAGGATTCACCTCTACAGCTGAGCGGCCCGTGACCGAGGCTTTGCTCCTGCAGAATGCACAAGTAGGCGCAGTGCTCACTGAGGAGGGCGTTTAACATCCCTTCCACGTAGGAGCAAAGTCTGCATTAAACTCTGACACCGTGCAGGCAGATAGAGCCAGCCACAGAAAGACAGAAAGTATCAGAGCAAATCCGCTTGTTGATGAGATAGAGGAACCAGCATAAAGAGCAGAGAAATCAAAATACAAGGGGGAATGCCGATTAGGGAATAAAGTGATAAGTAAAGAGTAGGTGGGGAACAATTCGAAAGACAAAATGCAAACAGCAACAGAGGAAAACAGTGGGTTATATAGAGGGTACACACTGGGGCACAGTGGGATATATAGAGGGTACACACTGGGGAACAGTGGGATATATAGAGTGTACACACTGGGGAACAGTGGGATATATAGAGGGTACACACTGGGGAACAGTGGGATATATAGAGGGTACACACTGGGGCACAGTGGGATATATAGAGGGTACACACTGGGGCACAGTGGGATATATAGAGGGTACACACTGGGGCACAGTGGGATATATAGAGTGTACACACTGGGGAAAAGTGGGTTATATAGAGGGGACACACTGGGGAACAGTGGGATATATAGAGGGTACACACTGGGGAACAGTGGGATATATAGAGTGTACACACTGGGGAAAAGTGGGTTATATAGAGGGGACACACAGGGGCACAGTGGGATATATAGAGGGTACACACTGGGAACAGTGGGATATATAGAGGGTACACACTGGGGAACAGTGGGATATATAGAGGGTACACACTGGGGCACAGTGGGATATATAGAGTGTACACACTGGGAACAGTGGGATATATAGAGGGTACACACTGGGGAACAGTGGGATATATAGAGGGTACACACTGGGGAACAGTGGGATATATAGAGTGTACACACTGGGGCACAGTGGGATATATAGAGTGTACACACTGGGAACAGTGGGATATATAGAGGGTACACACTGGGGAACAGTGGGATATATAGAGTGTACACACTGGGGAAAAGTGGGTTATATAGAGGGGACACACAGGGGCACAGTGGGATATATAGAGTGTACACACTGGGGAACAGTGGGATATATAGAGGGTACACACTGGGGAACAGTGGGATATATAGAGGGGACACACTGGGGCATGGTGGGATATATAGAGGGTACACACTGGGAACAGTGGGATATATAGAGGGTACACACTGGTCACAGTGGGATATATAGAGGGTATACACTGGGGAACAGTGGGATATATAGAGTTTACACACTGGTCACAGTGGGATATATAGAGTGTACACACTGGGGAACAGTGGGATATATAGAGTGTACACACTGGGGCACAGTGGGATATATAGAGTTTACACACTGGTCACAGTGGGATATATAGAGTGTACACACTGGGGAACAGTGGGATATATAGAGTGTACACACTGGGGAACAGTGGGATATATAGAGGGTACACACTGGGGCACTGTGGGATATATAGAGTGTACACACTGGGGAACAGTGGGATATATAGAGTGTACACACTGGGGAACAGTGGGATATATAGAGGGTACACAGGAGGGAACAGTGGGATATATAGAGGGTACACACTGGGGAACAGTGGGATATATAGAGGGTACACACTGGGGAACAGTGGGATATATAGAGTGTACACACTGGGGAACAGTGGGATATATAGAGGGTACACACTGGGGCACAGTGGGATATATAGAGGGTACACACTGGGGAACAGTGGGATATATAGAGTGTACACACTGGGGAACAGTGGGATATATAGAGTGTACACACTGGGGAACAGTGGGATATATAGAGGGTACACACTGGGGAACAGTGGGATATATAGAGTGTACACACTGGGGAACAGTGGGATATATAGAGGGTACACACTGGGGAGCAGTGGGATATATAGAGGGTACACACTGGGAAACAGTGGGATATATAGAGGGTACACACTGGGAAACAGTGGGATATATAGAGTGTACACACAGGGGAACAGTGGGATATATAGAGTGTACACACTGGGGAACAGTGGGATATATAGAGGGGACACACTGGGAGCAGTGGGATATATAGAGGGGACACACTGGGGCACAGTGGGATATATAGAGGGTACACACTGGGGCACAGTGGGATATATAGAGGGGACACACTGGGGCACAGTGGGATATATAGAGTGTACACACTGGGGAACAGTGGGATATATAGAGTGTACACACTGGGGAACAGTGGGATATATAGAGGGGACACACTGGGGCACAGTGGGATATATAGAGTGTACGGTAGCATAGTGGTCATGTTACTAGACTAGAAATGCAGAGGCCTGGACTAATGATCCAGAGATGCGAGTTCAAATCCCACTATAGCAGCTGGGGAATTTAAATTCAGTTAGTTAAAAATAAATCTGGAATAAAACTGCTAGTATCAGTAATGGTGACCATGAAACTACCGGATTGTTATAAAAACCCATCTGGTTCACTAATGTCCTTTAGGGAAGGAAATCTGCCGTCCTTACCTGGTCTGGCCTACATGTGACTCCAGACACACAGCAATGTGGTTGACTCTTAATGGTCCTATGAAACCACTACGAAAAACAGCAATAAGAAAAATAAAACTGGACGGACCATCTGGGTCCTCCTCACTAATATCTGGGGACTTGTGCCAAAATTGTAAGAGCTGTTCCACAGACATAGTCATACTCACAGAATCATACCTTTCAGTCAATGTCCCACACTCCTCCATCATCGCCATTCCACCGCGAGGACAGACCCACAAGAGGTGGTGGCACAGTCGGGAAGGAGTGGCCCTCAAGGAAGGAGTCCTCAACATTGACTCTGGACCCCATGAAGTCTCATAGCATCAGGCCAAACATGGGCAAGGCAAACCTCTTACTGATTACCACCTACCGCCCTCCCTCAGCTGATGACTCAGTACTCCTCCATGTTGAACACCACTTGGAAGAAGCACTGAGAGTAGCAAGGGGCACAGAATGTACTCTGGGTGGAGGACTTCAATGCCCATCACCAAGAGTGGCTCGGTAGAACCATTACTGAAGGACATAGCTGCCAGATTGGGTCTGTGGCAGGTGGTGAGAGAACCAGCACGAGGGAAAAACCTACTTGACCTCGTCCTAACCTACCTGTCGCAGATGCGTCTGTCCATGACAGTATTGGTAGCAGTGACCACTGCACAGTCCTTGTGGAGACAAAATCCCGTCTTCAGACTGAGGACATCCTCCATTGTGTTGCGTGGCACTACCATGGGATAGATTCAGAACAGATCCAGCAGCTCAAAACTGGGCATCATGAGGCGCTGTGGTCCATCAGCAGCAGCAGAATTGTATTCCACCACAATCTGTAACCTCATGGCCTGGCTATTTCACACTCTACCAGTACTATCAAGTCAGGGGACCAACCCTGGTTCAACGAGGAGTGTAGAAGAGCATGCCAGGAGCAGCACCAGGTGTACCTAAAAATGAGTTGCCAACCTGCTGAAGCTACAACACATGCATGCTATAGACAGAGCTAAGCAGTCTCACAACCAACAGATCAGATCAAAGCTCTGTAGTCCTGCCCCATCCAGTGGTGGACAATTAAACAACTAATGGAAAGAGGAGGTTCCATGAACGTCCCCATCCTCAATGATGGTGGAGCCCAGCACATGAGTGCTAAAGACAAGGCTGAAATGTTTGCAGCCAGAAGTGCTGAGTGTATGATTCATCTCGGCCTCCTCCCCATCATCACAGATGCCAGTCTTCAGCCAATTCGATTCACTCCTACATGATATCAAGAAACTGCTGAGCGCACTGGATACAGCAACGGTTGTGGGCCCCGACAACATCCCGGCTATTGTGCTCCAGAACTAGCTGCGCCTCTAGCCAAGCTGTTCCAGTACAGCTACAACACTGGCATCTACCCAACAAAGTGGAAAATTGGCCAGGTATGTCCTGTTTGCAAAAAGCAGGACAAAGCCAATCCAGCCAATTACCGCCCCATCAGTCTCCTCTCAATCATCAGAAAAGTGATGGAAGGTGTCATTGAGAGTGCTAACAAGCGCTACTTACTCACCAATAACCTGTTCACTGCCAGGACTACTCAGCTCCAGACCTCATTACAGCCTTGGTCCAATCATGGACAAAGGAGCTGAATTCCAGAGGTGAGGTAAGAGTGACTGCCCTTGACATCAAGGAGCCCTAGTAAAATGGGAATCAGGGGGAAAAATCTCCACTGGCTGGAATCATACCTAGCACAAAGGAAGATGGTTGTTGTTGTTGGAGGCCGATCATTTAAGCCCCAGGACATCACTGCAGGAGTTCCTCAGGGCAATGTCCTAGGCCCAACTATCTTCAGCTGCTTCATCAATGACCATCCCTCCATCACAAAGTCAGAAGTGGGGATGTTCGCTGATGCTTGTTCAGCTCCATTCACAACTTCTCAGATAATGCAGCAGTCTGTGCCCGCATGCAGTAAGACCTGGACAATACTTGGGCTGATAAACGGCAAGTAACATTTGCGCCACAGAAGTGCCAGGCAATAACCATCTCATAACAAGAGAGCGTCTAACCACCGCCCCTTAACATTCAACGGCATTATCATTGTCGAATCCCCCACCATCAACATCCTGGGGGGTCACCATTAACAAAAAACTTAACTGGACCAGCCACATAAATACTTTGGCTACAAGAGCAGGTCAGAGGCTGGGTATTCTGCGGCGAGTGTCTCACCTCCTGACTCCCCAGAGCCTTTCCAGCATCTACAAGGCACAAGTCAGGAGTGTGAGGGTACACACTGGGGAACAGTGGGATATATAGAGGGTACACACTGGGGAACAGTGGGATATATAGAGGGTACACACTGGGGAGCAGTGGGATATATAGAGGGTACACACTGGGGAACAGTGGGATAAATGATGGATGACATGAATCTTGTCATTCATGTGGAAATTACTTATGAAATAATACTGGGCGGCCTGCTGGTGGCGCTGTCCAGGGAGAGTATAAATACTCGGGCATGGGCCCAGCTTGCTCAGGACATTCTTTAGCAGGAACTAGTGAAGGACACAACTAGATCTCCATGTTGAAAAACAGTTGATTAAAGCTTTGTTTAACGCTTAGACCAAGTGCCTAGTAGTTTTCTTACGTCAATGGGTACAGTCTAGCAATAGTGGGATATAGAGAGGGTTTGTACTGGGATATGTGGATCGCATCGAATATCATTATTCCTCTCCTCCTCAATAGTCATCTCTCTGCTCTGTTGTCCTCACTGGATTAACATTTTACTTTTGTCCTGAAACTTGATTGGGAGAAGCATTAGCAGCAATCTAGATGTACATGTAAGTGGATTAGACAAATCATCAGAACAGGGAGATGTAAGGAAAGCCCAGAATGTTCCATCAAAACATAACACGCACGTCTATGTAATGGCAAGAGTCTGTGGGGTAAACACACAGCATCAAATCTGTTTGTTCAGGGAATATTTTAAGAGGTTTACATGGTTACTTAAGGACTCATTGACATGATGGATAATCTGAAAGGCTTCTTATTATACAACGAGTGCCCCCAGGGAGGATAGCCCTAGAGCAGGAGCAGGGAAGGTCAAATTTTAAATGAACAACAGAGACAGAATTGCAGATGCAGTGAGGCCGTGTTTTTTTTAAATTTCCAGCTTAAAACCCATTCGAAATGGTTCCAAACTGGTTCAAACCACCAGCCAAAAGGCCAAGTGCACACAGCTCTCAATTCTCCTGTGCCAACTCACTTGCATAATTATTCCCAATGCCAGGAATCCCAAGACTCAGATGGACCGAGGGAAGGCGCAAGTGCTGGGAGTAGAAAATTTGCCGGTAAGTCAAATTTAAAAGGGATGGGACAATTAAAGGGGAGTGTCACAGTTAGGGGACAAAAATGCAGAAATCCTCTGGAGATCCTCGAGAAGTATCTTGACCCATTTTCCCAGGTTGAAGAGGCAGAGGGTTAAGAAGTGGTGGGCAAAAGGGAAGGGAAGGGGCATCCAAGGTGTAGGCTAGGCATGAGTCTACAGCCCAGCGCCTGCTGTTGGCTGACCGCTGAAGTCCAGGTGGTGCTGCATGATGTGCCAGCATGGAGGGTTTCCCTCTGTACCACTCCAGGGCATTATCCTCATAGCTTGGCATTGCTGCTACCACCCCTGCATTTGCCAACCCTATGCTGCCTGGCAGCCAGCGGTGCCCTTGCAGCGAATGGCACTGCTCTGCATTTTGGCACTCTGCTGACCCAGACTGAGAGGACTGATTTCCATGGTCGTTGAAACTTAAAATTCTCATCATTGTGTTTTCAAATCACTCCATGGCCTCGCCCCTCCATAACCTGCTCCGGCCCGACAACCCTCCGAGATCTCTGTGCTCCTCCAATTCTGGCTTCTTGCGCATTCCCGATTTCCTTCCCCCCACCATTGGTAGCCGCGTCTTCAGTTGTCTAGGATCCAAGCTCTGGAATTCCCTCCCTAAGTATCTAAGCATCTCCACCTCTCTCTCCTCCTTTAAGACCCTCCTTAAAACCTACCTCTTTGACCACCTATCGTAATATCTCCCTATGTGGCTCGGTGTTAAATTTTGTCTGTTTACGCTCCTGTGAAGCGCCTTGGGATATTTTACTAAGTTAAAGGCGCTATATAAATACAAGTTGTTGTTGTTCATGTGCCGGGAAATACAGAAATGCTTGGTGGCATCTTGATGGGCCTAGTCAATAAGGCCAACATTGACTACTCACTACCCTGGTATGACTTCTTTCATTCTGTACCATGTACAATATTGCATGCCGGAACTCGGGAATGTCTAATTAGCCAGCAAGTATAACGGATTGTCGGGCTTTCACATAGCATAGTGAAGCCATGAGGAGTCTGTTGGGTCAGCTTGCTTTGGCAAAAGGACTCCCCATCAGCACCATGTCTGCCAAAGCCAAGGTAATGTCACCTCTTTCTGCAGATGTGGATGCGCAGGTAGTAATGGGAGGGCATGGAGCACCTCTCGGACAGCCTGACCTGCCTCGTATCACTCTTTAGGTCCTTTTCTTCTTCCAAGAACGTTAGCTCAGAGGTTGGCCATTGGGAAACCCAGTGGTGCCAGTAAAGGGGCTCAAAAAATAATAAATAGTGATGGCTGACATTAAGGAATTAATGAAAGCCTAGGCACCAGCAGGGGGAAAACAATTACCAAAATGGCCCAGATATGGCCTAAAAGATTTAACATTCAGGGGCCGTTAAATGACCAAAACAATTGGAGGAAGTCATGCGCAAACTGTTGAGTGTTCTTGTCAGACCACACCTTGAGCACTATGTCCAATTCTAGTCTCTGAGACAAAGGGGGACATTCAAGCCCTGAAGCGGGTGCAGCGAAGATCCACAAGACTAACCCTTGGCATCAGAGGGCTGAGTTATAAAGATGAGAGAAACTTGAGGAGTTCATCTTTGAAAGGAGGTGAATAAAGATGAGCTGAATGGCCTCCCCCAAGCTTTCTTGTGATCTAGTGACGTACAGAATGACATACAGTCTGGAGTGTGCTACATGGATTGATAACTAGAATGGCGGAAATTCATTTTGTTTGATTATTATGGCCAGTGCCATTTAGGGCATGAGGTGCTTATTCTCATCACTGTCACAAAGTCACAAGATGGGATTTAAATGTCGACGGCCCTGCCAGACCATTTTATTTCAACATTCCAGAATACCAACTCTACTCCACTGTGGCATCCAGCGGTTTCTTAAATCAGTCCTCAATGCCTGTTTTGAGACAACCCTGTTATAACCTGTGCTCGCTGACCGACATTGGCTCCCGGTTAAGCAGCACCTCATTTTCAAAATTCTCATCCTTATTTTCAAATCCCTCCATGGCCTCCTCGCCCCTCCCTATCTCTGTAATCTCCTCCAGCCCCACAACCCCCCCGAGATATCTGCGCTCCTCTAATTCTTCCATCTTGAGCATCCCTGATTATAATCGCTCAACCTTTGGTGGCCGTGCCTTCTGTTGCCTCGGCGCCCAAGCTCTGGAATTCCCTGCCTAAACCTCTCCGCCTCGCTACCTCTCATTCCTCCTTTAAGACGCTCCTTAAAACCTACCTCTTTGACCAAGTTTTTTGTTCACCTGCCCTAATTTATGTGGCTCGGTGTCAAATTGTTTTTGTCTTACTACGTTAAAGGCGCTATATAAATACAATTTGTTGTTGTTGTTGTTGTTGTTAGAAACTAGCCCTTCACAATCCAGAACCTGTGTTATCTTGTCCTGCTGCACCTAGAAGCACTGCTCTGGGTTCAGTTTCTCTGTCACGTTAGGTATCTTATAATGCTGATGAGCCCTGATTTATCTGTCCCTTCTGCCTCTAACACTGTGGATCAGCTTCATTGGTCTGCTCCGCTCTGCCTCTAGGTGTCTTTGCTTAGACTCACAGAGTCATAAAATCTGATCAACGTTATGCTATTGCTGCTGCATGCTACCAGCTGATCATTAAAATGGAACAGTTGGGTTTTACAGCAGGTGGGTTTTACATCTCCGAGGGGACCTTATAAAGATTGCCTCCTGTGCACTAAGGAAGTTATTTCTCCAGCCATTCAGACCATAAATCCCCAAGTAAAATTACTAACAATGAACTGTAAAAAAAATTCTGACAAGGAATAAATCCCTCCCTGCAATTAAAGATTTTTAAATGTTTTAAATGTTATTGTTAAAAGTCATAGGCTGTGCCACTGATGATGTCATGACCTGAATCTGAATCATGCCCCTTCAACCCATGACATTGTGCCATGGAACAGTCCATGCAAAAAAAAAGAGGGGTGCAATAAGGTTTAAGGTGGTGAATTCATTCCCCTGAATAGTGGGTTCCAATAAGAATTCCATTCATTTGGTGGAAATGCAAAAGGAGGTTGTTGGCAGGGAAAGGGTGTAGGTTGTTGGAGCACCGACAGGTGGCACCATGGAGCAGAAGCCATGTGTTTCTTTCCCTTCCCCCGCTCCCCGAAAGGGTAGAAATAAGGCTAACGCCTATATAAAAAAAGAGAGGAATTTGGTATGGGTGCGTTAAGAATTCCTGTCATAGCATCACTGACAGTAATCCAACTGTTTCTGAAATGATGCTTGGCTTTTTGCCTCGACTGCATTCTTCCTTGGAAGCCCATTCCACATGTTGCTCACTCATTATATGAAGAAGGGTTTACTGATATCCGTCCTCAATTTGCCTTGCCCAGTTTGAACTAGTAGATTCTGGGTCTACCTTTTAAAAATATTTCATTGTCTCATGCCTCTTTGAGCTTCCCTCTTAGTGCCTCCTTTCAAGAACTACGTTAAGCATTTCTAAAGATCAGCCATCTGAATTGAATGCCTCTGTAGTGTCCTGGTGAGCAAACTAGGGACCATGCAGTCCGATACGTGACAGAAATTGTCTACCACAAGCCTCACGTGGCCATGTTCCTGAAGGTCTCTCCTGTTAATGCCCCTGACGTTGTCGATTCTTCCGTCTCGCTCATCTTGCCACATTGGCACGGCGTTGTAGCTCAAAGCTCTTCACTCCTTCTCTCACTTCAGCACGCCTGTCATTTGTCAATGACCAGGGTTTCCCAAGTGTCAAAGACCATGTAGCACTGCTTCAAGCGAACCTTCAGTGTGTCCTTTGTTGTCCGCCTTGCCTTCTTCTGTCATCCATCAGTTCTCCGTAAACCACCTGCTTCAGCAACCCTACATTGTCCATCCTAACATGCCCAGGCAACAGCTCCGGGTTCTATTTGCTTTGTTGATGGTGTTCTGCACTGACTGGATATTTTAAGCACAGATGCCTCAGGCTGTTGTACATCTCCTAGTGGGCAACTGCAGAGCAGCATTGGTGCAGGCCTCAGAGCAGGTCACCTGGCCAGCCTTCTTGGTTGCAGGCAGAATGCAGCCCAGTGACACTTACACCGAAAGAAAATAATGTGAGGAAAGTAGGGAGGTGATACAGGATCATCTGTGTCTCCAAAACCCTAATTAAGTATCTACAGTTTGACAACTGTGCTGTGTTGCTCATAGAGAACTGACAAGTGACCTTTCAGCTCATTCCCTAATAGAGTATTCCTGGCAACCTGTTCAATATTAATGACTACAATTATCATAAACTACTGCCCTTCAGTGCAATCTACTCTCTGTCTCACAAGAAATGTGGAAAGTGAATCAATTCATCGAACAACAACTTGCATTTATAAAGCGCCTTTAACGTAGTAAGACATCCCAAGGCGCTTCACAGGGATGTAATCAGATGAAAATTGGCACCGAGCCACATAAAGACATATTAGGACAGGTGATCAAACGCTTGGTCAAAGAGATAAGTTTTAAGGAGTGACTTAAAGGAGGAGAGAGACGTAGAGAGGTGGAGAGCTTTAGGGAGAGAATTCCGGAGCTTAGGGCCCAGGCAACTGAATGCACGGCTGCCAATGGTGGAGTGATGGAAATTGGGGATGCGCAAGAGGCCAGAATTGGAGGAGCGCAGAGATCTTGGAAGGTTGTAGGGCTAGAGGAGATTACAGAGATAGGGAGGGGTGAGGCCATGGAGGAATTTGAATGCAAGGATGAGAATTTTAAAATCGAAGCATTGGCAGACCGGGAGCTAATGTAGGTCAGCGAGCACAGGGATGATGGGTGATCGGGACTTGGTGCAAGTTAGGATACGGGCAGCAGAGTTTTGGATCTGCTCAAGTTTATGAAGGAAATCACAAGGAACATGTACCTAAGAATTACAAAGACTGAAAATTTTCTTTGACTCATCTAAGGGCATTGAGCAGATCAGGTTTGACTATTTCAACCACTGTCCTGTGGTGATTCACCTGCTATCAGCATAAACATCTCCAAAGTCTTTGACATGCCATGTACTTCCAAATAAGTTATACATGTTCTTCCAGGAGCATCATGTTTCTAGTTGTATAGGTTCCTGTTTAATTACTCTATTGGTGTCCTGGCTAATATGTATCCCTCAACCAACATAACAAAAACAGATTATCTGGTCATTATCACATTGCTGTTTGTGGGAGCTTGCTGTGCGCAAATTGGCTGCCGCATTTCCCACATTGCAACAGTGACTCCACTCCAAAAAGTACTTCATTGGCTGTAAAGCGCTTTGAGATGTCTGGTGGTCGTGAAAGGCGCTATAGGAATGCAAGTCTTTCTTTCTTACTTTATCTGTACTGCAGCCGATTGTCCATCCCCTAAATTCTTTTCCATAATCCAAGAGGTTGTGTGGGTGATGTACTTTCTCTTTTTCCTTTTCTCTAGCAATGGTCTTGGCCACTTGTATTCCAATCCGATCCACTCTTTGGCGAGCCAATCCACTCAATCTTCTTCAACTTTCTTCAGAGTGAATGCCCTCTGTGCAAATTACCTTCATTCCTCTGGCAACGTATTGGTTGAATTACTCAATCCTGATAACCTCATTACACTTTAATGGCCGAATAGAAATCTTGATTCTTTCAATTCTTCAAGGCACAGTTCCTTTATGATTGCTGCATATTTAACCAGCCGCTCCCACCTTGTACCTTTGATGCGGCCATCCTTACTCCCTCGTCATGTATTGACCCTCTTGACCTCACCATTTTCTCTGACTCGAACGTAACTCGTAGGTACAGGAGTGCAGTAGTTATGTTCCTGATCTAGTAATCCATTGACCTGGACTAATAGTCCAGTAGATCGGGGAGTTCAAATACCATCATGGCAGCTTGAGAATTTGAATTCAGTTTACAAAATCTAGAAATCAAAAATAAAAGCTGGCCTCAGTAAAAGTGACCATGAAGCTGTTGAAATTTTGTAAAAACCCATCTGGTTTACCAATGTCCTTTAGGGAAGGAAACCTGCCGTCCTTACACGGTCTGGCCCATATGTGACTCCAGACCCACAGCAATGTGGTTGACTCTTAACTGCCCTCTGAAGTGGCCGAGCAGGCCACTCAGTTATGGCAACTAGGGATGGGCAATAAATGCCGACCTTGCCAGCGACACCCACATTCTGACAATTAATAAAAAACAAATATCCTCCATTGCTGGAAGCTCAGTCTCCTTTCTCATTTCTTTTCCCCTTAATAATCTTAACTGCCTACACAGCTCCCATATATGTCAAAGATCTTCTAATGTCTCTCTCACAATTTCCCTACCTCATACTATTGTAGGAGCACCATCACCACATGGATTGCAGTGTTTTGAGAGGAAGGCCCACCATCACCTTCTCAAGGGCAATGAGGGAAGGCCAATAAACATCCCAAGAGCAAAAAATAAATACATTGAGAAATAAGAATGAGTTCGTTATTCGGGGAGTGATCCCTCCCTCAGCTCTAACCTCCAATCTCTCTCTCCATTGCAACTTTTCTTTTCTCTCTATTTGTCTCGATACTTCTATGAGTGTTGCTCCTCTCTTGTTCCTGCTGAACTGTAAATGCTACACCTCATATTCTCTTCCTTCTTCCTCCATCCAAGACTGCATCAAAATCAAGACTCATGGTACCATCTGCTACTCTAAATCATTCTTTGCCAGGGCCTCAAAACCGTGGAACTCCTCACTTCCCTCAATCTTCCCTTTATGTTACAATCTACAGTTTTGAAAACCCTCACTTGGCATCAGCTAAGTGCTACTTGTCTTGTTTGCAGCCTTGAAGGGCGCCCTTCACGATGCCCTTCCCAGTTTAGTAAAAAAAAAAGGCCTGGGTTTACATCTAGCCCAGTCCGGTGGGATGAAAGTCTTCACTCTCTGTTCTCCGTAAGATTGCTATTTTAAATGAGTTTGGAAAGTCTAAAATTTGAAAGTATGGGTGTTCTGAGTTTGGGGTTAAGGCATACCATTGGGGTAGGTTAAAGGAATCTTTACTTAGGGGGAAAAATTCAGCTGCTTGCGCCTCCCGTTAGCGCCTTAAGAGGGCGCTAATGGGGCGTAAAGCAGCTAACGCCCGGGCGCAGCGCCGCCCACGCCTCCCGAAAAATTTAGTGGGAGGTTAGCGGCGGCGGCAGCCGGTAGCGCCCTGTGGCGCTGCGCCGCCGGCGATGACGTCATCGCCGTGCGCAGCACCTCGCTCGCGCCCCGGCCGTGATCTTCAGTCGCGCCCCCTGATTTACCGCCAGACGCTATGTCCGACGGGTTCAGGGAGGCGTACGTGCGGCCGGGGCGGCGATATTTAAAGCGGAGGTGGCAGGCGGCCATTTTTGTTGCTGGCCGCCTGCCAGCACCTGTCCCCGGCCCCCGTGAAGCCCCCCCACCGTGAAGTGCCGGCTGCGCTCCAAGAGCCCGGCACTTCTCTTGAGTGCCGGGCTCTTTTGCCGGCACTCCCGATCCCTGGGGGCCCAGCTGGGCCCCGGTTCGCGCTGCGCAGGGTCCCTCCCTTAGCATCTAATACATGCTATACCTTACCAACGAATGGTAGAATTGATGGAGATTCCTCTGGATCCAATGTAAACTATAGGTGGTGCGGGCATCCCTTATTGGTAGAGTAGAGAAAGTGTTGCTTGGCAACTAACTTTTATTATACCTGACCTGGGAATAATCAATGGGTAATACAGAGGCAGCTTTACGCAGCATTTAACCCCTGCTATACCAAGAGTGGGAGTGCTTGATGTTGACAACGGATGTCCAAAGTGTAAAATTACCGTTCAATTCCCCACATTGATGTATCTCACCTTGATGAACTCATCACAGAACTGCGAAGTTGGCCTTGCCAGAGAGTTGCTGAGCAGAGCTCAACGCAGATTGACAGTCAGTTCCATCCAAGATCCCCATCAGGGACCATCTGAGACTGGGAAATTCAGCACTGTGTGAGTCACCAACACTACGCTACCCAACTGCTACTGAACCTTATAGTTTCAATCGTATCAGTGACCAACGATCACAGTTAGAGAGAAATGGCACGGAACATCTGTGGCACGGCTTAGAGATAATGTTTGACGTGGATCGTTCCTGTGTGCAATATCATGCGCTGGTCTATAAAGGAGCCAAAGCCGAGAGTTTCCTGAAGAAATCCATCCATTTTCAAGTGGTGTAGAGGCAGACTGGCAAGGAAAATGGGGCGGAGAGGCTCCTTGCCATAACTCAGGCTCTTAAAAAATGTCCACCCCAATTTCCCTGCCTCCCAGCAGTGGAGACCCAGTCAGGACAGGGTTCTTGCTCAACACAGGGAAAGTGCAGTCAGGTGGTGGTGAGATCATATGGGGGTGGCGGGGGGGGGTTGCAGAACTCCCTCCCTGCAATTTTATTGGCGATGTCGGGAATATTCACTAACCCCGAAGACCATATTATGGTCCTGGAGTTGATGGTATATTTGCTGGAGACTGAATGTGAATGGAGGAGTTGGCTGTCATTTTGCTTTTCAAGATTCTGACCTGGTGTAGTGTATTCATCGAATCATAGAATAGTACAGCACAGAAGGAGGCCTTTCGGCCCATCGAGTCTGCGCCGGCTCTTTCAAAGAACAATCCAGTTAGTCCCACTCCCCAAATCTTTTCCCATATCCCTGCAATTTTTTCTCCTTCAAGTATTTATCCAATTCCCTTTTGAAGGCTACTATTGAATCTGTATCCACCACCCTATCAGACAGCGCATTCCAGATCCTAACCACTCGTTGCATAAAAAAGTTTTTCCTCATGTCACCTCTGGTTCTTTTCCCAGTCACCTTAAATCTGCATCCTCTCGTTATCGACCCATGAGCCATTGGAAACAGTTTCTCTTTATTTACTCTATCTCAACCCTTCATGATTTTAAACACCTCTATCAAATCTCCTCTTAGCCTTCTCTGCTCCAAGGAGAACAACCCCAGCTTTTCCAGTCTGTCCACATAACTGTAATCCCTCATCCCTGGAACCATTCTAATAAATCTCTTCTGTACCCTCTCCAAAGCTTTCACATCCTTCCTGAAGTGCGGTGACAAGACTTGGACACAATACTCCAGCTGAGGCCAAACTAGTGTTTTATATAGGTTTAGCATAACATCCTGGCTCTTGTACTCTACGCCTCTATTTATAAAGCCCAGGATCCCATATGCTTTATTAAGTGCTTTGTTTACCTGTCCTGCACCCCCTTTAAACTTGTACCATTTAGCTTGTGTTGCCTCTCCTCATTCTTCCTACCAAAATGGATCACCTCACACTTTTCTGCATTGAATTTCATCTGCCATGTGTCCGCCCATTCCACCAGCCTGGCTAGGTCCTCTTAAAGTCTATTATTATCCTCCTCACTGTTTACTACATTTCCAAGTTTCGTGTCAGCTGCAAATTTTGAAATTGTGCCCTGTACACTCAAGTCCAAGTCATGAATGTATATCAAAAACAGCAGTGGTCCGAGTACTGGATCTTGGGGAACGCCAATGTATACCTCCCTCCAGTCCGAAAAACAGCCATTCACCACAACTCTCTGTTTTGTATCCCTTAGCCAATTTTAGATCCATGCTGCTAATGACCTTTTTATCCCATGGGCTTCAATTTTGCTAACAAGCCTATTATGTGGTAGTTTATCAAACGTCTTTTGAAAGTCCATATACACAACATCACTAACCTCATCCACCATCTCTGTTACCTTATCAAAAATCTCAATCAAGTTAGTCAAACCCGATTTGCCCTTAACAAGTCTATGCTGGCTCTCCTTTATTAGTCCATACTTGCCCAAGAGGCTGTTAATTTTCTCCCTGATTATTGTTTCTAAAAGCTTCCCCAACACTGGCTGGCCTGTACTTGTCAGGTTTATCCTTCTACCCTTTTTAAACAAAGGTGTAACATTTGCAATCCTCCAGTCCTCTGGCACCACCCCTGTATCGAGGGAGGATTGGAAGATTATGGCCAGCAACTCTGCAATTTCTACCCTTACTTCCCTCAGCGACCTAGGATGCATCCAATGTTTCCTTTAAGCTGCACGGCCGCGCAGCTCTCTGGGCTTCCCACGCAGCCGGTTCACTGACTATTCAATGCGAAAAACCGCGCATTAAAGGGGCAACGCACCCAAAAAAAATTAACGGAAACATTGGATGCATCCCATCCGCAACGAGTGACTTATCCACTTTAAGTACCGCCAGCCTTTCTAGTACCTCCTCTTTATCTATTTTTTATCTCATTCAGTATCCCAACAACCTCCTCGTTTACCGTAGTTTTTGCAAAGTCCTCTTCCTTGGTAAACAGTGATGCAAAGTATTCATTTAGTACCTCAGCCATACCTTTAGCCTTCACCAATAGATTTCCTATTTGGTCCCTAATCGGCTCCATCACTCCTCATAAGTGATGATTCTAACTCAAATCCCTCGACTAGATTCCAGCCTGTAACTCACTCCTGGGCTTCTGTTATTCTATATCCATAAACTTGAGTTGATCCAAAACTCTGATGCCCGTAACTTAACTCTCACCGAGTCCCGTTCACCCATCACCCCTGTGCTCGCTAACCTACATTGGCTCCTGGTCCGCTAATGCCTTGATTTTAATATTCTCATCCTTGTTTTCAAATCCTTCCATGGCCTCACCCCTCCCTATCTCTGTAACCTTCTCCAGCCCTACAACCCACCGAGATCTCGGTGCTCCTCCAACTGTGGCCTTGAGCATCCCCGATTTTAATCGTTCCATCATTGGCGGCCGTGTCTTCAGTTGCCTGGGCCCTAAGCTCTGGAATTCCCTCCCTAAACCTCTCCGCCTCTCTACCACTCTCTCCTCCCTTAAGACTCTCCTTAAAACCTACCTCTTTGACCAAGCTTTTGGTCACCTGCCCTAATATCTCCTTATGTGGCTCAGTGCCAATTTTCATTGAAAGCGTTCCTCTGAAGCGCCTTGGGATGTTTTGCTATGTTAAAGGTGCTATATAAATGCACGTTGTTGTTGTATATAAACCCTCCAAGTCCCTTGTGATGGTTTGGTTACCTTTTCTTTTTCAGGTAGCGGTGCCTCTCCAGTCTACAGTAGGTTCAGGTGAAGCTGACTGTGCTCCTGGATGCAGTAATCTCTACTAGCAGAGGTAAAGGATCATGTTTATCAGCAGAACTCACGTGAACACAGCTTTCCTGCCCAGTGTTTTGGTTTGTATCTCTCGATCAGTTGTCACTGAACACAGTGGGTAATCATGACAGTTATGATGGCTCACGCCCATTGCAATCTCTATTTGATCTCATAATATCTCAGTAGACTGCAGCCTTAGCAACCCTCCTTCAGTTCCCAGTAAACATTGACTCACAGACACTGTGCAGCTGGGTCTCTGTGTGAAATTCCCATTCAGAATTCACTGATCTGTGAATCCTAAGCGAAAGTTTCCCACAGAGCCCAATACCTTCACTGGAACGCATGCAATCAGATTCATTCAGGAATTCATTTAAAGAAAAATCATTCTCAAGATGTGGGCGATGCTGGCAAGGTCAGCATTTGTTGCCCATCCCCTTAAGAAGGTGGCGATGGGCCTTCTTCTTGAACCGTTACTTCTTTGTAGCGGTTTGATACAACTTGCTGGGCCACTTCAGAGGGTAGTTGAGTCAACCATGTTGGTGCGGGACTGGAGTCGCATGTAGGCCAGACCAGGTAAGGATGGCAGGTTTCCTTCCCTTAGTGAACCAGTTGGGTTTTTGCAACAATCTAATAGCTTCATGGTCACTTTTACTGACTCCAGGTTTTTATATCCAGATCTTTAAGAAAAATTTAAATTCTCAAACTGAAGTTGTGAAAGGCGCTATATAAATACAAATTCATTCTTTCTTTCTTTCTTTCTTTCTTTCTTTCCATGCAATCCAAACTAGTTCAAGAAACAAATACTGAACAACCGGTAATGCTCAACACCGACGTTCATTTATACAGCATCTTCAACACAGTAGAATGCACTGAGCAATTTTACGACTAGGGGGGATGGCTGAGCACCAAATGTGAGTAAATTTGGACAAAGAGCTATCATACTGCAGCGCCAATTCTTCGTTGAGAACACGGCGCCGCTGAATTTGCCAAATATATGTGTAGGCCGCAGAGTTGTGGAAGGGTTCTAACTGGTGGGAAACCAGCAAGAACGACGTAATAAAATGTCCCAAGGTGCTTCACAGGAGCATAATCAGACAAAATTTGACATCGAGCCACATATTAGGACAGGTGACCAAAAGCTTGGTCAAAGAGGTAGGTCTTAAGGAGGGTCTGAAGGGGAGGAGAGAGAGGTGGAGAAGTGGAGAGGTTTAGGGAGGGAATTCCAGAGCTTGGGGCCTAGACGGTTGAAGGCACGGCCACCGATGGTGGGGCGAAGGAAGTGGGGGATGAGCAAGAGGCCAGAATTGGAGGAGCGCAGAGTTCTCAGAGGGTTTTAGGGCTGGAGGAGGTTACAGAGATAGGGAGGGGTGAAGCCATGGAGGGATTTGAACACAAAACAGAGGAAATGGCTGCAAACGGCTGTTTTGTCCTCTTCCCTGCGGATTCGGCTGCTCTCTCGCTGGTGTTTGGGTGAGAGGCCCGTACAAACCCTTACAAGACTCCTGGGCCCTCATTTATTGAAAGGACTATGACAGTTCTTTAATAAACTGCCCAGAGTTATTTCATGGCACCAGTCATAATTAAAATGAATTGGTAAAATCAATGAGAATTAATATATTAAAAACAATTAAATAGAGAGAGGCTCGCATGCCAGAATGAGTTTGGAGCGCAGTCTGTACTGGGCTGAAATGGCTGCCTGACCCCTTCCTGTTAAACCAGTGAGGATATCATTCAGAAATATACGGCTGCATTTCTCCTCAATAGATACCACCTATCATGCAAAACAGAAGAAGGGAGCAGTCACTGTAGAAATGCATTTTGAATAATTCTCAACATAAATACTTTCATAACACACAAGCACACCCAAGACATTAACCTAAGGGAGATCGCGACTGACTGCAGTGATTTATTTGGTTGCCGCTGGTATAAGGGTGAATTATAAATCATACTGATTCCTAATTCCATTTCATTATGTATGATTAATAACCATTGCAGCCTATTACAAATGGCTTCAAATGCTTCTCAGTATTCTTTTGGGCCCCTGCTATTAAGTGTTCTACAGATTAACTTCCATGTCCAATCCCTTTGCCTCCAAATAGATGTTAAAATTGGAAAAAAATAACCTCGCATCTGAGAGCATCGCTGATTCAGTGAGGAGCAGAGAACAGGGGCATACATAATGGATACTACTGAGTGGAGCACAGTGATCGGGAAAGGAGGAAGCGATCGGGAGGGAGGAAGGTGGGTGATTGGGAGGGAGGGAAGGGATGATTGGGAGGGAGGGTGGGGAGGAGGAGATCAGGAGGGGGCTGAGCAGGGGTTTGCCAACAGTCTGCGGCATTGTAGTGGAGACGGAGCAGCACTCCTGCTCCTCCCGGTAAAGTATATTTTATAAAGGTACCTTGCGGCCTAACAGTTGGTCGGTCCCTTTAAGGACCGCCTGGTAGGCCACATGTAGGCCTAGTTTTCCTGAGAGCAGCTGGCGCCGCCGCGGGCTGCTTCAGGGCAAACCAATCTTGCAGTGGGGGCCTCAAACAGACTTAGGACCATTATTTGAATGTGCAAAGGGTCGAACGCCTGTTTCAGGCGTGGACACGACATGCCGATTCTTTTTGCCTACCCCACTATGCCAGGCGGCACACTTGCTGCTCGAAATGAGCGTGCGCTTCCTGCCCACCATACTCAAAGGCTTCGGAGATCATTTAGCTGCGCGGACGAATTTCTAGACCAATTACATTGAAGCAATTTCCGCAGGTGTCAGCCGTGGCTCGGTGGGTGGCCCTCTCGCCTCTGAGTCAGAAGGTCGTGGATACAAGTCCCACTTCAGAGGCTTCAACACAAAATCTAGGCCGACACATTGGCCTTGATATTTCCTGGGGCGGGTTATGTAGGCGGCGGAGGGGGAGGACGGAGTTTCGGACGGGAAACCCGGGAGTCTGGGTTTCTCCGCGTGCTGTGGTGATTTAACTCCACAGTGCGCGACTTTTAGCCCTGACAGGATCAAACGCCCGGAAGTCAGGCTGATTGCCAGGCTTGGCTTCTAGTTGGGTGGGGAGCACTCCGGAGCAGGCCGCAGGAGCAGGTAGGCCCGATCCGCGACCCTGGTTGAGGGGGTTCGTCCGATCCTGGGAAGGGAGTCTGATCTTTGACTCCGGGGTTCTTTGTATTGGGGGTGTCTGATGGCGGGGGGGGGGGGGCGGCTTCAGAGGCTAGGGGGAAGCACTCCTGCTTCTCCTGGACCACAAGCAGTGCTGTGAAGGCACTTGCCTTCTCCCCGAAGCTGTCCTCAACCCCCTTCAGATGCCGGGTTTCCCGAGGCCTAGAGAAACCCGGCCGCCCGCAGTAAAACCTGCAAAGCAGGTTAAATCAGAGGCTGCCAGCCTCATTAACATACTTAAAATGCCAACCCACCTCTTGGGAGCTGGTTGGATGCTCGCCCCTTGTCCTACCTCCGTAAAACCCGGAAGTCGGCGGGTTGGAGCCGGCATCCTGACGCGCTCAGAATTTTTCCGGATTTAACATCCGCACCCGCACCCAATCCCATGCGCTCACACATGTTAAAATTCCCCCTTCAGTGCAGGACTGAGCGAATGCTGCCCTGCCGCAGGTGCCGTCTTTAGGACGTGTCTGCCCTCTCAGGTGGCGTAAAAGATCCCATGGGCGCTATTTGAGGAAGAGCAGGGGTGTTCTCCCCGGTGTCCTGGCCAATCGTTATCCCTCAGCCAACATCACTAAAACGGATTATCTGGTCATTATCTCATTGCTGTTTGTGGGATCTTACTGTGTGCAAATTGGCTGTCGTGTTTCCTACATTACAACAGTGACTACGTTTTATAAAGTATTTCATTGGCTGTACAGCGCTTTGGGACGTCCTGAGGTCGTGAAAGGCGCTGCAGAATTCCAAGTTCGTCCTTTCTTTTTTCCACATTATATATAAAGATTGTAGCAAACAGGAAACCTAGGACAGACCCCAGGGAACTTCACTCATCTGCTGCACACTCCTGGACCAATCCTTCTTCATTTCAGAGCATCAGAACCTACGTTTCGCTCTAACGTACAACTTTCCGCCTGCTGCAAGGCATCATCTGTATTTGCTGCGGTAAGGAGTGAGTAACCCTATAAAACACCAAGGCCTAAAAATTCGACGGCCTGTTTTTTGGATCGCAAATTGGGCTCCTAAGCCTCCAATATGGTGGGCAGGAATCTGACGCTCATTATGAGTCGGAAATGTGCGCAGCCCGGCAATTTGGTGTGGGCAAAAAAAATACCTGCCTGAACATGGAGCCGGGAGCAGCATGAGCTCCACATTCAAACCACAGGCCGCTGCTGACCACCGCACGGCACTCCCCCTGATTGCGACCTCAAACACCACCCACCCCCCATTGCCACATTCACCCCTTCCCCCTCCCGATCGCCTTCCTCTTACTGGTGACGTGGCGGCCCGAAATTCAAAGCCGGTGTCATTTAAATAAGGCCCAATATTGGGTGAGACTCGGGCCTACACGTTCGGGTAGAGGGATCGATCCCTGTCCCCAGTTCACGCCGGCAGACTGGCAGCAAACGAATTTTCTAAACTCCAATTGTAAAACCCTGTATAAGATGCCGTGTACTGGAACCCTAGAAAATACCCCATTTATAACCCTGCAGAGCACTCCATATACTCCCCTATGAAACAGCCCTCGCATGAGAGGGCGTCTGAATGATAGTTTATTGGTATCTCTGGGCAGCGTATTCTGTGCTGTTCCTGTATGAACCAGGGTGATCTGCAAATGTTGAATGTGTGTGTCTCCGGCCTTCTCCCCGTGACTGCAGTCAGTCGGCCCTGTCTTGGGCCTGTCTTGGGCCTGTTGGTTGGTATGCCGCAGCCCCCGAGGGATCTGAAGGGCACCATATTCTCGTTCAGTCTTGACTGCGGGGAAAATGTGTATTGCTGGCAAATTGATGAATTACTGCTTGGACAAACATCCGCATCGCAACGGTCCGTTGCCGTAGCAACGGGTCCAGGTGATATAGTTTTTGACAAGCAGCATAAACTCAATGACCAGTGGAAAAACAATGCAAAAACATTTGCTTTTAAAAAAATTCTCTCTCCCTCGCTGTTTGGGATTGAATAAGAGACTGAGCCAAAGGATTCGAATCTCAGTAACGAGGTTCCCGAATGTAAATTGATTAAAAATGGATTGTCCTTAAACCTCAAGGTTAGCACTTCACCAGAGGCAGAAAATCTTAGAATCTTACAGCACAGAAGGAGGCCGTTCGGCCCAGCGTGCCTGTGCCGGCTCTTTGAAAGAGCTGTCCAATTAGTCCCACTCCCCTCGCTCTTTCCACATAGCCCCACAAACGTTTCCTCTTCAAGTATTTATCCCAACTCCCTTCTGAAAGTTCCGATTGAATCTGCTTCTACCGCCCTTTCAGGCCGTGCATTCCAGATCATGACAACTCGTGGCGTAAAAATACTCTCCTCATCTCACCTCTGGTTCTTTTGCCAAATACCTTCAATCTGTGTCCACTGGTTACCGACCCTCCTGCCAGTGGGAAACAGTTTCTCCTCATTTACTTCATGATTTTAAACACCTCCATTGTATCTCCCTTTCACCGTCTCGGCTCTAAGGAGAACAAAATCTACAAACAAAAACCATCATCTCCAGTCAAATCCCCTCAGACTAAAGTCAACAGCCATGTAACTGGACTCTAACGTGAATGGCAGTCAAATTTGCTTACATACCAACAGTCACTTACAGGAATTCACTTAAAGGTGTTTCCATAAGATCCCATTTTTCATTATTTCTTTCTGGTTTTTTAAAATTTATTCACAGGATGTGGATGTCGCCGGCAAGGCCAACCTTTATTGCCCTCGAGAAGATGGTAGTGAGCCACCTTCTTGAATACAACTGAGCCGGCACAGACAGGATGGGCCGAACGGCCTCCTTCTGTGCTTACTAGGCCATTTCAGAGGGCAGTCAATAGTCAACCACATTGGTCTGGACTCACATATAGGCCAGACTTGGTAAGGACCACAGATTTCCTTCCCTAAAGGACATTAGTGAACCAGATGGGTTTTTATGACTCGTGTCCCTGGATCAGTAGCCCAGGCCTCTGGATCAGTAGCCCAGGCCTCTGGATCAGTAGCCCAGGCCTCTGGATCAGTAGCCCAGGCCTCTGGATCAGTAGCCCAGGCCTCTGGATCAGTAGCCCAGGCCTCTGGATCAGTAGCCCAGGCCTCTGGATCAGTAGCCCAGGCCTCTGGATCAGTAGTCCAGGCCTCTGGATCAGTAGCCCAGGCCTCTGGATCAGTAGTCCAGTAACATAACTACTGTGCTACCATACCGCAATTAAACAACAGCAGTTATGGACTCATACACCCAGCACCAAGAAAAGAAGGACAATGGACCTAGAAATTTGGTCGCAACAGCCTGCTGAATGAACAGGGTCCAGGGAGTGATCTCTGCGCCTGATTGGGTAGGCTCAAGGTCCACCCAATATTGGGCCTTTGGCCTAATTTAGATAAGACAGAAGAGGCTTGGAATTTAGGGGTGGCAGCAGCCCTCAGGTAAGTACTTAAAGGGAAGGTACGCCAAACGGGAGGGGTGGTGATCAGGAGGGGCGATTCAGAGGGGGCGATTGGGAGAGATGATCGGGAGGGGCGATCAGGAGGGGCGATCGGGAGAGTTGATCGGGGGGCGATCGGGAGGGGCGATCAGGAGGGGCGATCGGGAGGGGCGATCAGGAGGGGCGATCGGGAGGGACGATTGGGAGGGGGCGATCGGGAGGGGGGCGATCGGGAGAGATGATCGGGGGGGCGATCGGGAGGGGCGATCGGGAGAGTTAATCGGGGGGCGATCGGGAGGAGCGATCGGGAGGGGGGCGATCGGGAGGGACGATTGGGAGGGGGGCGATCGGGAGGGGCGATCAGGAGAGTTGATCGGGGGGCGATCGGGAGGGGCGATCGGGAGGGGGGCGATCGGGAGGGACGATTGGGAGGGGGGCGATCGGGAGGGGGGCGATCGGGAGGGACGATTGGGAGGGACGATTGGGAGGGACGATTGGGAGGGGGGTGATCGGGAGGGGGGTGATCGGGAGGGACGATTGGGAGGGGGGCGATCGGGAGGGGGCGATCGGGAGGGGGGCGATCGGGAGGGGGGGCGATCAGGAGGGGGGCGATCGGGAGGGACGATTGGGAGGGGGGCGATCGGGAGGGGGCGATTGGGAGAGACGATTGGGAGGGGGGCGATCGGGAGGGGGGCGATCGGGAGGGGGGCGATCGGGAGGGACGATCGGGAGGGGGGCGATCGGGAGGGGGGGCGATCGGGAGGGGGGCGATCGGTGGGGGCGATCGGGAGGGGGGTGATCGGGAGGGACGATTGGGAGGGGAGCGATCGGGAGGGGGCGATCGGGAGGGACGATTGGGAGGGAGGCGATCGGGAGGAGGGCGATCGGGAGGGGGGCGATCGGGAGGGGGCGATCGGGAGGGACGATTGGGAGGGGGTCGATCGGGAGGGGGGCGATCGGGAGGGGGGCGATCGGGAGGGGGCGATCGGGAGGGGGGCGATCGGGAGGGACGATTGGGAGGGACGATTGGGAGGGGGGCGATCGGGAGGGACGATTGGGAGGGGGGCGATCGGGAGGGGGCGATCAGGAGGGGGGCGATCGGGAGAGACGATTGGGAGGGGGGCGATCGGGAGGGGGGCGATCGGGAGGGGGGCGATCGGGAGGGGGGCGATCGGGAGGGACGATCGGGAGGGGGGCGATACGGAGGGGGGGCGATCGGGAGGGGGGCGATCGGTGGGGGCGATCGGGAGGGGGGTGATCGGGAGGGACGATTGGGAGGGGAGCGATCGGGAGGGGGCGATCGGGAGGGACGATTGGGAGGGAGGCGATCGGGAGGAGGGCGATCGGGAGGGGGGAGATCGGGAGGGGGCGATCGGGAGGGACGATTGGGAGGGGGGCGATCGGGAGGGGGGGCGATCGGGAGGGGTGCGATCGGGAGGGGGCGATCGGGAGGGGGGCGATCGGGAGGGACGATTGGGAGGGACGATTGGGAGGGGGACGATTGGGAGGGGGGCGATCGGGAGGGACGATTGGGAGGGGGGCGATCGGGAGGGGGCGATCGGGTGGGGGGCGATCGGGAGGGACGATCGGGAGGGGGGCGATCGGGAGGGATGATCGAGAGGGGGCGATCAGGAGGGGGCGATCAGGAGGGATGATCGGGAGGGGGGCGATCAGGAGGGGGCGATCAGGAGGGATGATCGGGAGGGATGATCGGGAGGGATGATCGGGAGGGATGATCGGGAGGGATGATCGGGAGGGGGCGATCGGGAGGGATGATCGGGAGGGGGCGATCGGGAGGGGGCGATCGGGAGGGATGATCGGGAGGGATGATCGGGAGGGATGATCGGGAGGGGGCGATCGGGAGGGGGATGATCGGGAGGGATGATCGGGAGGGATGATCGGGAGGGGGCAATCGGGAGGGATGATCGGGAGGGATGATCGGGAGGGATGATCGGGAGGGATGATCGGGAGGGGGATGATCGGGAGGGATGATCGGGAGGGGGATGATCGGGAGGGATGATCGGGAGGGATGATCGGGAGGGGGCGATCGGGAGGGGGCGATCGGGAGGGATGATCGGGAGGGATGATCGGGAGGGGGCGATTGGGAGGGGGCGATCGGGAGGGATGATCGGGAGGGATGATCGGGAGGGGGGCGATCGGGAGGGATGATCGGGAGGGATGATCGGGAGGGGGCGATCGGGAGGGGGCGATCGGGAGAGATGATCGGGAGGGGGCGATCGGGAGGGGGCGATCGGGAGGGATGATCGGGAGGGATGATCGGGAGGGATGATCGGGAGGGATGATCGGGAGGGGGATGATCGGGAGGGATGATCGGGAGGGATGATCGGGAAGGGGGCGATCGGGAGGGATGATCGGGAGGGATGATCGGGAGGGGGATGATCGGGAGGGATGATCGGGAGGGATGATCGGGAGGGATGATCGGGAGGGGGGCGATCGGGAGGGGGCGATCGGGAGGGATGATCGGGAGGGATGATCGGGAGGGATGATCGGGAGGGGGATGATCGGGAGGGATGATCGGGAAGGGGCGATCGGGAGGGATGATCGGGAGGGATGATCGGGAGGGATGATCGGGAGGGATGATCGGGAGGGATGATCGGGAGGGGGGCGATCGGGAGGGGGCGATCGGGAGGGATGATCGGGAGGGATGATCGGGAGGGATGATCGGGAGGGATGATCGGGAGGGGGGCGATCGGGAGGGGGATGATCGGGAGGGATGATCGGGAGGGATGATCGGGAGGGATGATCGGGAGGGATGATCGGGAGGGGGGCGATCGGGAGGGGGCGATCGGGAGGGATGATCGGGAGGGATGATCGGGAGGGATGATCGGGAGGGGGGCGATCGGGAGGGGGATGATTGGGAGGGATGATCGGGAGGGATGATCGGGAGGGATGATCGGGAGGGGGATGATCGGGAGGGATGATCGGGAGGGGGGCGATCGGGAGGGGGCGATCGGGAGGGATGATCGGGAGGGATGATCGGGAGGGATGATCGGGAGGGGGCGATCGGGAGGGGGCGATCGGGAGGGATGATCGGGAGGGATGATCGGGAGGGATGATCGGGAGGGATGATCGGGAGGGGGCGATCGGGAGGGGGCGATCGGGAGGGATGATCGGGAGGGATGATCGGGAGGGGGGCGATCGGGAGGGATGATCGGGAGGGATGATCGGGAGGGATGATCGGGAGGGATGATCGGGAGGGGGCGATCGGGAGGGATGATCGGGAGGGATGATCGGGAGGGGGGCGATTGGGAGGAATGATCGGGAGGGGGCGATCGGGAGGGATGATCGGGAGGGATGATCGGGAGGGGGGCGATCGGGAGGGGGCGATCGGGAGGGGGCGATCGGGAGGGGGCGATCGGGAGGGGGCGATCGGGAGGGATGATCGGGAGGGATGATCGGGAGGGGGCGATCGGGAGGGGGGCGATCGGGGCGATCGGGAGGGGGCGATCGGGAGGGGGCGATCGGGAGGGGGCGATCGGGAGGGATGATCGGGAGGGATGATCGGGAGGGGGCGATCGGGAGGGGGGCGATCGGGAGGGGGCGATCGGGAGGGATGATCGGGTGGGGGCGATCGGGAGGGATGATCGGGAGGGAAGTGATCAACAAAGGTGATCGGGAGGGGGGTGATTGAGAAGGAACATGATCGGGGTGTGGGGTTGCCACCAGGGGCCGACAGAGGTCTGTGGGACTGCAGTGGAGCCGGGAGAAGCACTCCTGCCCCTCCCAGTTCCATATTCAGGTAAGGATTTTTTGGGAAGGTACAGCGGTCCCTTTAAGCACCATTGGTTAGGTTGCGTGTAGAGCTGGTTTTCCTGGAAGCAGCCGGCCCGACCTTGGCGACGTTCAAAGCAAATCAATTTTACACAGGGGGCCTCAAACAAGCGTTAGGCCCCTTATTTGTATCTGCAAAGAGCCTCCCGCCTGTTTCAGGGCTGGGCCTTGCAAGCCTATTTCTTTACTATACCAACATGGCGGGTGGCGGACTTCCGGCTCATAATGAACGCGTGCTTCTTGCCCGCCTTATTGGAGGCTTAGGCGCACATTTATAGCGTCTGAAAAACGGGCAAAGCACCATCCAATTTATGGGCCTTTCTCTACCTGGCACAGGCTCTGAAGAGAAAGAAAGCCTTGCATTTATCCAGCATTTCATTACATCTCCCAGAAAGATGTCAAAGTGCTTCAGGTGCAGTGGAAGTGTAATGACCATTACCTAAGCCAACACAGTAGCCATTTTGCACACAAGATGCCACAAACAGCAATGAGAAAAACATTGGCCTGGAAACCAACAGAAGCCCCTCGTCTTTTTTGTGCAGCGCGCCAGGATTTTGAACAACTGCCTAAACCTAGAGTTTTCTGCCATGGCTCTGTTAGTGGCTGCTCTCACCTCTGAGTCAGAAGGTGGTGGGTTCAAGACCCACGTGAGAGATTTAAGCACATAATCTCAGCTGACGCTTCAGTGCAGTAGTGAGGGAGTGCTGCACTGTTGGAGGTGCCGTCTTTAGGATGTGACTTTAAAACCGAGGCCCTGTATGCCCTCTCATATGGATATAAAAGATCCCATGATACTATTCAAAGCAGAACAGGGGAGCTCTCCCCAGCATCCTGCCAAAATTTGTCCCTCAACCAGCACCTAAAACACATTATCTGGTCATTTATTTCATTGCTGTCAGTGGGATCTTGCTGTGCATTTCTTACATTGTAGCAGTGACTACACTTCAAAAGTACTTCATTGTCTGTGAAGCACTTTGGGATGCCCTGAGGTCATGAAAGGCGCTATAGAAATGCAAGTCTTTCTTTCTTACTTTTACATCCCAATGGAAGGTTGCAGCACTGTGAACACATTGACCTAGAAATTCGCCTCTCCGGCTTGCCGCGGGGGTAAGGATCGCGCGCGCACTTACCTACCGCGCCTGCCGTTCTGCTTCTGGCCCACGGGGACTTCAGCTCCTGGGCCTCTCCCTAGTGCCGGCGCGCAGTGCTTGCGTGTCCCAGGGGCGCAGTTAGTGCGATGCGTCCCCTGGGATCACGTGGGCCATGGAGAGCCAATGGCAGCAGACCATCTTTCATTCATAGATTTGACAGGAAGACCTGTCAAATCTGTGAATTGAAATCGGCCCCAAAAGAACAGCTAAACCTCAAATAAATTTTTTAAAAAACCATCACATTTTTAAAATAACTATAAGTTAAATAAATTAACTACTTTAGACAAAAATTTAAATTTTTGAAAAAATTAAAATACTTTTTAACAGTGCTAAAAATAAACTTACCTTTCTTTAAAGTATCTAAAAAAGATAAACCTGTTGAAAAAAATTTAAAATTATAATTAATTAACCACTTACCTTGTTGAAAACGGGTCCTGCGCTTCCTTTTTAAAAGCGCAGGTTCTTCAATACTTACCCTCCCGGAGAAACCTGAAAAAAAACCTAAGTTCACTGCGTGCGCGCAGCCTCTACCGCGCACGCGGTTCACCTCTGAACCGCTCCCTTCACCAGACCGGAAGTTCCGGTTTCCCGCGCATGCGCAGTGCATGCAGGAAACAGGCACTTCAGGCGGCCTTACGGGTGAGTACACAGCGTGTACTCACCTGGCAAGTGCCGAATTTTTGGCCCATTGCAAGTGGAGGTAAGGGGAGGTGCAAGGAGTTCCCTCTTTCACAGCGGGCGGATGTTAAAGCAGATGCCCCACCGTTGGTAAAGTCTTGTTGCCTTCGCCTAGAGTGAGTGCAAGAGAGCAAAAAGGAAGACTTGCATTGCTGCAACATCTCATCATGTCTCTCAGTAATATCTCAAAGCACTTCACATACAATCCTTAGTCTTCACCTGAACCACCAGCACAGACAAAGGGAACCACGGCTCAATGTCCCAGTGACAAAAATGAAGCGCTTCTGTCTAGTTTTATGTTGATATTTGTTCCTTTAATTCTGTCGCAATATATAAGGAGTTAAAAACCAGCTCCGTTCAGAATCAAGTCCGCGGCCTAACTTGATATAATGTTGTAAGGACTAATAGTCGGTTTGGTCTCCGACAGATAGCTGAAGGGAGGAGCCAAGCCATACAAATCAAACACAAACAGTTGCGTGATTTGTTCAGTTATGTGTATGGCTGACAGCTGTTTTTGAATTTAGTTGATAGTCTGCAAAGACCTAATGACTCTTTTGGGATATTTAGGTAGCGTTGATTGTTCAAATCAAAGTCGGTCTGGGACTCCCAAAGAAAGAAAGATTTGCATTTATATAGCACCTTTCACAACCTCAGGACGTCCCAAAACAGCCAGTGAAGAACTTTTGAAGGGTAGTCACTGTTGTAATGTAGGAAACGCAGCAGTCAATTTGCACACAGCAAGATCCCGCAAACAGCAATGTGATAATGACCAGATAATCTGATTTTTAGTGATGTTGGTTGAGGGATAACTATTGGCCAGGACACCAGGGAGAACTCCCCTCCTCTTCTTTGAATCGTGCCGTGGGATCTTTCACACCCACCTGAAAGGACAGCCTAGTCAGACTAGATAGCTGGCAGGGTTCCAGCATCCGCAATATTTTGCTTTCAGACTAGATAGCTTATTTATTTGGTATAATTTTAAGGAAAAAAGTACTATATATATATTATATATTTATTTTATATCCATATAAAATAAAATTGTAGTTTAGCACAGAGATCGTGAACCATTTCTTTTCCTGTTGGAGAACTTAGTGTATAGTCTAATAGGTAGTGTTACTAGATAACATTACTGTGATTTATTGACTTTACTCATCAATAAATGTGTTTCCCAGTTAGTGCCTGTAACAAGGTCTGTTAGTGTTGCTGCTCTCAGAGATGAGGATAATCCTGTGGGGACACAGGATAGATCCAGTAGTAAAGAAATATCAAGAAAAGTTTTTTCTTTGTTATCTTGGGCACGCTTTCAAAACATACCTAGCTCTCAGGACCACTGACGATACTCTCAAGGCCGTAGGGTAGGACTTCCATCCTTCCAGGCTGAGCCGGGAGTCTCCAGGAATTGAAGCTTGATCTCTAGGACACTGCTGCCAGAACTATCATTGGAGTATTGGAAAAAAATTGTGGGTTTTTTTTCATTTTCTTTGAACATTTCTGTTTATTCGTTATAAAAATATTGGAGATGGGGGGAAAAGGCAGTTTGATTGACAGTCAAGCGTCATCCAGTCAGGATAACGAAGAGTCTGCTCGTTTTCCAATTGGCCGTGGGAAGGCGGGGCACCGCGAGGATGGACGCGTCGGGCAACCAATAGAGGGGCGGGGCGGGGCGGTTGGAGGTCGGAGGTCATGTGATAAAACCTCCAGGACGACAGTTGGCAACCCTAGCATAGGGAGCGAAGGCTCACCTATTGAAGTAGTCTAAAAATACAGAAGCCGAAATATCTAGAGCAAGAAGGGCAGAAAACACACACAATCATAACAGTCCCATCTGAAGGACAAGGAGGGCGGAGATGTCGGCCATCTTTCAACCTCGAAACAGCGAGGCCCATTTTAGCCCAGATGTCTCACCGGTGCCGAGAAAATACTGATCAATAACATAATTCCTTGTGGCATCAATAGCAGCCTGAGAACCAGGGTTAAGTACTCTGGCGGTGATTTTAACCCTACCCAGATGGGGAAAGGTTAAAATCGCTAAGGTTACTTACCCCCACCCCCAGAAAGTCAGCGGAATTCCGCTGTGCACGATTGTAACCTGCTCTTTTCAGCAGGCGGCAAAGACGCCTGACCAGGGCCATCGGGGTCCTTCTTCACTGACTCCAATTTGTAACTCGGGTCTGAGCGGAGAGGCTGCTGTACCTTTCCCGCCAGGTGAAGGATCTTCCTGGAAGAAGAAGAGGCCAAGCACGGTTCTTGGGCTCGATTTTAACTCCGAGCCAGGGGGGTGGGTAGTGAGCTGAGTCGCTGCTCCAGAAATGAGGCTATTTTAACACCCGGGCCTCGTTTAAATCCCCGGCGGCGATTTCCTGCACGGAAGTCGGTGGGAAAGGGTGGAAAATTGGGCGTTTGGAGGCCGTCCGCTGACACCAGGCGGGATTGGGTTCTCCCGGCCCCACAAAGGAAAGATAACACCTTAACTTTTTTGGCCTCTTCTTCTTCCCGGCAGGTCTTTTCTTTTATTCGTTCCTGGGATGTGGGCGTCGCTGGCAAGGCCAGCATTTATTGCCCATCCCTAGTTGCCCTTGAGAAGGTGGTGGTGAGCCGCATTCTTGAACCGCTGCAGTCCGTGTGGTGAAGGTACTCCCACAGTGCTGTTAGGGAGGGAGTTCCAGGATTTTGACCCTTGTCCTTCTAGGTGGTAGAGGTCGCGGGTTTGGGAGGTGCTGTGTAAAGAAGGACCCCGCCAGCTTTGGGCGGGTGTCCTTGCCGCCTGCTCCGGAGAGTAGGTTAAAGTCGTGGACGGCGGAATTTTGCCGGGTAAATAACCTGGGCGATTTTAACTGCCCACCCATCTGATTTCTGCCAGGCGGGTAGAGTTAAAATCACCCCCGAAATTATTGTCTATCCTTTGTGGGGCAGGAGGAGCAAGAGTGCAGGGTTAAAAATTTTAAAATGGGCAAACCGACCCTAACCCGCCTCTAACCCGCCCACTTCCAGTTTTAGCAGAGGTAGTTTGGGGTGTGGGCGACTAATCCACTCTTAGGAGGTGGGTCGGTCCCTAAAATATTTTAATGCCTCCATTTTAACTTAACTTGTAGGTTTAATGCCTGCGGGCTGTGTTTTCCTGTCCTCCGGGAACCAGGCAGCTGAAGGGAGGCATGAAGGGCCGGATCCGCGAGACTGAGAGCTACGTGGATAGCACGTTTCGGGAGGTGGTCACCCCGCAGCTTAAGAGTGTGCAGGCAGAGAGGGAATGGGTGACCGTCAGACAGAAGAGGAGGACCAGGCATAGTGCAGGAGTCCCCTGTGCCCATCTTGCTCACCAACCAGTGCTGAGTACTGGTGAGGGCGATGGTTCCTCTGGGGAGTGCAGCCAGAGCCAAGTCCACAGCACCATGGAAGGCTCAGCTGCACAGGCGGGGGGGAAGAGGAGAGGGAGAGCAATAGTGATAGGGGATTCAATAGTTAGGGGAACAGACAGGCGTTTCTGCGGCAGCAGACGTGACTCCAGGATGGTATGTTGCCTCCCTGGTTCCAGGGTCAAGGATGTCACTGAACGGCTACGGGGCACTCTGAGGGAGGAGGGTGAACAGCTAGAGGTCGTGGTCCATATCGGTACCAACAACATAGGTAGGCAGAGTTTAGGGAGCTAGGAAAGAGGTTAAAAAGCAGGACATCAAAGGTAGTAATCTCCGGATTACTACCAGTGCCACGTGCTAGTGAGTACAGAAATAGGAAGACAGAGCAGATGAGTGCATGGCTGGAGAGATGGTGTAGGAGGGAGGGCTTTAGATTCCTGAGGAATTGGAACCGTCTCTGGGGGAGGTGGGACCTCTACAAGCCAGACGGGTTGCACCTCAACGGGAGCGGGACCAATATGCTCGCGGGAGGGTTTGCTAGTGCAGTTGGGGAGAGTTTAAACTAGCTTGGCAGTGGGATGGGAACCTAAGTATAGAGTCAATAGGGAGGGAAGAAAAACTGGAATTGGAAAACAAAACCGTAGAAAGTAAATTGGAAGGACAGAGGAATCAAGGGCTAGACAGTAGTCAACAAGGAGGTTTGCTTGTACTAAATGGTATATACTTCAATGCAAGGAGTATAGCGAACAAGGCAGATGAGCTGAGGGCACAGGTAGATACTTGGGACTATGATATTATAGCTATTACAGAGACGTGGCTGAAAGAGGGGCAGGTATGGCAGCTCAACATTCCTGGTTACAGGATTTTCAGACGGGATAGAGAGGGAGGTAAAAAGGGAGGGGGGGGTGGCGCTGTTGATTAAAGAAACTATTACAGCTGTGAGGAGGGATGATATGTTGGAGGGATCATCAAACGAGGCCATATGGGTCGAATTGAAAAACAAAAAAGGGGCGATCATACTGCTGGGAGTGTACTACAGACCCCCAAACAGTGAGAGGGAGATAGAAGAACAAATATGTAGACAAGTTTCTGAGAAGTGCAAAAACTATAGGGCAGTAATAGTAGGGGATTTCAACTACCCCAATATTAATTGGGATAAAATTAGTGTGAAGGGTATAGAAGGAGCGGAATTCCTAAAATGCATCCAGGAGAACTTTTCTAGCTAGTATGTAGCAAGCCCAACAAGGAAGGGGATGGTTCTGGACTTAGTTTTAGGGAATGAAGCTGGGCAGATGGAAGGGGTGTCAGTGGGGGAGCATTTTGGTGCTAGTGACCATAATTCTGTTAGATTTAAGGAAGTTATGGAAAAGGACAAGGATAGACCAGGAATAAAAATTCTAAATTGGGGAAAAGCAAATTTTGCTAAGCTCAGAGGGGATTTAGCCATAGTGGACTGGAAACAGCTACTTGAAGGTACTGTAAATCAGTGTCAGAGCAGTGGGAGGCATTCAAGGAGGAGATCCGGAGGGTTCAGACCAAATATGTGCCCTTAAAGAAAAAAGGTGGGACTAACAAATCTGGAGCTCCCTGGATGTCTAGAGACATACAGGGTAGGATAAAGAAAAAAAGGGAGGCGACAGATACCGAGGGCTAAATACTCCAGAATCTTTAGAGGAGTACAGAAAGTGCAGGGGTGCAATTAAAAATGATATTAGGAAAGCAAAGAAAGAGCATGAAAAATTCTTGGCAAGTAAAATCAAGGAAAACCCAAAGATGTTTTATAAATATATTCAGAGTAAGAGGATAACTAAGGAAAGGGTAGGGCCAATTAGAGATCATGAGGGTAATCTGTGTGTGGAGCCGGGAGACGTCGGTAGGGTTCTTAATGAATACTTTGCATCTGTTTTCACAAAGGAGAGGGGCGAAGCAGACATTGCTATCGGGGGGGAGGAGTGTGAAATATTAGTTGAAATAAACATAGTGAGAGAGGAAGTATTAAGGGGTTTAGCAGCTTTAAAAGTGGATAAATCCCCAGGCCCGGATGAAATGTATCCCAGGCTGTTAAGCGAAGCAAAAGAGGAAGTAGCAGAGGCCCTGACCATCATTTTCCAATCCTCTCTGGCTTCAGGCGTGGTGCCGGAGGACTGGAGGACTGCTAATGTAGTACCCTTGTTTAAAAAGGGAGAAAAGGATAGACCGAGTTATTACAGGCCAGTCAGCCTAACCTCGGTGGTGGGAAAATTATTGGAAAGAATTCTGAAGGACAGGATAAATCTTCATTTAGAAAGACATGGATTAATCAAGGATAGTCAGCACGGTTTTGTTAAGGGAAGGACGTGTCTGACAAACTTGATTGAATTTTTTGAGGAGGTAACAAGGAGGGTTGATGAGGGTAGTGCGTTTGATGTAGTGTATATGGACGTTAGCAAGGCTTTTGATAAGGTTCCACATGGCAGACTGGTCACGAAGTTAAAAGCCCATGGGATCCAGGGCAAAGTGTCAAGTTGGATTCAAAACTGGCTCGGAGACAGGAAGCAGAGGGTAATGGTTGATGGGTGTTTTTGTGACTGGAAGGCTGTTTCCAGTGGGGTTCCGCAGGGCTTAGTACTAGGTCCCTTGCTTTTTGTGGTATATATCAGTGATCTTGACTTGAATATAGTGGGTATGATTAAGAAGTTTGTAGATGATACTAAAATCGGCTGTGTGGTTGATACTGAAGAAGGAAGCTGTAGACTGCAGGAAGATATCAATAAATTGGTCAGGTGGGCAGAACAGTGGCAAATGGAATTCAATCCGGAGAAGTATGAGGTAATGCATTTGGGGAGGGCTAACAAGGAAAGGGAATACACATTAAATGGTAGGACACTGAGTAGTGTAGAGGAACAAAGGGACCTTGGAGTGCATGTCCACAGATCCCTGAAGGTAGCAGGCCAAGTAGATAAGGTGGTTAAGAAGGCATACAGAATGCTTGCCTTTATTAGCCATGGCATAGAATACAAGAGCAGGGAGGTTATGCTTCAACTGTATAAAACACTAGTTAGGCCTCAGCTAGAGTACTGCGTGCAGTTCTGGTCACCACATTATAGGAAAGATGTGATTGCACTAGAGAGGGTACAGAGGAGATTTACAAGAATGTTGCCGGGAGTAGAGAATCTTAGCTATTGGGAAAGACTGGATAGGCTGGGTCTGTTTTCCTTGGAACAGAGGAGGCTGAGGGGAGACCTTATTGAGGTGTATAAAATTATGAGGGGCCTAGATAAAGTGGATAGAAAGGACCTATTTCCCTTAGCAGAGGGGTCAAAAACCAAGAGGCACAGATTTAAAGTAATTGGGGGAATGTTTAGAGGGGATTTGAGGGGAAATTTCTTCACCCAGAGGGTTGTGGGGGTCTGGAACTCACTGCCTGAAAGACACATTTAAAAAGTACTTGGATGTGCACTTGGGATGCTCTAACCTGCAGGGCTATGGACCAAGAGCTGGGAAGTGGGATTAGGCTGGATAGCTCTTTGTTAGCCGGTGCGGACATGATGGGTCGAAATGGCCTCCTTCCGTGCTGTAACTTTCTATGATTCTATGATTCCATCCGTTCAGCTGCCTCTGCCACTTCCCTTCCTTTCCCTAGCCCATTGGGCCAAACTTCCTCTAAGGCTTCCCCCTGCCGTAGCCCTGAACTCACATCTTTCTCCAGTTTCTTTCCAATCTCCCCTCATGACCTCTCCACACTCATCTTGTCCATGAGTCCCACTTCTTGCTCCCTCAACCCTATTCCCACCAAACTGCTGACCACCCAACTTCCTTTTCTGGCTCCCATATTAGCTGATATTGTTAATGGTTCTCTCTCCTCAGGTACTGTCCCCCTTTCCCTCAAATATGCAGTCATCACCCCTCTCCTCAAAAAAAACCCTTGATCCCTCCGTCCTTGCAAACTATCGCCCCATCTCCAACCTCCCTTTCCTCGCCAAAGTCCTTAAACGTGTTGTCGCCTCCCAAATCCGTGCCCATCTTTCCCGCAATTCCATGTTTGAATCCCTCCAATCATGTTTCCGCCCCTCCCACAGTACCGAAACGGCTCTCGTCAAAGTCACAAATGACATCCTTTGTGACTGTGACAAAGGTAAACTATCCCTCCACTCCTCTCGACCTGTCTTCAGCCTTTGACACGGTTGACCACTCCATCCTTCTCCAACGCCTCTCCACCGTCGTCCAGCTGGGTGGGACTGCACTCGCCTGGTTCCATTCTTATCTATCTAATCGTAACCAGAGAATCACCAGCAACGGCTTCTCTTCCCGCTCCCGCATCGTTACCTCTGGTGTCCCCCAAGGATCTATCCTTGGCCCCCTCCTATTTCTCATCTACATGCTGCCCCTTGGCGACATCATCCGAAAACACAGAGTCAGTTTCCACATGTACGCTGACGACACCCAGCTCTACCTCACGACAACTTCTCTCGACCCCTCCACGGTCTCTAAATTATCAGACTTCTTGCCGGACAACCAGTTCTGGATGAGCAGAAATTTTCTCCAATTAAATATTGGGAAGACCGAAGCCATTGTTTTCGGTCCCCGGCACAAACTCTGTTCCTGAGCCACCGACTCCATCCCTCTCCCTAACATCTGTCTGAGGCTGAACCAGACTGTTCGCAACCTTGGTGTCATATTTGATCCTAAAATGAGCTTCCGACCACATATCCACAGTATAACTAAGACCGCCTATTTCCACCTCCGTAACATCGCCCGTCTCCGCCCTTGCCTCAGCTCATCCGCTGCTGAAACCCTCATCCATGCCTTTGTTACCTCTAGACTTGACTATTCCAAAACACTCCTGGCTGGCCTCCCACATTCCACCCTACATAAACTTGAGGTCATCCAAAACTCGGCTGCCCGTGTCCTAACCACCAAGTCCCGTTCGCCCATCTCCCCTGTGCTCGCTGTCCTCCATTGGCTCCCGGTTAAGCAACGCCTCGATTTCAAAATTCTCATCCTTGTTTTCAAATCCCACCATGGCCTCGCCCCTTCCTATCTCTGTAATCTCCTTCAGCCCCACAACCCCCCGAGATATCTGCACTCCTCTAATTCTGCCCTCTTGAGGATCCCTGATTATAATCACTCAACCATTAGTGGCCGTGCCTTCTGTTGCCTAGGCCCTAAGCTCTGGAATTCCCTGCCTAAACCTCTCCTCCTCTCTACCTCTCGTTCCTCCTTTAAGATGCTCCTTAAAACCTACCTCTTTGACCAAGCTTTTGGTCACCTGCCCAAATTTATCCTTATGTGGCTTGGTGTCAATTTTTTTTGTCTTTTAATACTCCTGTGAAGCGCCTTGGGACGTTTTACTACGTTAAAGGTGCTATATAAATACAAGTTGTTGTTGTTGTTGATATCGTATCTTCTCCATATTCTGTTGATGTTGTACAATATCCTTATTTCTGTCAGGTATGGTGCTCTGTCTATTTCTTTCATGTAACGTATTCTCTCCTATTTCTGTCATGCACTATGCTCTCTCCCTATTTCTGTCATGTACTGTGCTCTCTCCCTATTCCTGTCATGTACTGTGCTCTCTCCCTATTTCTGTCATGTACTGTGCTCTCTCCCTATTTCTGTCATGCACTGTGTTCTCTCCCTATTTCTGTCATGTATTGTGCTCTCTCCCTATTTCTGTCATGTACTGTGCTCTCTCCCTATTCTGTCATGTACTGTGCTCTCTCCCTATTTCTGTCATGTACTGTGCTCTCTCCCTATTTCTGTCATGCACTGTGCTCTCTCCCTATTTCTGTCATGTACTGTGCTCTCTCCCTATTTCTGTCATGCACTGTGCTCTCTCCCTATTTCTGTCATGTGCTGTGCTCTCTCCCTATTTCTGTCATGTACTGTGCTCTCTATCTGTCATGTATGTGTCTGTCATGTAATCGGCTGTGCTCTCTCCCTATTTCTGTCATGAGCTGTGCTCTCTCCCTATTTCTGTCATGCACTGTGCTCTCTCCCTATTTCTGTCATGTACTGTGCTCTCTTCCTATTTCTGTCATGCACTGTGCTCTCTCCCTATTTCTGTCATGTGCTGTGCTCTCTCCCTATTTCTGTCATGTACTGTGCTCTCTTCCTATTTCTGTCATGTGCTGTGCTCTCTCCCTATTTCTGTCATGCGCTGTGCTCTCTCCCTATTTCTCTCATGCACTGTGCTCTCTCCCTATTTCTGTCATGTACTGTGCTCTCTCCCTATTTCTGTCATGTGCTGTGCTCTCTCCCTATTTCTGTCATGTACTATGCTCTCTCCCTATTTCTGTCATGCACTGTGCTATCTCCCTATTTCTGTCATGTACTGTGCTCTCTCCCTATTTCTGTCATGCACTGTGCTATCTCCCTATTTCTGTCATGTACTGTGCTCTCTCCCTATTTCTGTCATGTACTGTGCTATCTCCCTATTTCTGTCATGTACTGTACTCTCTCCCTATTTCTGTCATGTACTGTACTCTCTCCATAGTCTGTCACGTCATGTGCTCTCTCCCTATTCTGTCATGTCGTGTGCACTCTGTTCCTTTGTTGTATCAAAGGGACTCGACCAAGGGGGGGTTGTTTTTAGGTAATTTTAATCAAATTATAAAGAAAGTCTTACAGGAAGACAAATTGTATTGCAACCATTGAATCGATCGTACGGCTCCAAGAAGAGCTCAGGAAACATTTTAGCTAAGAGCTAAAACTCTGGATACTAAAAGGACGCATCGCTGTCACAAACCACAGACAGTTAAAACCACACACCATTCACTGAGGAACGAAACTTCGAGGAGTTTTGAACAGAAACACACCCACTGCACTGAAATTCAAACACAAGGTTCGGTGGCTCAATGGCCCCTACTACATCTTGGAGACTGGGTCTACGGTGGGAGTTCCTCGCTGCTCTATGGGAGTTTTGCACTGTCTACAAGAAGCAATTGAGTGCATTTCTAATGTGGGATGACGGACATTGACCATCAAGGTTGATTGGCACCTCTGCCATTCATTAACACAAAGCATGGCATCAGTCGACTAAGTTTCCCTGTTCAAATATAGTCTTTGCAAAGTTCTCGCCGCTTTCGTCCACTGGTCTTCCATTGGACGTTTTCGTTCAAGAATTATTTCTTTTTAAATTTCTCTTGAAGGATTGTGCAGCAGTCCGTCGGTCCTTTTGCCCTCTGCCCTCTGGGTGATGGGTGGGCTCAAATGGGGCGATGGCGGCAAAGGGAGAGAGAGTGGACCGTAGGCCCATCACCCCCAAGGTCACGTAAAACCAAACCTCGCTGGAGCGGCCTGTCCTCCGGCCCCTCCTCACAGAGTTCCAGCTGGGTGACACTCTCGAGAGTCTTTGTGGAATTAATACAAACGCAGAGCACATCAAGTAATGTGTAAAGCTCTCCTTACAACGTCAGTTTCATAGCCCTATATTTTCATTATTCAGATCAATAAAAAAAATAGATATGACAATCCATTGTAAAATTATGTGTTAAATATGTGGTACTATATAGAACGTATTGCACATATGTTAACATTAGAAACACTTTTCTTGTAAGCACAGTGAAGATACATCAGGATTGTGGCTCTGTTAGATACACAAACTTAAATATACTTGTTTTATGTGGGGTGGGTGGGGGGGGGGGCGGAATTATTGATCGGCAACAGGATTTCTAAGTCTAGAAGTCAAAACCATAGCAACAGCCTAGCAACTGTAAGCATGGTAAAGTGTTGTAATGCCAAAAGGTCAACTGTCCCCTCAAACGGTTGCTACAAGTGGGATCATGTAGATCTCTTTACTGCTCACTAACTCTTGCTCTCGCAGCCTGAGATACAATAGACCCAATGGCCTTTTCTCATCCTTGTTTTTTTTTTTACGCTGTTAACTGGATTCCTTCCCAGCAGGCAAAGTTGATATTCAACAATCTGATTGGCCGGCAGGCCTTTTGTTCCGTTTAATGTAAAGGTACACAGCGCCCGTTAGCCGGCTTGGCAGAAGGCAAGAGGATCGGGTGACTGGAAGATACTGACTGACAATGCCAACTGGTCCCAGAAGGACCATGCCAACTGCCCACAGCTGAGAGAATGAGCTTCATCACAAGAACAACAATGGGGGGGTCATTTTAAGACCCCTTTACTAACACTGGACACATAACTCATCTGCCGCCACCCACTGTAAAATTACACATATGCCTGTAAGCTGTTCTGGCCTCAGTAACAGTGATATGTAAAGCCAGATCTCCCAGACTCCATCACCTTCAGACCAAAACACATGAAGAACAATGGGTGAGAATTTCCTCACTGCAGGTATCACTGGTTGAATGCTCACTCGATAGTCTGAGCTCAGTGCTCCTCACCCACAATCCATGCACCAAACTTGATTGAGTCTGAGAGAGATAAGGAAATCACATGCCCCACCAGGAAAGTCTCATGTTAATCACCCTTTAGACTATATCTGGACTATATAGGGCGCCCATCATCTGGGCTTCACAAAGCAGAGGGTTGACTCAACTCTTTTTGGACATTTTGTGGACCAAGTACTTGTTGAATTGAGTGAGTTTCATTGCAGTCTCCTTCTCCTGTCCCTTTAACCCAAAACGCACCGAATGTCTTCTGCATTAATTTCTCATGATTCCAAACTAGCCTTCTCCATCTTCTGGCCTCTCACAGATAAGCTCCCCGCGAACCAGTGGGTTAGCTGGCCAACACAGACACTGGTGATTGCACATGAGCCCACCACTAGCATAATCCTCACTGTTACAAATGTGGTGAAGCAGAAACCGGTACGGTGGGCAGGGGCCAAGCCTATTCAGGCCTCACTGTTACGGTCACAGTGGGACACAGAAGGAGAGGCGATGCAGCAACAAGCCTTCTCAAGCACACAGTGATGCAAAAGAGAGACATACAGCACAGAAACAGGCCATTCGGCCCAACTGGTCCATACCTGGACGAAGGGGGTTGTTGTGGGGCGGTGGGTGGAGAGGGCAGGGAAATATTTGGAGAGATTTGAGTGCTTTGGAGCTTCACTAATAAATAATTATTTTTAAATTGTCACAAGAGGACATCCCTTTGCCTGTGATTGTTGCACTGGGCTAATTGATCTCTTGGCTTCTCTAATTCTAGCAATTACCTCAAATGTTATTTGTTTTTGTTCAATAAGTATTGACTTCATAGTGTTGTAAAGTCAGTCCATTACTGGTTATTAAATGAGATGTTAGGACATTTAGCAGCTTAACATGCTGGCAGTGCCAGGGGGAAGGGTAGATAGAGGGTGAAGGCTGCAAGGTGAAAAAAAGGTTAAAATTGACATTTTAAAATCCAGAAAGAACAAATTAGCATGATCTGATACGGGAAGTCACAGTCATATTAGTGAAAGGCTAGTGTAAATAGTGAAGACTTGTGCCGAGTGATCACCCCTCCTGGTGAACACTACCCAGCCCTTAGGAAGAAAGTCATTTGAACATTAGCAGCTGCCACAGATTGGTCATTGGGCAATACCCTTATCTTTCGCTCTTAACATATAATAAAAAAAAACCGGATCCTTGCACAGGAACCGATCCTAATCGGTCGAGATCCTTGCTACGGTCGTGCCCAGTTCTTCGGACCATTGTGCTGCTTCCTCTCTTGATGTCACCCGTTGCGTCAACACGAATTGAGCGTATTGCTTTAAAAGTGTTAGGACTGGGCCAAGTGCTACGCCTCGCACCTCTCACTTTGACTGGCCCAAAGACACAAAGCAACTCAGTCACAACTGGTAAGAATCAGCTTAGGGTGAAGGCTTCGAAGAGCCATGTCTGACACAAAGCCCCACTGGAAGTCTGAGTCTGAGCCCCAGTCGGCGGCTCGCGTTGACTCCAGAAGCAACAAACGACCATTTCCTTGGGTAATAATAAGTTTGTTACTCTTTAAAACACGTTTCCTATCACATTTAAAGCCGCCCACATCTTGGACACAGTACAGTGTAATCTAGACGCAGATCTCAATGGGTGTGGCAACCGGAATCCTGGTGTTGCTGCTCTCCCTCGATGCTCTCTCGTAGCTGCTGTTAGATGAGAGGGAGCTAGATGTTGTCATGGAGGAGAAGCGTGAGGATGGCGTTTCCACGGAAATGGTGCTCTTGCCAACATTGCACACAGGGGACAAGCTCTGTTGCTTCATCCTGGCTACCAGGTCTTCTTCAGAGGACGAGCTCACATCAGCAATGCTATTGCTACAATCTGTGTCCAGCATCCACCGATAACTCAGGTACCTGAAGATCTCCTTGACAGAGCATCTCCTCTCTGGTTCAACGGGCAGAAGTTTCCGGAACATGCGGAGAGCATCGTCGGTGAACCGCCTCCATTGTGATGGCACGTTGGATCCCCTGCGCTTCTGCCACCTCACAAACTCATCGTAGAAAGAGTCTGAAAGTAGGGCTTTCTCCCAGGGGAAATTTCCTGTGAGCATGCAGAAGAGCAGCACCCCAAAAGCCCAGACATCAATGCTATAATCCACTGAGAAGCCCTCATGTTTGGAGGCGTCGCAGAGCTCTGGGGCAGTGTAAGGGATGGTACCACTCACCCGCTTGACAGGAGTGCCAGCCCGACGAGTCATCCCAAAATCAGACAGTTTAACCTTGCGGCACTCCTTGTCAAAGATGAGGATGTTCTCTGGTTTGATGTCACGGTGAACCAGCTTCCTGCTGTGAAGATAGTCCAGAGCTAAGGCAACTTGGTGCACACAGCGCTTGGCAATCTGTTCAGGAAGGCCAACCTTTGTGAGAAAACAATAAAGCATATGTTACCAATATTGTACTCCTCATCAACCACATGTGACTTCAGACAGAGGAACACTGGGATGTAGGACCTCAAACTTAGCACTAATGGGTTGGAGGACCCCAAATCCAAGGATAATGAGATGGAGGCCCAGGGATAGTGAGATGGAGATTCTTGAATCCAGGGAGCGTGGAAAAGAGAACTTGAAATCTAATGATGGTGGGATGAAGGAATTCCAAACTAGCGATAGTGGGATGGAGACCTCAAATTAACGAAGGTGGAACGGACAATTCTAAAAAACCAGATGTTAGATTGGAGGATCATAAACCCAAGAATAATGGGATGGAGAACCTCAAGCTTAGGGATAATGGGATGGAAGGTCTGAAATTCAGGAAAAGCGGAATACAGGAATTCAGACTTAGGACTAATGGGAATGGGTGACCTGGGGATAACATAACAAGTCTTCAAACTTAAGTATAACGAGATAACTGATTTCAAGCAATGATTCTCCATTTTACCTTAATTTAAAGAAAACCCTCATACGCTTATTTTTAACCATGAGTTTATAAATGAATGAGTCTTGCGCAAAGAAGATACAGTAACTGGATAGCAGAAAATGGCCAAAAGAAGTAAAGGAAGCTACAGAGAAGAAGGTTAAGCACAAGACTGTTTGGTGTCTGATTGCTGAGGAAGGTGTTGTGTACCTGGGGAGGAATGATGTCAAACAGGTCCCCCGCAGTCGCGTATTCCTGGGCAAACACATAATACTCATCGGTTTCAAAGGCTATCCCAAACATGTCAATGATGAAGGGCGAAGCTGACAGATAGAGGGAGATGCTGTACTCTCTGAGGAAGCTCTTCAGTTTGGTCGTCTTCTTCCTCAGGAACTTCAAGGCCATTTTGGTACCTGGAGCGAGAAAAGAATAAAGTGGATAATTTTATTCACTGACCCATCATTTACATGCATGCCATTCGACCTGAGGAACCGTGGGTCCAATTTTAACTTTTTTGGATCTGTGAGTTTTTTTGCACTGTTGGCGATGAATGGGGTTGGTGGGGGTGGGGGGGGGGGGCGGGGGGAAGGGGGTGCTGGGGGGAATCTAGGCCCAGACATTCAGTATGTGAGAGAGTTAGAAAAGTCTGTGGAGGGGCAATCAAGGAGATGAAATCTGCCTCTCGAATCAGGTTAGGAAGAGAAATAAGAGAATAATGTGGGGAGTGTGCAACACAGCAAACAGCCACCAGGAGCCCTCCCATCCATGAATGGGCCATGGGCCTTCTTGGGGTATTTGCAGCAGGCTGCAGGATTTTAAACAGGAAATGGGTATATCGCATTGCCTCCATAGCAACAGTCATTGCCCTTAAAAAAAAGGAATTCATTCTGTATGTTTTGACATAAGGGGCACTGTATAAATGTGAGTATTTAGTACTTACAAAGGAATGCAGGCCCACTCCAACTGAATGACGTCTGCACTATTATACACAGAGTATAATCAGGAACAGGGTCTTTTATTGGAGTTGCTGGTACTCCTGCAGCACCGTGCTGGTTCTTAAAGCAAAGCAAATGCCTGTCAACCATAGATCAATACATGCTGCATGGCATCCATTGAGTATTCAGACTGTGGGCTTTCCTAACAGCCTGTCCTGTATTTTTTGGTATGAAAGAAAGGACAATGCCTTATCACATCTCTCAGAAATGTCTCAAAAATGCTTCGCGCACAATTCATTTGTTTGGAATGCGGTGACTGACTGTTGTTACGTGGGCAGGTCAGATTAATGTAGGGAAATGTGAGGTTATTCACTTTGGTTGGAAGAATAGAAAAACAGAATATTTTTTTAAATGGTGAGAAACTTTCAAATGTTGGTGTTCAAAGATATTTGGATGTCGTTGTGCAAGAAACACAGAAAGCTAGCATGCAGGTACAGCAAGCAATAAGGAAGGCAAATGGCATGTTGGCCTTTATTGCAAGGGGGTTGGAGTATAAGAGTAAGGAAGTCTTGCTACAACTGTAGAGGGCCTTGGTAAGACCACACCTGGAGTACTGTGCACAGTTTTGGTCTCCTTATCTAAGGAAGGATATACTTGCCTTGGAGGCGGTGCAACGAAGGTTCACTAGATTGATTCCTGGGATGAGAGGGCTGTCCTATGATGAGGGATTGTGTAGAATGGGCCGATACTCTCTGGAGTTTAGAAGAATGAAAGGTGATCTCATTGAAACATACAAGATTCTGAAGGGGATTGACAGGGTAGATGCTGAGAGGTTGTTTCCCTGGCTGGAGTGTCTAGAACTAGGGGGCATAGTCTCAGGATAAGGGGTTGGCCATTTAAGACTGAGATGAGGAGGAATTTCTTCACTCAGATGGTTGTGAATCTTTGGAATTCGCTGCCCCAGAGGGCTGTGCATGCTGAGTCTTTGAGTATATTCAAGGCTGAGATAGATAGATTTTTGGACTCTAGGGGAATCAAGAGATATGGAGATTAGGCGAGAAAGTGGAGTTGAGGTCGAAGATCAGTCATGATCTTATTGAATGGCAGAGCAGGCTCGAGGGGCCGTATGGCCTACTCCTGCTCTCATTTCTTATGTTCTTAAGTAATCAGACCACGTGACAGTGTTTCCGTGGTTACACTGACAATGGGATTGGCTCACAGCTCCTCAAGCCAACTCCAAGTGCGGCCCTAATTCTGAAGAGGGCCACTATGCTGCGTCTGTGTGGCCTGCACCTTCCTGAGGCGAGGCTCCTGCCAGCAACGTAAACTCAGGAAATGATCCCACCAGAGTCCATTCAGACTACAAGCTTGGATATTCCAGTGTCCAAAATTGGATCCAATGGAGTCAATATAGAAAAGAAGCTCTACCTCCAGAAACCCAGGTCATGTTTTGTAAATATATTCTCATCTTCTATAATACATTAAAAATCTTTTGTCTGTGCTCACTTTCTGTGTACGAAACCTTACTTCCTATTGTCATGTTTTTGACACACTTTTGTGACTTCTTTGCCATTATAAATTCCCATGTCCCCATTTCTAATGGAAATTGCCTATGTAAACTTTTCACGCTGTAATTATACCCTCCTACCAGCAGTGATGCTCTTGCACCTCATTATTGCATCTCCCAGCTACTCAGTCTGTACTGCAGAGAAATTCCTATTCTCCAACCAACTCTACTTCTCTGCTTCCCAAATTGCCATTAAGTTAAATAATATAAAATCAAAGTATTATATAAAAATGTCTGATTAAAAACCTTATATCTGTGCACCCTGATACAATTATTCCCCCATCCTCTAACCCTGCTTTCGCCTGAAGACTACTTGGGCTTGACTTCCCATATGCAACACCACAGGAGATAGACTAGTTTATAGTAATTACTAAAGAGGTTCTAAGGACCTCTGTTGGAAATAACCGAGCCCTATAATGTTCAATTAGGATCTCAGCAGTCTATGGGATGGTTGGATGTATGGTACATCTAGGGCTATATGCAGCCTCAATCATCCCTCAGTAAACTCTCAGGTTATGTTTGGGGTTGTTTTTTTCCACTTCTCTTGCTCTCCCTGTGCCACGCACTATCTGCAGACGGAAGGGTGCACGAGTAACCTTGGGGCTTGACTGACTGCTAGAAGGTGTGCAACAGTGCCCTATCAAGACTTTCCACCTCAGATGTCCCATCTTCACTCTGGTCCGACTTCCACTTGGTGATTCCCAGCAGTGGCCTCGCTGAGATTGGCGACTCCGTGTGCCACAGACTGTAGGTGGAAACCACATCCCACTAACTTCTGTGACACGACACAGAGGTGCTCCAAGCCGAAACATAAACATGCAATCATTTGTCCGTCAATTTGCCCTATCATTACCTTAATGGAGACTGAATACCAAATCCATATCATATCCGGTCAATATAACCAATGCAACAATCAGATTATGCCAGCTTGACCCAACTGGTAGTCAAATGCTCAATGGTAGCGCTGAACTCCATCCCATTTATATTTCCACATCTCACCCTCCAGCAACCATAGCAGAGCAAAGAGCTGGATGCTGTTAACAATGTTTGCTGCTTGTCTGCTCGCCCACCCACCCTCATACTCTCCTTCCCTGATGAGGATGGCTACATGAAGCAACAACAAACCCACCTCCTTCCCCCGAGGGGAACATAGAGGAGAAATAAGAAAACAAGACACATGTTCTTAAAGCTGTACCAGCACCTAATCAGTCCCATTTCTGTGTGGGCGGGTAGCCTGTTGAAGAGGCCACTCTTGCCGTGCCATTCTGGAACTATTGGTGAGGAGATACATGACAATAGCCCAATTTGAGTCTCACTCTAATTACCTCCATTCCTCTACGGATGCTGCTCAGCCCTGCTCACCACCTCCCACAGCTGAGAGCAGAAACTCACAGTGCAATAGATTAAGGGACAGTCCAAATCGCACCAGTATTTCTACTCTCCTCAAGGCATTGACTCCGTGCGGGAATCAGGATGCCCCTCACCCTCTGGTACCTTGGTCGAGTGTCCTAACATGGTGACCCCAGGCAGCATGCGTCAGCAGGACAATCGTAAACAAGTGGATGTCACAGCCAAGCTCGGCCCTGCCCTCGCCTGATCCAACATGGGTCAGTAGATAGCACTTGGTTTCTGCTTGCTCCCGGCGAAGAGACTCGAGGTGTTCGGCGCCTTCCCGGATGCTTCTCCTCCACTTTGTGCGGTCTTGGGCCAGGGATTCCCAGGTGTCGGTGGGGATGTTGCACTTTTTCAAGGAGGCTTTGAGGGTGTCCTTGAAGCGTTTCCTCTGCCCACCTGGGGCTCGCTTGCCGTGTCGGAGCTCCGAGTAGAGCGCTTGTTTTGGGAGTCTCGTATCGGGCATGCGGACAATGTGGCCCGTCCATCGGAGCTGATCGAGCGTGGTTAAAGCTTCGATGCTGGGGATGTTGGCCTGAGCGAGAACACTGACGTTGGTGTGCCTATCCTGCCAATGGATTTGCAGGATCTTGTGGAGGCAGCGTTGGTGGTACCTCTCCAGTGCTTTGAGGTGCCTGCTGTACATGGTCCATGTTTCTGAAGCATACGGGAGGGCGGATATCACTACTGCTCTGTAGACCATGAGCTTGGTGCTGGGTTTGAGGTCCTGGTCTTCAAACACTCTCTTCCTCAGGCGACCGAAGGCTGCACTGGCACACTGAAGGCGGTGTTGGACTTCGCCATCGACGTCAGCCCTTGTTGACAGTAGGCTCCCGAGGTATGGAAAGTGGTCCACGTTGTCCAAGGCCTCGTCATGGATTTTGATAATCGGGTCTCTTCGCCGGGAGCAAGCGGAAACCAAGCGCAAACAGCGGAAGGAGCGCACGTCAACCCAAGCACCCCCCCCGACCTGCCCCTTCAACCACCGTCTGCCCCACCTGTGACAGAGACTGTAGGTCCCGCATTGGACTCATCAGTCACCTGAGAACTCATTTTTAGTGTGGAAGCAAGTCATCCTCGGTTCCGTGGGACTGCCTAAGAAGAAGAAGCAGAAGTAGATAGCAACCAGGAGATAGTCCAATTCTCCCTCCACAACTCAGGAGCTCCAAAGCCAATTCTTACCACCTGACTGATATCAGGTAGCTTAGTACAACCAGGGGATCAGATCTAGGACTTTCCTGATCTGCATGGCTCAGATACTCATTGCCTTAAGGCCTGAGCCAGCTGAGGGGCCAATCTAATTCTCTGTCTGTGTACCTAACCTTTAATTGTCTCATACTCAGAAGCCCAGTCACTTCAGCAGAGGTTGTGGGCAGGCTTGATGGATCAGCTGGTCTTTTCCTGCCTATCAATTTCATATGTTCGTCGGTTTAACATTAATATCACCACAAATAGCAACAACAACATGCATTTCTACAACGCGTTTACTGTAGCAAAGCATCCCAAGGCGCGTCACAGGAGCGTAATCAAGCAGAAACTGACACTGAGCCAAAGAAGGAGACATTAGGTCGGGTAAACCAAAAGCAGGGTCAACAAGGTGCCTTAAAGGAAGAGAGAGAGGTGGGGGTGGGAGAGAATTCCAGAGCTTAAGGTTTACACAGCTGAAGGTGCGGCCGCCAATGGTGGGATGATGGAAGTGGGAATGCACAAGAGGCCCAGAATTGGAGGAATGCAGAGTTCTCGGAGAGTTGCAGGACTGGAGATGGTTACAGAGATAGGGTGGAGCGAGGCCTGGGAGGGGTTTGAAGACGAGGATGAGGTTTTAAGAAGGGCATTAAAGGAGGAGAGATGGGTGCAGATCAAACTATGATTTTTGTTTCCAGAATGAATCCCGCTGGTGGGGAGATCTGAGCTGTATTTTCTACTCTTTCTGATGTTGAGGAGTTTCAATACCTGCAGAAAGTATCAAGTGTGGATCATTGGATCAGTAATACTGAAATACTATAGTACCTCTTCCTGCCATTTGGGGGAGCTCACTGTCTAAATGGGACCTCTGGTGGATGCGATTTGGGAATGCAGAATTACAACCATTTGAAGGGCCCACGTCTTAAGACCTGAAGATTTTGACATAGTCTGGCCCTGGAACAGCATCAGTCACAAACACACTTCCCAGCCCACTTTACGGAGGTTTGACTATCTTAAAATGTTCAATTAACTATGAGGGAACAAGGCTATAAAACCTGGTATATTGGGCAGTGTCAGGGCTGCCTTTCAAACTAGGGTTGCCAGCCCGAGTCTCCAGGAATCAAGGGTTAATCTCCAGGACACTGCTGTGAGCAATCTCAGGAGAAAAATCACAGGGGCGCTCAAGAAAATTGTGTGTTCTATTTTTTCCAGTTTTGTTGAACCCTTATTTTTATTATAAAAATATTGGAGGTGGAAGAAAAGCCTGTTTGACTGGGCGGGGCAGTTGGAGGTGGGAGGTCATGTGATGAACTCTCCAGGAATACGTCCAACCAGAGTTGGCAACCCTATTTCGAGCCCAGTGATCAGGAATGCAGATAGTCGGGTAGACAACAAGACCTGGACGACGTTCAGGCTTGGGCTGATAAGTGGCGGGTAACATTCGCGCCACAGAAGTGCCAGGCAATGACTATCTCCAACAAGCGAGAGTCTAACCACCGCCTCTTGACATTCAACGGCATTATCACTACAAGGGTCAAACTGGGCATCACTAGATAGCAATACATAGGTCAACTGGCCATCACTAGTTAGATATCACTACATGTTTCAGACTGGGTATTGTTACTACGAGACCTCTAGATTAGCAGTCCAGTAATATAACCACTACACTACCATATCCAGTAAATGGTATATAGTAAGGTTCTTGGTTTTCGCTTATGTCTCTGTGCGCTCTTGGAGACTGCACACCCTTGCACTGCCAAGCTGCATCAAAGGTTCTCTGGGCGAAAGCAAATGGAGCATGTACCTTCAGGGAGAGAGTGTGCTAGGTGTCATCAGTGGTAGCACTCTCGTCTCTGAGTCAGAAGGTCGTGGGTTCAAGTCGCACACTAGAAACCTGAGCCAAAATCTCGGCTGACACTTCAGTGCCGCACTGAGGGAGTGCTGCACCATCTTTCAGATGAGACGTTAAACTGCCCCCTCAGGTGGACATAAAAGATCCCATGGCACTACTTCGAACAAGAGCAGGGGAGTTCTCCAATATTTATCCCTCAACCAACATCAATAAAAACAGATTATCTGGTCATTATCACATTGCTGTTTGTGGGAGCTTGCTTTGCACAATTTGGCTGCCGCGTTTCCTACATTACAACAGTGACTACACTTCAAAAAGTACTTCATTGGCTGTAAAGAGCTTTGGGGATGTCCTGAGGTTGTGAAAAGCGCTATATATTTTTTTCCATATCAGGCAGATAGAATCTCTCCCTGTGTGCATTCCCCGCTGGCTTTAAATGTGAATAACAGGCAGCTGAGCAGAAACAAATGCACACATACAATTTCACAACGCACACACACACACAGACAAGAGGTGTAGATGTAAGTAGGAGCACATGCAAACAGGGCAGGTCCACAGAATCAATAATTCTATTATCACATCGCTATATAACGCTCATTCATTAAATTCCTGCTGAACAGCTCATCACCCAGAATAGTTGGACCTCTCTCCACCCAAGGTGTGGCTCCTCAACAGGTTTCTAATTCCGAAACTCTCGGCTGTGTTAAAACACGTTAGCTGTCACACCTCTGTTCAGTTCGTGCGCTTACAGAAAGGGGCTGAGATTTCTGCCGCCGCACCCGAAGAAGGGCACACCTAGGATAAGAACAGAAACCACTCCCCTTTAAATAAACAGCTTAAACAGCAAAAAGAAGATACGGAAAACAATGGAAATGCACCACAGGTAGCTCAGCATATGGCAAGCTGGGATTTGCTTTTACGTAGCGCCTTATTGTGTGTCAAGAGTGCTTCACGCAATTAATTACTTTCAAGTACAGTGACTGTTATGTAGGAAAATACAGCAGCCATGTTGCGCACAGCAAGATTCCATAAACAACAATGAGATGAATGGCCAGTTAATCTGGGCTTTTATTGGGTTGGTAGAGGATTAAATGTTGCCCAGGACATGAGGAGGATTCCCAGATCTTCTTCAGTTCCTAATGTGGGATATTTAAGATCTACCTGGACCTATCAACATGCAGACAAGGTGTCTCATCTGAAGGAGGAGGGTAGAGGTATAGCCCAAGCTTCAACCTCTGAATAACTAGAGGCCTCACCAGTGCCAGAAGATAATTAGTGCCATGGTTCAAATAGACAGGGCCTTGGGTTAACACCTCATCGGAGGGACAGCACCTCCCTCAGTGCAGTGCTCCCTCAGCTGTGGCTCAGTGTTCTGAGTCAGGAGGTTGTGGGTTCAAGCCCCACTCCAGAGCCTTGAGCACATTAAAGCTAGGCTGACACTCCAGTGCAGTGCTGAGGGAGTGCTGCAGTGTCGGAGAGGGCCGTCTTTTGGATGAGATGTTAAACCAAGGCCCCCGTCAGCCCTCTCAGGTGGACATAAAAGGCCCCTATTTAGGAGAAGAGCAGGGGAGTTCTGGCTAATATTATCCCTCAACCAACATCACTAAAACATTATCTGGTCATTGATGTTTGTGGGACCTTGCTGTGCGTAAATTGACTGGTGCCATTCCTACATTACAACAGTGACTACATTTCAAAAGTACTTCATTGGCTGTAAAGCACTTTGGGACATCCTGAGGTCACGCAAGGTGCTATATAAATGCAAATTGTTCTTTTATCCTTGTCAACACCTAGACTGACACTCCAGTACAGTACTGAGGGAGTGTTGCCCTGTCAGAGTTGCCATCTTTCAGGTGAGACATTAACCCAATGTCCTGAGTGCCTGTTCAAGTGAACGGATAAGGTCCTCTCGCACAATTCAAAGAACTGCCGACACTTATTCTAGCACCCTGATTAATATTCTTCCCTCAAACAACGGATTTCCTGGCCATTAATCTAATTTTCTGTTTGTGGGATCTTGCTATGTGAAAATTAGCTGCCACCTTTCCTAAATTACAACAATGACTGCACTTCAAAAGTAATTTGTTGCTTGTGAACAGAAGGTATGGCCTCCGCCAAATTCCTACCTTGCAGCAGTGGCTACACTTCATTGGCTGTGAAGCGCTTTGGGACGTCCGGAGGTCATGAAAGGCGCTATATAAATGCAAGTTCTTCCTTTCTTTAGTACTGCACAGTAGTGAAGCACCAGCTCCGATCAGTCCCGCAGTGAGACTTGAACATACGCCCTTTGGATTCTGAGACGCGGGTCAGCCAACCTGACACCACAGGCCATTTTTATGAAGGGACACTCCCGGCAAGGAGCCTCGCCCAATGGGAGGGGGGGCAATTCTACAAATTGTAAGTGTCCTCTCCGCCATTTTCCATTCATTTATTTTAATGGATAGAAAACCTTGGGCCGTGTGACCACCATTTCCTGTTGCGCGCTCCTGATAGGTAAAGCTTAGCGTCAGGAGGGCAATTCCGTAAAGCTGGCCTCAATATTGCAAACTCCTGATGAAGGGTCTCGACCCAAAATGCAAACCTTTCTTTTCTCTTTCAGACGCTGATGGACCTGCTTTGTATGTCTGGGTTTTTTTTTCTCACTTGTGTAGAAGCATCTCTGGATTCAGAGGTCCTGATCCAGTCTAGACAGAGGTAACTTACTGAGGGAGTCTGGGTTGGTACAATGTGCCAGGTCTAGTCACCTCATGGAACTGGGTATCCAATCTAGGTGAAACTGTGGTGGGGGTGGGGGAATGGAGATCTCTCTCTGATGGCCACTGAAGCTGCCAACACCTCAATGCCTAGCTGATGCTAACAGCACACAATGAGTCTGAAGTTCAGCACTACTCTTACACGAATTCAACAATCTGAACCAAAGCAGCCACAACGATAATGTGAATGTCACTTTGGTAGTTGGGCCAGTTGTATCAGATTTAAGCTGAGACACTGCACGTTGCCAGGGAAACACAGCGAGAGCTCTGTTTTGTAATGCACCTGTGTTACACCTAGCCTGATGTATTCCATTATTTAATTGGGTATGATGTGAAGTCGCAGAGGCAGGGAGCTTTGTATTGCAACTGAACAATAACAGCAACTTGTGTTCATATCGCACCCTTTAACGCAAAAAACATCCCAAGGAGCTTCACAGGAGTGTAATCAGACAAAAATGGAGGCCGAGACCAAAAAAAAGGAGACTTTAGGACAGGTGATCAAAAGCTTGGCCAAAGAGGTGGGTTATAAGCGGCGTCTTAAAGGAGGAGAGAGAGAGGTGGAGGGGTTTAGAGAGGGAATTCCAGAGCTTAGGGTCTCGGCAGCTGAAGGCACAGCCGCCAATGGTGGGCAGAAGTTGGCGGGCGGAGGGGTGGGTGGAATGCACAAAAGGCCAGGGTGGAAGAAACGCTTTGTTCTCAGAGGGTCATAGAGCTGGAGGAGGCTACAGAAACAGGGAAATATGAGACCATGAAGAGATTTAAATACAAGCATGATAATTGTAAGTTGGAGTTGTTAGGGGGATGGGTGGGAATTGTAGGCCAGTGAGGACAGGGGCGATGGGTTGGGGGGGATCAGTAACAAACTTGACTCGTGCTTGATGCCAGGAATTGGTGTGAAGGGAGAGGACATTTCAATGCAGTCCCAAGTGTCTGCGTACAAAGAAAAAAAAAGTGCGGCTGCAATCGCTACATACCTCTGACCTTATGGATAACCAGGTCAACCTTGCCATAGGTGCCTTTTCCCAGCTCTCTGATCACCTCGTAGTACTTATTCACCTCCAGCCTCTCCAGGTTCTGAGCCGTCAGCAGCTGGAGCTCCTCCAGAACATCGCTCGCCCCTCGGGTCATCAGCGAAGAATTCATGGCTGTTAACGGACGCAAAGTGGATCGAATCCAACCCCAGCTCTGAATTCAGATCTTTCTCCCTATGGAAAAGATGAAACATTGTCAACACACCTCCGTCATCACTAGTTTAAATCCCGACACTCCAGTGAAAACCAGGATTGTAGAACTAAACTGATCTTAGCAATAATCTATTCTGTGCTGCTCACCCATCACTGTGCTTCTCTGTGGCAACAATCGTTCCTAGGACTAGGACAGGTGATTTGCTATCACTCAGGCACCACTATTTCCATTGCTCCTGGTACTTTTTATGTAAAATTGCAATACTCTGGCAACAAAAGGCAGTACACAAAGTAAGTGGAGCAATTTGCAGGTTTGGCCAGGAGGTGTTGCTCCAAACCACTTCCCTAACGTTCTTTTTTCAATCACTTTCCATTTAATTTCCATTTTTTTTGAGTCAACCCCTAAATATTCAATCTAAGGTTCACCATGCCAATCACAGACAACTGCCCAATATCATCCAGTCTGCCATCCACTGTTGCCTACACTGCCAATCAGTGATATCTGCCCATTACTACACAGTCTGCCAATCACAGTGATATGTGCCCAGTAATGTCTGGTCAGCCAATCACAGTGATATGTGCCCAGTAATGTCTGGTCAGCCAATCACAGTGATATCTGCCCAGTAATGTCTGGTCAGCCAATCACAGTGATATGTGCCCAGTAATGTCTGGTCAGCCAATCACAGTGATATCTGCCCAGTAATGTCTGGTCAGCCAATCACAGTGATATCTGCCCAGTAATGTCTGGTCAGCCAATCACAGTGATATCTGCCCAGTAATGTCTGGTCAGCCAATCACAGTGATATCTGCCCAGTAATGTCTGGTCAGCCAATCACAGTGATATCTGCCCAGTAATGTCTGGTCAGCCAATCACAGTGATATCTGCCCAGTAATGTCTGGTCAGCCAATCACAGTGATATCTGCCCAGTAATGTCTGGTCAGCCAATCACAGTGATATCTGCCCAGTAATGTCTGGTCAGCCAATCACAGTGATATCTGCCCAGTAATGTCTGGTCAGCCAATCACAGTGATATCTGCCCAGTAATGTCTGTCCCATACACTCTAATTTACTAAATAGGCATCCCATCCCAGTGTGTTTGAAATTCCTTGTCATGTCTGCATCACTAAGACTGGGCATCACTGGATATCACTACATGGGTCAGATTGGGCATTACTAGGCAGGTATCAAATAAAGCAGAAAATCCTCTTATCTCTAATATGCCAAGACGAGCATAAGATTGGTAGAGTATCAGCTAAATTCTGTTTGACTCCATCATCTTCACTTTTTTTAAACAACTGCTGCATTGAATTAGCTTAGCGATACAGCCACAAGGGTTTAAGAGCGAGGGTTCTGCTCGAGTAAGGCGTGCCCACTGAGCTTGAGCTTTCAGACACTGACTATTGCCAAGAAGAGCTCTGTTTTATCTCACACCCATGCTGCACCAAGCCGGGAATGCTTTGTTGTATAATTGGACCTAAAGTGAAAGAAAGAATTTGCATTGATATAGCACCTTATCCCATCCTCGGGAGACCCAAACAAGCAATGGACTACTTTTGCATTGCAGTTACTGATGTTGTGTAGGTAAATGTGGCAAGCAATTTGTGCACAGCAAGATCCCTCAAACAGAAAATGAATGAATGACCGGATGATCTGTTTTTGGCCAGGTTGGCAATGTTGGCCAGGACACCATGAAAAACAAAACACCTGCTGTTTGAATAGTGCCATGGAATCTTCCACTGGCTTAACGTCTCATCTGTAAGATGTCACCTCCGGCAGTGCAGCACTCCCTCAGTACTGCACTGGAGTGTCAGCCTAGATTATGTGTTCAAGCCATGGAGTGGGGCTCGAAACCAGAAAACACAAAGTCAGCGTAGTGTACAGAGAGCTCTTTTCATGGGGGCTTAAGAGAATGAAGCTGCCACCCAGGCTCTCCCAAGTGGCTCAGTCAGTAAAGTCACTACCTTGCCTTGAGACTGAACCACACCGTGACCAAATGTCCAAGGTTCAATTCCTGGCCTGTGTCTAGATAACTGATCTCAGCTGGGGTGATTGAAGCAGCCCTTAAAACTGGCCTCAGTATCTCTGAGAAAAGGAGGAGGGGGGGGGAACTAACCTGCTTCTGACTTATATCCACTACTGGAGGATAGTGAGAGAGAAAAGGAGTGGGTTCATGCTGGAGCTATACAAAACGCCACAGCTGGAATACTGTGTGCAGTTCTGGTCGCCACACTATAGGAAGGATGTGATTGCATTGGAGAGGGTGCAGAGGAGATTCACCAGGGTGTTACCTGGGCTGGAGCGCTTCAGCTATGAGGAGAGACTGGACAGGCTGGGGTTGTTTTCCTTAGAGCAGAGAAGGCTGAGGGGGGACCTGATTGAGGTGTACAAAATTATGAGGGGCATAGATAGGGTAGATAGAAAGGAACTTTTCCCCTTAGTAGAGGGGTCAATAACCAGGGGGCATAGTTTCAAGGTAAGGGTCAGGAGGTTTAGCGGGGATTTGAGGAAAAACTTTTTCACCCAGAGGGTGGTTGGAATCTGGAACTCACTGCCTGAAAGGGTGGTAGAGGCAGGAACCCTCACAACATTCAAGAAGCATTTAGATGAGCACTTGAAACGCCACAGCATACAAGGTTACGGACCAAGTGCTGGAAAATGGGATTAGAATAGACAGGACTTGATGGCTGGCGCGAAGGGCCTCTTTCTGTGCTGTATGACTCTATGGGGCGCAAATATCGTCTGGACGCAAATATTAGCGCCTGGCGCTAATTATCGCCACTGACTGGAAACTTCACTTTTACCGTCCTGGGAGGTGAGTGGAGCACTAAATCAGGCGCTGCACACCTGTCTTAAGGCGCAAAGGCCAAGGAGTGAGGCGCTAACTCAGAGCGCTGGCGAAGCTCATGTAATGTCAGTCAGCAATGGAACACACACACAATGGCACGGGCCAGTTCTTAAAGGGGATGGTTAATCTTGCTTTCCATCCACATCCTGTTCATTGCAGCCTTGAATCTCGGCCTGGAGAGACTTGCACATCAAATGTGCTGGAAAGAACAATGGAGAGTACCAGGCAAAGAGCTCAGAGTGCAGCTCCCACAGTCTCTGCTAAATCGATACAAGGAATGGCAAATCAAAATGAACCTGCAAAGTGCTGCTCAGTACCCAAAACTCCTTCTCACAACGTTGAATCTCTTCAGAAGTCTCTCCCTCTCTCTCTCAGAATGCGTAGTTCAAAAATGCCACCAACAATAAAAGACAGGAAGAGGCCCCCTTTAAATAGCGCCCCCCCCCAGCCCCACAGCGATTGATAGCGTTCCAGTCTTCTGGTCGTTGCTAGCGTCAGGCGGTAAGGCAGGGGGCGCCACTCAATTTCCGCTCCGGGGCGCCACAAGGGCGTTGCACCATGGAATGATGTCACAATCTGCGCGCGCAGGTGGTCGCAGCGGTAAAGTTTAGCGCCGCCGCACAATGTCTAGTTAAGTTCCCGAGCGGCACAAACATCGCTGCACCCGGGCGTTAGCGGCTTTGCGCCCCATTAGCGCCCTCTTAAGGCGCTAACGGGAGGTGCAACCAACTGAATTTTTACCCCTATGACTCTATCTGTGATGTCCTGATGAAACTTAATTTCTGGGTTCCTGTGTGCAGATTGACCACTCGTCATGAGACAGTGCCCTCAGAGAGGAGGAGGAGGGAAACTCTCAGGACAGCTACCATCTTACACTCCTTTAAACCGAACCCCCCCCCCCGCAAATGGTAACATCTCGTTTTCCAGTGCCTAATCTTTTCCAATTCTGTGCAGTTGCAGAGAATATGGAGAGCCGGGTCTAACCTAACGTATTCCTTAGATCCCTAAAATGTGTTTACCAAACACAGAGATAGCAAGGATGAAAGCCGTGTTGGGAGATGTCATTCCACGCCCTAGGGGGTGACCTTACAGTGAGGAAAATTATGCGTGGCTCCTCATGCTCCAGAAACAAAATAGACGTTTGCCAAACAGTCTTTCATGAAAACCTTTAAGGGATGCTGGGGAGAGAGAGATATTTGGAATAATTTCATTGTGACTGTATTTGAGTTTGATTTGTTTGGGTAGCTCCCATCATTTGGCTCAACACGGTGAAAGGTAATATCTGGGGAGCAGTGAGTGGTGGATTCATGAATACAAGGAATTGGAATGCTGGAAAAAAAGACTGATTTCTATCTCCGTCTCACCCTGTCCCGAATTCTTTATCTTCCCCTGTTTATATTTGCTCTATCTCAGTTATCTCATTCTCTCCTCCCTCCCCATTTCCACCCATCTATCCTGATCTGTCTCTCTCTACCCATTTGTCTCTAATTTTACCTATTTTTCAGTCTCTATTATCACATCTCTTCATCTCTTTTTTTCTCTCCTTTCTTTATTTCAACCTCAGCCTGCGTTATTTTCCTCTCTTGCTCTCTCCCTTTGTTTTGAACCTCTCAGTTTGCATCATGCTCTCCCCTTCTCTCTCTCTCTCTCTTTTTGCCCATCGCCAATATTGCGTGACCAGCCTGCTTGATGTGACACACCCCATAATACCCAAACACCGCGCCTTTAAGAATATTAAAACAGCTCCTTGTAAATAAAGCGTCACCTCCAGCCTGCCTTACAGCGAGACACTGAATATGAATCCTGCTGATTATCCTGACACTGCAATTCAGCGACACCGATTAAAATGCACGGATCACAAAGGATTTTGCTCTTCAAGACTCACTGAGCCGTACAGCAGTAAATATTTAAAGGGGGTCTGGGGATTCTGAAGAATGAAAGTGCTTAGGAAACAGACACAATTTATACTGCATAATTTAATTAAAACAATACCATTAAGCAAACAGTTAGTGAAATATTAGACATTAGTATTCTGAACCTACTCTCATTTTTAAATGTGCTATATCTATGATTTATATATCATCGAATGATACAGCACAGAAGGGGGCCATTCAGCCCATCGTGTCTGTGCTGGCTCTTTGAAAGAGCTATCCATTTAGTCCCACTCCCATTGCTCTTTCCCCATAGCCCTGCAAATCATAGAAACATAGAATGATACAGCACAGAAGGAGGTTATTCGGCCCATCATGCCTGTGCCGGCTCTTTGAAAGTCGTATGCAATTAGTCCACTCCCTTCGCTCTTTCCCCATAGCCCTGCAATATTTTCCCCTTCAAGTGTTTATCCAATTCCCTTTTGGAAGTTATTATTGAATCTGCATCCACCGCCCTTTCAGCCAGCCCATTCCAGATCACAACAACTCGCTGCGTTAAAGAAAATCTCCTCATCTCGCCTCTGGTTCTTCTGCCAATTATGTAAATAAAAGGGATCTTGACTGTTCAGTTCCCTTGCTGATCGCTCATTAGAATCAAGGATGTTTGATATTCATTAATTTGCTTCGGCCGTGAAGATTGGAATTAGAAGGAACAGAAATGATCGGCAGAAAACTGCAGATACACAAGGAGCAGATCAATAAAACCAGGCACATCGACCACAAGATACAGCACCATGTTATTCTGGAGATTCAACTCTGGGCTTGGCCACGGAACATGACCACAACAGGCAGTAGTATCAGGCACGTTTAATAAAAAAAAGGGAGGGGGAGTGAGAGAAAGCATCGTACACATTTTCAGATTCACAGTCAACACTGAACAGGTGAATAACTATTACTGCACTGTTGTGGGAGTCTTGACTTCCTGTAATTCTCATCCACCAACAATACTATTTAAACACACACGAAGTGAACTATCCATATAAACACAGCTCCGATAACTTGATCCTTCCTTTTTTTTTACCACATCCAATGCAGAGAGATCTTTAAGAATGCAGATTTGTTTTTGCAAGATTATAATTATTTTTGATAGCACAACAAACCTCCAGCACCTGTCTTTCTGATTCCCGTAAGACAGAACCATAACAACAATCTTGATCTTTTTCTCATTACGGTAATAAATCAAGCGTCCCTGTTGAACCCGTGCATACCGCTCGTTCCCTTTTCTTTATTGAGCTATTGGTACCCTGCACAATCATAGACCAACATGAAAGGAAAAAGAGGCATTTGTTTTTTCTCGCCTAAAATTCTCTAAAACGTCGCACATCTGCACTCTTTTAAGCGAAGGCAAAATCTGCTTTAAAGGTAACCGTGCAATGTTTAGAGAAGTGAACACACGCCTCCGAATCGCATACAAACCACCGCATCGCAGCAACACAATTAGCCCGGGAGGACAGACAGAGGCATCAGCTGGCTGCTGTAAACCAGTGGTCCCAGTGATCAGCCGGCTGTAATCGTGCCAAGCTTTGCCTTGCACCCTCTCATTCTGCAATGCATCCAATACATAGACATATATTAAACCATTGCCATTCATGCAAGCTAGCAACCTCCCCTTATCCGCGGGCATCGCCGCACTGCTCGTGTGTATGTATGTATGTATATGTGTGCGTGTGTGTGCATAAATATATATAGTTAACACTGCAATGAGACCAACGTACATGCAATTAATATTTATATATTTGAGAATAACGCATGTGCAATTAATATATATATACACACATAATTCTATATATTAATAGCACGTACGTTACTCTTTTTGCAGAGTATTAATTATTATATTGCATTCCTTATTACTGTTATTCAAATTAACAGTAAGCAAATTAGCATAACAAATAAATAGCATGTTCGCCCGTTGCTGCCATGTTCTCTTTTTGTTGCTTTCTATTGTTTAATGCTATTTTCAAAAAAAACATTTCTTTCTATTGCTGTGCAGTTGCAAGGTGCCTCACCTTAGTGCTGGGATACCTGGTCACAGTGTAGCCCAGATGCAGGGCAAGGATGGAATTTGTTGTGCCCTGCCAGCAGCCTCTGATGGTAGCATTGACTTTCTCCTTTGTTTGGGAGTGCCCTGCTCTTCTTGTCTTTAACCGCCCCTTGTGATTTTTCTCTCTCCCTCTCTCTCAGATGGAGCTGCTGATCATTAGAGATATTCAGTTCCCCCCCCACCCCCAGCTTGTTATAACAGCACTCGCCTCTCTCACTCTCCTGCTCTCTGTCTCCAGCTCAGGGACATTTAAAGGGACCCAGAGCGGCCTGCTGACAGCCGGCCCCGCCCACAACCAGCAACCTCTCCCAATCAAAAGCAAGCAGTCGCGCCCGCTACCAATCACAATCGTGGCATTGCGGCCACCGCCAATGAAAATGCAACGGCATTAAAAAAACGACCGCCAATCACAGCCCAATTGAGATGGGCCAATTGGGAGAAGAATTTATAGACCAATGAGAATGTAGCATAATAATCAGGGAATGTGCAGGCACCAATCAGGGCTCTCCCCCTCTCACCACACAAACCAGACTGGAAGATCAGTGTATCTGTCAACCTGCAGGCACAATGAGAATTACAAAGCACAAAACAAACAGAGCTATTATTTCACGCCACACGCATGCAGACAAGGACAACACAATATGTGGCATCCATCAGCCTTCATATTGCAATGGGAAATTGGGATTGCAATGCGCTCTCAACAAAACTCCCAGGCTGTTTACTTGCTGCAAAACATACACAGAGAGCAATGGATTCCCTGGAGCAAATCACACACCAGCAAGGGAGTCAAGGCATGCAAGATGCCACAGACTGCAAGAGCAAAGCATATAATTTGAATGAACCCTGAGGTTAAATTACAGCCTTGTAATCACTCCCTGGTATCTGTTATTATATTTATAATACAAACAATGTAACACTATTGTAGTTCATTGTACCACATGTGTGGAGTCAATATCACTATTTGTATTGAATAATATCTGAAGGCAGCATCTTTTTCGATTCATGAGGCGCTTGCACACTCCTGACAGCCATGTTTTGAAACCATTCTCCCTCCTTACTGTGTATAACAACAAAATGACAAATACAAATTCTGCCAATCACACAATTAAACTGCAAGTGGGCAAAACTGCGAACCGCTAATTTACCATAAAGCTAAATTCTCATGCCCATAAATGCACTGTAAATAGATTCATTACCACATTATAGAAACCAAAGGAAGCAATTAAAATAAATAGTCTAGATATTACACCCTGCAATATTACCCTGTAATTACTGAGCACATTTCTTTGCCTTATTCTAACAGAGTGTTAACCCATTTAAATAAGCAAGTCCTTTGTTAAAATGGAGGATGTAGAAACTTGATGGGAACCTGCTGAACATTTGTACAATACTGCATAAAGTAATTTCTTCTTCTTCTTCTTCTTAGGCAGTCCCTCGGAACCGAGGATGACTTGCTTCCACATTAAAAATGAGTTCTCAGGTGACTGATGAGTCCAATGCGGGACCGACAGTCTCTGTCACAGGTGGGGCAGACGGTGGTAGAAGGGGCGGGTGGGTGGGGTGCTTGGGTTGACGTGCGCTGCTTGCGCTTGGCTTCCGCTTGCTCCCGGCGAAGAGACTCGAGGTGTTCGGCGCCTTCCTGGATGCTCCTCCTCCACTTTGTGGGGTCTAGGGCCAGAGATTCCCAGGTGTCGGTGGGGATGTTGCACTTTTTCAAGGAGGCTTTGAGGGTGTCCTTGAAACATTTCCTCTGCCCACCTGGGGCTCTCTTGCCGTGTCAGAGCTCCGAGTAGAGCGCTTGTTTTGGGAGTCTCGTATCGGGCATGCGGACGATGTGACCCGTCCATCGGAGCTGATCGAGCGTGGTCAAAGCTTCGATGCTGGGGATGTTGGCCTGAGCAAGAACACTGACGTTGGTGCACCTATCCTGCCAATGGATTTGCAGGACCTTGCGGAGGCAGCGTTGGTGGTACCTCTCCAGTGCTTTGAGGTGCCTGCTGTACATGGTCCATGTCTCTGAGGCATAGTAATTTACACACTATATAATACACTAGCAGACGGGATTGCTCACACTGAGTTGGAGGATATGCTGTTTTATCACAGTAGGGGTGTTATCAACAAAGTGTGATAGGAAAGTTTTTCAGGAAATAAGTGTCATGCTTACAGGAAGTGCTTGCTCTACGCAAGACTACTAATAGATAAAAATATTACGTCTGCACCCACTTTCTGTCAATGTTTTTCCATTACAAATTCCGATGTCCCCATCGAAAATGGGTATTGCTCATTTAAACTTGTCACGTTGAATTTACACCCTGCTGCTAGCGGTAACGCCTCAGTTTTGTGTCTCCAAAGTCCTCAGCCTGTACTGCGGAGAAACCCCATGGCTCCAACAAACTCTACCCCCTGCTTCCCAAATTAGCGCAATGTTTTGTCGAAGTATTGTCTAAAAATAAGGACCGAATGGAGGACTTTAAAATGGGAACTGAATCAGGTCTGCACTAGGGTCGCCGACCCTCCAGGATTGGCCTGGAGTCTCCAGGAATTAAAGAGTAATTTCCAGGGCACGGTAGTGAGCAAACCCCAGAGAAAAATTCATAGGGAGCATTAAAAAAAAATGTGTTTATTTCATTTTTTTTTGAGCACTTTCACTTGTCAGCTAAAAAGATATTGGAGATGGGAAAACTGGCTGTTTGATTGACAGTGAAGAATCATCCAATCAAGTAACAAAGAGTCTGCCCACTTTACCCTCGGTGCGGGGAAGGTGGTGCCTCGTGATGGTTGACGTGTCAGTTGACCAATGGTGGGAGTGTGGAGGCGGGGCGGTTGGAGGCGAGCGATCATGTGATGAACCCTCCAGAAATATGACCAACCAGAGTCGGAAACCTGAGCCTGCACGCCCTGAAGCAATCATCCCCTGACCTCTATCCCAACCCTGCTTCGCCTGAAAGTGACACTTGTTTCCGACTCCCCATGTACAACACCACGGGAGTAATGTGTTCAAAATCTCCTATCGGCCTACACTTCCTGTCAACTTTTTTCATACAGACGTAAGATTTTTATTCTATTAGTAGTCTTGTGTATAGCAGGCATGTCCTGTAAGTATGACACTTATTTCCTGTAACACTTTCCCTGTCACAGATACATTCTTACATCCCCATTTATAATGGGGACTGCCAATGGAAACTTGTCACACTGTAATTACACCCTCTGGCCTGTAGTGGTGCTGCAGCTCCACCCCGCAAGATTTTTATGTAATATATTACAGGTATATACAATTAAAAAGCATTGGCTAAAAAACTGCTCCCTGTGTATTTGGACTTTCAGAAGGCTTTCGATAAGGTCCCGCATAAGAGATTAACATGCAAAATTAAAGCACATGGGATTGGGGGTAAGGTATTGATTTGGATAGAGAACTGGTTGGCAGACAGGAAGCAAAGAGTTGGAATAAACGGGTCTTTTTCCGAGTGGCAGGCAGTGACTAGTGGGGTACCGCAGGGATCGGTGCTAGGACCCCAGCTATTCACAATATATATTAATGATCTAGACGAGGGAACTAGATGTAATATCTCTAAGTTTGCAGACGACACAAAGCTGGGTGGGCGTGTGTGCTGTGAGGAGGATGCAGAGAAACTCCACTATGATTTGGATAGGTTGGGTGATTGGGCAGATGCATGGCAGATGCAGTATAATGTGGACAAATGCGAGGTTATCCACTTTGGTGGCAAAAACAGGAAGACAGATTATTATCTGAACGGCAATAGATCGGGAAAAGGGGAAGTGCAACGAGATCTGGGCGTCCTTGTGCACCAGTCGCTGAAGGTAAGCATGCAGGTGCAGCAGGCGGCTAAGAAGGCAAATGGTATGTTGGCCTTCATAGCGAGAGGATTCGAGTACAGGAGCAAGGATGTCTTGCTGCAGTTGTACAAGGCCTTGGTGAGGCCACACCTTGAGTATTGTGTGCAGTTTTGGTCGCCTTATCTGAGGAAGTATGTTCTTGCCATGGAGGGAGTGCAGCGAAGATTCACCAGACTGATACCTGGGATGGCAGGAATGACGTATGAAGAGAGATTGGGTCGATTAGGCTTATATTCGCGAGAGTTTAGAAGAATGAGAGGGGATCTCATTGAAAGTTATAAAATTCTAACAGGACTAGACAGACTAGATGCAGGAAGGATGTTCCCGATGGCGGGGGAGTCCAGAACCAGAGGTCACAGTCTAAGGATAAGGGGTAAGCCATTTAGGACTGAGATGAGGAGGAATTTCTTCACCCAGAGAGTGGTGAACCTGTGCAATTCTCTACCACAGAAGGCAGTTGAGGCCAATTCATTAAATATATTCAAAAAGGAGATAGATATATTTCTTAAGGCTAAAGGGATCAAGGGATATGGGGAGAAGGCAGGGACAGGGTACTGAATTTGGATGATCAGCCATGATCTCATTAAATGGCGGAGCAGGCTAGAGGGGCCGAATGGCCTACTCCTGCTCCTACCTTCTATGCTTCTGTGCTTCCACCATTCTTTGATGCGGGAGTCAGCCAGCTCACCTCAGCATGGAACCCGCCAGTCTTTACATAGAATTACATAGAAATTTACAGCATAGAAACAGGCCATTCGACCCAACCAGTCTATGCCGGTGTTTATGTTCCACACCAGCCTCCTCCCACCCTACTTCATCTCACCCTATCAGCATATCCTTCTATTCCCTTCTCCCTCGTGTGCTTATTCAGCTTCCCCTTAAATGCATCTACGCTATTCGCCTCCACCACTCCCTGTGGTAGCGAGTTCCACATTCCCACCACTCTCCGGGTAAAGAAGTTTCTCCTGAATTCCTTATTGAATTTAAATGTGACTATCTTATATTTATGACCCCTAGTTTTGGATTACCCCACAAGCGGAAACATTTTCTTTACATCTACCCGATCATAACTTTAAAGACCTCTATTAGGTCACCCCTCAGCCTTCCCTCTTGGAGAGAAAAGAGCCCCAGTCTGGCACGGACCGTGTCGCAGTACGGTGATTGTGTATCACGGAGCGTGACGCAGCCCCCTGATGGAGAATAGCCTCGACTGAATAAAAATGATGCGGGCTTAAACTTTTCACCAGTGACGTTATGTGTTCAACTTTGCATGGCGATTTCTTTTGTGAGGCCTCTCGTATATCGGCTGTGTCTTTGGTCAGTCTTATGCTGGGGTTAGTTGTCCACTCTCATTGTGCTTTAATGCATTTAATGCCTTTGGATGATGCTTGCGGATAGAAGATTAAAGATTATGATCCAATCACAAAATTTGTAGTGAAAATCAACAAACATGGAAATAAAAGAGCCATTATATTTTATATAACACACAGGGTATGTATTATAAATGGCCAGTTGACGGTAAATGGGACTTTGGTTCAAGAGAATTAAACACTTCTTTAAATGAGCTAATAAATAGTAAAGGCAAAGTATGGGTAGTTTGTGTCCCAAATTCAAACAATTTTTTACTTTAAATGACATCAGTTAAATATTCATGGGTGCATGAATGACCTTTAGTGTGTGTGTGTATATATATATACATATATATAAAAAGATGTGTACACAGGACCTTGCCTGTATGTGTATGTGTGAGTGTGTGTGTACACATGTGCACATATACATTCATTTAAATCTCACCTCAGGAAGGTCCTGGGCTTGATTCCCTGGGCTGCGCTGAGTTTGCTGATCCCGACCAGGGTGCTACTGTTGACCTTAGAGAGGACAAAATCAGTCAGAATTCCCAATCCTGACTATTGTGTGGTGAACCCCTGGCAGTGCACCCGTGTGGATGTCGGGTGAGAATCGGATCAGGCGCAGCTGCGATGCCTTTCACAGTCAAATAGCACCCTGGCACTTGCCGTCACGGTGGATGCTGCCCGTGAGATAGACACCAGCGAGTGAGTCGACGCCAGCAGGAGAGGCGGAGAGGAAACTGGAGAAGGGAGCAAACAGAAACCGCCTGGGAATCATGCATCTCCCTCATTTAATGGTTGAGACACTGGATAACAAACAAAGAGGCTTTGAGCTCAGAACCTCTTGGTCGTTTTCCGGTACCATAACCATTATATTCTTTCACTTTCCCATTGGTAAAGCCAAGTTGTGAGCGAGGAATTCATTCTTCAGCACTGATATGGGCATCTCTGTGATCAATCCAAGTCACACACGATCTTGACTTGGAAATATATCGCCGCTCCTTCATTGTCGCTGGGTCAAAATCCTGGAACAGCACTGTGGGAGCACTTTCACCACATGGATAGCAGCGGTACAAGGCGGCGGCTCACTGCCATTTTCTCAAGGGCAACTAGGAATGGACAACAAAGGCCAGCTTTGCCAGCGACGCCTACATCCCGAGAATGAATGAATAATTAAAACAAAATTACAACACCCCCTCCCCCCAAGCTAGCTCATGAGACTGGTGTGGGCGTTAATTATGAGTCAACGAGTTAGACACAGTCATATAGAGCCTGGGTGCTGGTTTCATTCAGCAGATGGTTAAAAACAACAAAACTATAATTCAGCCAAACTATTGCAGTGCCATACAACAGGTGGTGTCTTATAATGGGGGGTCTTACAGCCTTGGCTCAGTGGTAGCACTCTCGCTTCTGATGGTCAGAAGGCCCATGGGACTCAAACCTCACTCCAGAGACTTGAGCGCATAATCCAGGCTGACACTTCAGTGCAGTACTGAGGGAGATGCCATCACAGTTCATGTGTAGAGACATTGGCCAGTTGCCAACAGATGGGCAACAATATCAGAGGTAGGATCCCAGCTCAGGCACCAAAGCATGGGAGGTTCGAGCCTGAACCTTGACATGGTCTTCCAGGGAAATGATATATGTTTCACGTCCTGATTGCTCTTAGTTGTCCCAGCTGGCGGGCCTGGGTCTAGCTGCTACCTCAACCCTGTCTACATACACAGTTCGGGAATGATGTATGGTAGAGGATTTAAAGTACCACATGCGTCATCTTTCAATGTATTACCGTAGCTTCTAGAAACATTTGCCCATGGAAATATACCATCTTGCTATCTCCTCCAACTGTATACCTCAGTCCACACCCACTGGGCTGGATTTTGTCAATGGGAAGCTTTTGGAGGCGGGACTGCTGTTTGCCGGCTTTCAATCCCGCCTCCATCAGCTTCTGGCCAACCAGCGGGATTTTCCCCTGATTGACCTTGTTAAGCCCGCCCAGCGGGCTCAGCAGGCCAATTAGGGGGAAGTCGCTGACAGAGCACGTCAATGTCTGACGTGCCATCTGTCAAGATTTCTTGAAAGAAGAAATGTCAGCGTTTGACAGCTCTGTGAAGCTGTCAAACACTGACATTCTGTGTAGTTTGATGAGACCTTGTGTTCAGGACTCATCAAACCTTCCAACTTTGCAGGAATCACCTGGCTGTTGGTTCGGAGGATCCAACAGCCAGTCTGTGAAATCTACAATGGAGATGTCAGGACTCCGGCTCCACAGCGGCTGAAGGCTGTAGGCAGAAACAAAGGTAAGTGAACATTTTCTAACACTTAACACTCACCTCACATACTTACCACTCCACACTTGCACCCATCACTCACCTCTACATCTCACTTTCAGACCCCTCCGACCCCCGCAGACCTCCTTCTCGTCTTCTGCACCCTGGCGGGGTTCTACGAGGTCGGGAAGCCACTTCAGAGCTAAAAATAGGGATAATCTTTTTTTCTGCCTGTTAACTACCTGTTAACAGGCAGCTAATAGGATTTAATCCCTTTCCCGCCTCGAGGAGACGGGACCCGGGGCAGGACGGCTTCCCACCTCCTGGCAAAAGGGCATGGAGGCGGGATGGGGGCGGGTTTGCCAGCCGCCCCCACATTCTGCAACTTTACCGACAGTCCCGCCTCCATACCCGCCTCCTCGGGGCTGAGAAAATCCAGCCCTCTGTTTCTCCAACCTTAGGTTACTGCCCATCCCCCAATTCCACCGTCCCACCGTCAGCAGTTCATCTTTTGGGCTCCTGCTTTTTGGAACTCTCTTCAAAAATCATTGAGACTGATTTTAACCCTGTCCGCCGGGCGGAATTGAGGCAGGTAGACGGTTAAAATCGCCCGAGTTACTTACCTGCTGGAAATTCGTCAGGGATCCTGCCATTTTAACCTGCTCTACTGAGCAGGCAAGCAAGGACACCCGCCCAATACCAGCGGGGTCCTTCTTTACATAGGCACGAGTCCAATTTTAACTCAGGCCTGAGCGGGGAAGCCACCTTAACTTTCCCGCCAGGTGAAGGCCGGTCAGGACCTGCCGGTAAGAAGAAGAAGCCGAAACAACTCAACGCATTACCCATCTGACCAAAACCCGCTTGGAGTTAAGATCGGGACCAAATGACTTGCTACCTCGTTCCCTTCCTTTGAAATGTTCATCCTTTCAACCATGCTTTCAGCCCCAACACATTCATTGCCCATCTACTTCCAGACATGCTACAGCTGTGGCTCAGTTGGTAGCACCTGTGCCTCTGACTCGGAAGGTTGTGGGTTCAAGTCCTGCTCCAGAAATTTGAGCACAAAAATCTAGGCTGATTAGCGAGTGCAGTACTGAGGGAGTGCTGTACTGTCAGAGGTGCCATCTTTCGGATGAGATATTAAACCGTAGCCCTATCTGCTCTCTCAGGCGGACATAAAAGATCCCACGGCACTATTTCGAAGAAGAGCAGGGGAGTTCTCCCCAGTGTCCTGGCCAATATTTATCCCTCAATCAACATCACTAAAACAGATTATCTCGTCATTATCGCATTGCTGTTTGTGGGAGCTTGCTGCGCGCCAATTGCCTGCCGCGTTTCCTACATTACAACAGTGACCACACTTCAAAAGGTACTTCATCGGCTGTAAAGAGCTTTGGGATGTCTGATGGTCATGAAAGGTGCTGTATTGAATGAAAGTCTTTCTTTTCCCCATTGTAAACCACCCCAAGATGTTAGTTTGTGTGAAACCCACTTTATGAACGCAAGTTTTTTTGGCTTACGTCACTTCACTTTTGGTCAGGGATTTATTATCATTATGAGTAGAACAGAAGATATAACGATTCACTTAAAGGATGAGAATGTTTTTTGATGGCTGCCCAGCCTCGATGTGGTTGATCAGTGAGTGAGTGCACAGGCAATCAAGTGTATTGTTGTGTTAGCTCAGGATTTGCTGTTACCTAGACACAATCTGCTCTTCTTTTGAGTTAATTTAAATGCTCATTAACAAGGTGGTACCAAGCTGCTCATCTCAGCAGCAAGAGACTGCGAACATCAAGGCTAGTGCTTCCTTCCCATTCCCCATGACTACCACCCCCAAAAGTCGTTTCTCCTCAGTTGGCTGTTCTGGTGAATCCGAGGGTTTCCTGCTCTTGTACTGTCCGGAGAGAGGAGGGAAACAAGACTTTAGTAATTTCCTAAATGGACCAGAACCCTGGAACTCCCTACTCCAGGTACTCCGTGGAGTACAATTACCACACGGACTGCAGCTGCTCAAGAAGAAGGCTCACTACCACATTCTCAGGGGCAACTCGCGATGGGCAATAAATGCTGGTCTTGCCAGAGAAACCCATATCCCAAGGATGAATTTTAAAAATGAGCTTCTCACAAGTGGCATTTTCCACCTGACATCAAACAACAAACCTGACACCTACTGTACGCTTCTCCTGCCAACCCAACCACTAAAGATGGTTCTCAGTTGAATCACACAAATAGCACATTGGATTTAAGGCATTTGTTCATCTGCCTTTCAGTGTGTAACTATACCCTCTGCAAATGCTTCTATATAAAACACACAATGATCTCAGAAATACACTGCCAGTGGTGTTGGCTCCCACTGCCTCCACTTGAAAGTCACTTTACTTGCTTCGGCTCATTTGATTAGAAACAAGTCATCATTATATTACACATAAAGTAAGATGGAAACAAAAATGATATAGTGACTCACTGAGCATATTAAGGGACAGGATTGTTTTGTGCTGATGCACAGTCTCTCTGCAGTTGAACAGAGGAGTGCAGACAATCAAGTCTATTGTAGTGTTAGCTTAGGATTCTCTGTTGGGTGAGCATCCAGACAGAATTAGCCATACTTTGGAGCTAATTAAACTGGTCAGTAACAAGGTGACGCTGATCTGCTCAGTCCAGCGTGAGACACTTTGAACATCAAGGCCACTACTTTGTAGCCTATCCATCGGGTGGCATTTCAAGTTAATGCTCCGAACAGCGATGCGTGTAGGGGCGATGATTGAATTTCTATGTGCAGTATTTGACAACTGATGCAAATTGATCATAGAATACTTGCATATATATATATATATATATAGCACCTTTCACAACCTCAGGGCGTCCCAAAGCATTTTACAGACAATGGAGTACTTTGTCTTGAAGTGTAGGCACTGGTAATTGGTAATGTAGGAAAGGTAGGGAAGGTAAAAAGCCAATTTGCACACAGCAAGATCCCACCAACAGACGAGGCCTTGGTTTAACGTCACAGCCAAAAAAACAACACCTGGGGGGACAGTGAAGCACTCCCTCAGTTCTGCACTGGAATATCAGCCGAGCATTTTTGTGCTCAAGTCTCTGGAGTGGGGCTATGAACTCACAAGCTCCTGACTCAGAGGTGAGAGTGCTACCACTGAGCCACGGCTGACACTATTAGTGATAAACTGGTGCCAAAACGAGATTCCTCGCTTGGAGCCATACACCAACAGGTAGCCAGACTGATGAGATAATGGGTCATACTGCCACCGTCTGTGCTATAGTCTCACTGAAAGAGAGCACAGCCAGGCTTGGATATATCCTCCTTTAAACCTAGCTCTACAAGAGTGATTGACAGAGATCAAGTATATCACAATTGTCAAAAAAGCAAAAAAAAGACCTGTATTTCTATAGCGCCTTTCATGACCTCAGAATGTCCCAAAGAGCTTTACAGTCAATGAAGTACTTTAGAAGTGTAGTCACTGTTGAAATGTAGGAAACGCGGAAGCCAATTTGCGCACAGCAAGATCCCACAAACAGCAACACGGTAATGACCAGATAGAATTTTTTAGTGATGTTGGTTGAGGGATAAATATTGGCCAGGACACCAGGGAGAACTCCCCTGCTCTTCTTCCAATAGGTTATGGGATTTTCTACGTCCACCCGAGGGGATTAACATCTCATCCAAAAGACGGCACCGCTGAGAGTGCAGCACACCACCAGCACTGCGCTGGAGTGTCAGCCTAGATTATGTACTGAAGTCTCGAGAGTGGGACTTAGAACCCACAATCTTCTGAGACAGAGGTGAGAGTACTACCACTAAGCCACAACATCTTGAAGACCCGATCACTGATCAGGCTGGAAACTCCTAGGAGCTCGGAGCTTGAAGCTTGGGACAGGATTCTGGGGACATCCACATGAACGTCTTTTCCCCTTTCACTCAAATGGCGCTCGCAAAAAAAAAAAGCTTCTTCTCAGCTGATTGTGCTGGTGGGCCTGGGAATGTCTGCTTCTGCATTGCCTGGTGACAGGTAGGAGACATAGCTTGAGTAAGATGCTCAGATCACAAACCAGACGCACACTACACCATTCTGCTAACTTCCACCCCATCTCCTCACCTGCGATCACTCAGGGTAGAGAAGCAGAAATACCACTGCGGATGCAAGTTAGCCGATTACTTTTGAGTGTGTAACTGTAGCCAGTATACACTTGTACGTAAAACATGCAATCACCACAGAAACACAATGTGATGGTGTTGGCTCCCACTGTTTCTACTTACAAGTCATTGTGCCAGCTTCTGCTCATTTGATTTTAGATTGGAAACTAATTATCATTGTATTATACATATTGGGTGTGACCGAGTGTGGCATCAAGGAGCCCTAGTAAAACTGAAGTCAATGGGATTCAAGGGGAAAACACTCCACTGGCTGGAGTCATACCCAGCACAAAGGAAGATGGTTGTGGTGATTGAAGGTCAATCATCACAGCCCCAGGACATCGCTGCAGGAGTTCCTCAGGGCAGTGTCCTAGGCCCAACCATCTTCAGATGCTTCATGAATGACCTTCCCTCCAACATAAGGTCAGAAATGGGGATGCGCGCTGATGACTGCACAATGTTCAGCACCATTCACAACTCCTCAGATAATGAAGCAGTCCATGCCCGCATGTAACAAGACCTGGACGACATTCAGGCTTGGGCTGCTAAGTGGCAGGTAACATTCGCGCCACAGAAGTGCCAGGCAATGACTATCTCCAACAAGCGAGAGTCTAACCACCTCCCCTTGACATTCAACGGCATTACCATCGCCGAATCCCCCACCATCAACATACTGGGGGTCACCATTGACCAGAAACTTAACTGGACTAGCCACATAAATACGGTGGCAACAAGAGCAGGTCAGAGGCTGGGTATTCTGCGGCGAGTGTCTCACCTCCTGACTCCCCAAAGCCTTTCCACCATCTACAAGGCACAAGTAAGGAGTGTGATGGAATACTCTCCACTTGCCTGGATGAGTGCAGCTGCAACAACACTCAAGAAGCTCGACACCATCCAGGACAAAACAGCCCATTTGATTGGCACCCCATCCACCACCTTAAACATTCACTCCCTCCACCACCGGCGTACCGTGGCTGCAGTGTGTACCATCTACAAGATGCACTGCAGCAACTCGCCAAGGCTTCTTCGGCAGCACCTCCCAAACCCGCGACCTCTTCCACCTAGAAGGACAAGGGCAGCAGGCACATGGGAACACCACTACCTCCACGTTACCCTCCAAGTCACACACCATCCTGATTTAGAAGTATATCGCTGATCCTTCATCGTCACTGGGTCAAAATCCTGGAACTCCCTCCCTAACAGCACTGTGGGAGTACCTTCACCACACGGACTGCAGCAGTTCAAGAAGGCGGCTCACCACCACCTTCTCAAGGGCAACTAGGGATGGGCAATAAATGTTGGCCTTGCCAGCGACACCCACATCCCATAAAAACGAATAAAAAAAAATCTGGTTGGATGTGTTCCTGGAGGTTTCATCACATGACCTCCTGCCTCCAACTGCTCTACCCCCGCCCCGCGCTACTCGCACTGGTCGCCCGACACGTCCAACCTCACAGCACACCATCTTCCCACACCAATCGGAAAGCAAACAGGCTCTTCGTTACCCAATTCGATGATTCTTGACTGTCAGTCAAACAGCCTTTTCCCATCTCCAATATTTTTATTGTGTCATGGAGATTGATCTTCAATTCCTGGAGACTCCAGGGCCAATCCTGGAGGGTTGGCAACCCCTCTATACATAGAACATAAGATGGAAACTTAAAATATAGAGACTTACTGAACACATTAAGAGATGGGAATGTTTTTCACTGATGCACAGTCTCTGTGCAGTTGAACAGAGGCGGGCAGACAATCAAGTCTATTGTAGTGTTAGCCCAGGATTTTCTGTTGGGTGAGCGTCTAGACAGAATTAGCCATTCTTTGGAGCTGACTAAACTGGTCAGTAGTGAGGTGACACTGATCTGATCCTGGCAGCGAGACACTGAGAGCCTTCCCGTCACGTGCTGCCAGCCTGTATCCTCACATCACTGCACAGCAGCCTCCACACAAACGCGAGCTTTGCTTGTTCAAATGCTTGATCGTCTGAGATAAGCAAGAGCTATCGGTGGAATCGAGGCAAAGTGGTTCTCACTCAACCTGATGTGTGAGAGGCTTTGAGAGACAAACCGCCAGCTTCTGACATTGTGATTGAGGTATTGAAGTGGATTGGTTATCCAGCTGCGAGGAGCATCACTAATTCTGCTCACTTACAGCAGCCCACATTTTTGTCAAAGCAAACCTTAAAAATGGATGATTGTGCCTTCAAGCATCCATAATCCATCTTTTGGATGAGAAACTAAACCGAGGCCCCGCCTGCCCTCTCAGGTGGATGTAAAAGATCCCTCGGCACTATTTCGAAGAAGAGCAGGGGAGTTCTCCCCGGTGTCCTGGCCAATATTTATCCCTCAAACAATATTATAAAACAGATTATCTGGTCATCATCACATTGTTGTTTGTGGGAGCTTGCTGTGCAAAAATTGGCTACTGCGTTTCCTACATTATAACCGTGACTACACTTCAAAAATGCATCATTGGCTGTTCAGCGCTTTGGAACGTCCTGAGATCGTAAAAGGCGCTCTTTTTTCTTTAAGGTACAGTCAATTAATGTATCTGTTTATTTTAGTCCAACTGTGGAAAGAATCCCCGATACAAAATGCGCCCGACAAAATGATAGTGACTACACTAAAGTTCAATGGTTGTGAAGAGCTTTGGGACATCTGAAGGATGTGATAAGATGTTATGTAATGCCCTGTCTTACTTCTGTTGCTGAACAGGAACAGACCCCAGACTGAAGGACAGAGATAAGCTGACTACTTAGTCATTTATCTACACATTAATACATGAAATTCTACTTTATAATACTGGGCTGTTCTATTGTGGATTTTCCCCACTTAATAGTATTGGAAGGCCAAGGTTCCTGTGTTAATCACTATCCAGTGAATCTTGCTGGAAAATACACATGTGCGGATGTTGGGTGAGCACAGGATAAGGACCAGCCAGCCAACACATACCCACGTGACAAATAGTCACTATTCACCCATTAAGATCTGCCGTAGACAAGCCTGAATTTCAATACTTTGGCGGGTTGGGAGCGGGCAGGCTCGGAAGCGGACGGGAAACCCGAGAGGATGGGTTTCCCGCAGGCTCTGTCGAATTTAATGGCAGGGCCTGATTTGCATTTGAAACCTCTGTTTCCCACCCGCAGCCAGCCAGGTGGAGAGTCTGGCTGGCTGCGCGGCGAGTCAACCTGTGGCACTCGGCTGCAGAGAGGAGGGAGGGAAGGATTGTGTAGGGGCCGGGAGCTGGTCGTGGGGGGGGGGGGGGTGTTGGAGGAGAATGGGGGGTCGGAGTCCATGGGGATCGGAGGCCTGGGGGAGTCCCCGATCACGGGGGCGGGGTGGGTTAGGGACTTACCTCCTGGATCCAGCAGTCCTCGCCTTACTTTAGCTGGTGGGTTCCCCGAGGCCTGAGAAACCCAACCAGCCAGAGTTAAATTTAAAATGGTGGTTAAATCTGAGGCAAGCCAGCCTCATTAAAATATTTAAATATAGGACCTGTTCCCTCATCCCGCCTCCGTTAAAACTGGAGGTGGGTGGGTTGGAGACAAATGGAATTTAACCCTGAAAAGTGTGAGGTGATGCATTTTGGGAGGACTAACAAGGCAAGGGAATACACAATGAATGGTAGGACCCTAGGAAGGACAGAGGATCAGAGGGACCTTGGTGTGCATGTACATAGATCCCTGAAGGCAGCAGGACAGGTAGATAAGGTGGTTAAGAAAGCATATGGGATACTTGCCTTCATTAGCTGAGGCATAGAATATAAGAGCAGGGAGGTTATGATGGAGCTGTACAAAACGTTAGTTAGGCCACAGCTGGAATACTGTGTGCAGTTCTGGTCGCCACACTATAGGAAGGATGTGATTGCATTGGAGAGGGTGCAGAGGAGATTCACCAGGATGTTACCTGGGCTGGAGCGTTTCAGCTATGAAGAGAGACTGGACAGGCTGGGGTTGTTTTCCTTAGAGCAGAGAAGGCTGAGGGGGGACCTGATTGAGGTGTACAAAATTATGAGGGGCATAGATAGGGTAGATAGAAAGGAACTTTTCCCCTTAGTAGAGGGGTCAATAACCAAGGGGCATAGTTTCAAGGTAAGGGGGCAGGAGGTTTAGAGGGGATTTGAGGAAAAACTTTTTCACCCAGAGGGTGGTTGGAATCTGGAACTCACTGCCTGAAAGGGTGGTAGAGGCAGGAACCCTCACAACATTCAAGAAGCATTTAGATGAGCACTTGAAACACCATAGCATACAAGGCTACGGACCAAGTGCTGGAAAATGGGATTAGAATAGACAGGGCTTGATGGCCGGCGCAGACACGATGGGCCGAAGGGCCTCTTTCCGTGCTGTATAACTCTATGGGCTGGATTTTGAAACTGGGGACGGGATGGAGGCGGGACTCCCACTTTTTGGGTTGTAGTCCCGCCTCCATCGACTTGTGGCCAACCCACTGTATTTTCACTTGATTGACCTTGTTGAGCCCGCCCAGCGGGCTCAGCAGGCCAATTAAGGGCCACCCGGCAACAGGTGACGTCACAGATTGACATTTCATCTGTCAAGAGCATTTGACAGATGAAATATCAGCGTTTGACAGCTCTTTGAAGCTGTCAAACACTGACAATCTGTACTCTAAGTTAATCCCTTCCTCTCAGGCTGATTTAGAGATCTCTGCAGAACAAAAAGCAGAGGCTGCAGCTTTTGACAGCTCAATGGCCATTCTGCTTTCTGTGCCGGTGAGATTTCTGACTCCCGAGACCTGAAGGGCTGACACCTGCAGGAGGAAGTTAAGGTAAGTAAAACTTTTTTCCACACTTTACACTTACCTTACACACTTACCTCTGCACACATGCGCCCATCACTCACCTGCCCACCGGACATATCGACCCCTCCAACCCCTGCAGACCCACGGACCGCCTTGCTGAAACGGCGTGGTTGGGACCTGTCGGAGAGCCCACATTTCAGGCATAAAAATAGGGATTAGGCAAAAAACTGCCAGTTAACTACCTGTTAACAGGCAGTTTATTGCCACTAATTCCCTTCCCGCCTCGGGGAGGCAGGTCCCAGCACAGGTCGGGTACCCACCTCCAGCGAAACTGGCATGGAGGCGGGTTGGGGGCGGGATGGGGTCGGGACCCCCGATTCAGCTATTTTCAATCCAGTCCCGCCTCCAAACCCGCCTCCACGGCTCAATGAAAATTCTGCCCTATGACTCTATGAGGCGGGTTCTGGTCGGGATTCAGATTTTTAAAACTTTAACCTCCCACCCCACCCCAACCCACCTGTTTTTTTGGGTTAAAATTCCCCCCAAAGTATCTGTTTCAGGGCTGCCATTCAAACCATCAGTTCCATGTTTGAGTACAGAATTATCTCAGTGTCCAGCAGAACGGAACTTTTTAATCAGGGCTCATAAATATAAGATAGTCACTAATAAATCCAATAAGGAATTCAGGAGAAACTGCTTTAATCAGAGAGTGGTGAGAATGTGGAACTTGCTACCACAGGGAGTACATGAGGGGGAAAGTAACAGAAGGGTATGCTGATAGGGTTAGTTGAAGTAAAGTGGGAAAAAGCTTGTGTAGAGCACAAACACTGACATAGACCTGTTTGAGCCGAATGGTCTTTCTCGGTGCTGTAGATTCAATGTAATTCTCTGTAACCCAAGGTACGAAAGGGCAGTAGGCAGCTGTAGAATTTTACCCAGTGTGAGATCTTTCAATCAAGAGATTAAGGTGAAAATTGGTATGAAACATAGGAACATAAGAAATAGGAGCAGGAGTAGGCCACATGGCCCCTCGAGCCGTGGATAATTTCACACCTTCCCACATTATACTCCATCTGCTACCTTCTTGCCCAATTCAATAAGATCATGGCTGAACTTCTACCTCAACTCCACTTTCCCGCCCGATCCCCATATCTCTTGATAACCTTAGTGCCCAAAAATCTATCGATCTCAGTCTTGAATATACTCAACAACTGAGCATCCACAGCCCTCTGGGGTAGAGAATTCCAAAGATTCACAATCCTCTGAGTGAAGACATTTTTCCTCATCTCAGTCCTAATTGGCCGATCCTTTATCCTGAGACCATGACCCCTAGTTCTAGACTCTCCAGCCAGGAGAAATATCCTCCCTGCATCTACCCTGTAAAGCCCTCTAAGAACTTTATGGGCAGAATTTTCATTGACCCGTGGAGGTGGGTTTGGAGGCGTGTGGGGGGTTAAAATTGCGAAAACTGGCGGGTGGGCACAAGCCCGCCTCCATCCCGCCTCCACGCAATTTTCATTAAATCGTGTCTGCTGGTCCCGACTACGTCCCACCTCTAAGAGGCAGGATAGGCTGTTAAGGCCCTTAACAAGCACTAAATTGCCTCTATAATGCCATTTTGAAAGGCCTTTGTGATTTTAACCCTTTTTCTACGTGAAGCACGCCTGTTCTGAACCACGAATGTGAAACCTGGCGGGAGCACATTTGGATAGCTGACTATCAGCTGCAGTAGTAGTAGTAGTAGTAGTAGTAGTAGTAGTAGTAGGAGGAGGAGGAGGAGGAGGAGAAGAAAAGATAATATCTGGGAGTGGTGGTGGTGGTACAAAAATATCTGGGAGCAGACTTAGGGCTGCTGCTGCTCATTTTGCCTCCAGGTCCTCTCACAGCAAAGGCCAGGCAGTCTTTGCAGACCTTCAATGCAGCAGCAATGATGACATCATCATAGGCGACTTTTAGACTGAAAACACTAATTGGGTCATGGGTTCCCACATGGTGGAACACAATTGCCCAATTAGGTCAAAATCACATCAATCTCCCACATCCAATTGGAGTCGGGTGGATAACACGAAAAGTGGATGACACGACCCAAGCCCACCCCAGTATCAAAATCCAGCCCTATATGTTTCAATGAGATCATCTCTCATTCTTCTAAACATCCAGCGAATATTCTACTCAGTCTCTCCTCGTAGGACAGCCCTCTCATCCCAGGAATCAATCTGCTGAATCTTTGTTGCATCCCCTCTAAGGCAAGTATATCCTTCCTTAGTTGAGGAGACCAAAACTGTGCACAGTACTCCAGGTGTGGTCTCACCAAAGCCCTATATAATTGCAGCAAGACTTCCTTACTCTTATACTCCAACCCCCTTGCAATAAAGCCTAACATACCATTTGCCTTCCTAATTGCTTGCTGTACCTGCATGTTAACTTTCTGTGATTCCTGTACAAGGGCACCCAAATCCCTCTGAACAACAACATTTACTAGTCTCTCACCTTTTAAAAAATACTCTGCTTTTCCAATCTTCCTACAAACGTGGATAATTTCACACCTCCCCACATTATACTCCATCTGCCACCTTCTTGCTCACTCACTTAACTGGTCTATATCCCTTTGCAGCCTCTTTACGTCCTCCTCACAGCTTAATTTAATAATAACAAGCAAGGGATATGGGGATAATGTGGGAAGGTGGAGTTGAGGTAGAAGAACTGCCATGATCTTATTGAATGGTGGAGCAGACTCGAAGAGCTGAATGGCCGACTCCTGCTCCTATTTCTTATGTTCCTAAGTTCTTAACAACAACTTGCATTTATAGAGTGCCTTTAATGTAGAAAAATGTTGCAAGGCCCTTCACGTAAGTGTAGGAACAAAATAGATGCTGAACCAAATTGTTGCTTCGTTGTCGCTGGGTCAAACTCCTGGAACTCCCTCCCTAGCAGCACTGTGGGAGCACCTTCACCACACAGACTGCAGCGGTTCAAGAAGAAGGCCCACCACCACCTTCTCAAGGACAATTAGGCATGGGCAATCAATGCCAGCCATGCCAGTGATAACTCACATCCCCCGAGAATGAATAATAATTTAACAAAAAGGAGATCTCAGACGTGGTGCCCAAATGCTTGGCAAAAGAAATGGGATTTATGGAGGGTCTTAAAGGAGGAGAGGGAGGAGGGTTTGGAGGGAGGGAATTCCAAAACATGGGGCCTCTACGGCTGAAGGCATGGCTACTATTGGCAGGGCGAAGGGAGATGGGGAGAGGTTAGAGTCAGAGGAACGGTTTTAATGTAATATAAATCACTCTCCCTCCTCTCCATATCCCAATGACAGGTGTTGAGCACAAAAGGAAATAATAAATAGCGATTTTCAATTCATGAAAAAGCAGGAAGAATGATGAAAGCAAACCATCCTTGTGCCGAAACGCTTTAATATTTATTGTTGTGATTAGACCCAGCCTTATAGCCACTGCCAGCTCCTGAGTACTTGTGGAGTGAGGTTTAGTCTTTTATATTAATAGCAAGAGGGCCCTCATCTCAATGAATTTGATAATTTACCTTTCAGAAGTCGCTCTGTAAATGCTGGTTAACCGCTTGATGTATCCCTGCAAACGTGAGTCAATGGGAAACCTTTTGGAATACATCGAAATGTTGCAACAACAACTTGCATATATATAGCACTTTTAATACAGTCAAACGTCCCAAGGCACTTCACAGGAGTGCGATAAAACAAAATTTGACACCAAGCCACATAAGGAGATGTTAGGGCAGATGACCAAAAGCTTGGTCAAAGAGGTAGGTTTTAAAGAGCTTCTTAAAGGAGGAAAGAGATAGAGGGAGGGGGAGAGGTTTAGGGAGGGAATTCATAGAGTCGTAGGGCTGGATTTTGCCAATGGGGAGCTTTTGGAGGCGGGACTCCCACTTGTCAGGTTTCAGTCCCGCCTCCATCAACTTCTGGCCAACCCACGCTATTTTCCCTTGATTGACCTTGTTAAGCCCGCCCAGTGGACTTAGCAGGCCAATTAAGGGAAAGCCGGTTAAGAGAACGTCAACGTATGACGTTTCATCTGTCAAAAATTTTTGAGATGAATTGTCATCGTTTGACAGCTCTGTGAAGCTGTCAAACACTGACATTCTCTGTAGTTTGATGAGTTCTTGAATTCAAAACCTCATCAAACCTCTTTCTTTTGCAGAAATTAGATGGTTGTTGCATTGGAGAATGCAACGGCCATCTCTCATCTCTGCCGCGGAAGTGCGAGACTTGAAGCCTGCAGGAAGAAACAAAGGTAAGTAAACATATGGGATACTTACCTTCATTAGCCGAGGCATAGGATATAAGAGCAGGGAGGTTATGATGGAGCTGTACAAAACGTTAGTTAGGCCACAGCTGGAATAGTGTGTGCAGTTCTGGTCGCCACACTATAGGAAGGATGTGATTGCATTGGAGAGGGTGCAGAGGAGATTCACCAGGATGTTACCTGGGCTGGAGCGTTTCAGCTATGAAGAGAGACTGGACAGGCTGGGGTTGTTTTCCTTCGAGCAGAGAAGGCTGAGGGGGGACCTGATTGAGGTGTACAAAATTATGAGGGTTATAGATAGGGTAGATAGAAAGGAACTTTTCCCCTTAGTAGAGGGGTCAATAACCAGAGGGCATAGTTTCAAGGTAAGGGGCAGGAGGTTTAGAGGGGATTTGAGGAAAAACTTTTTCACCCAGAGGGTGGTTGGAACCTGGAACTCACTGCCTGAAAGGGTGGTAGAGTCAGGAACCCTCACAACATTCAAGAAGCATTTAGATGAGCACTTGAAACGCCATAGCATACAAGGCTACGGACCAAGTGCTGGAAAATGGGATTAGAATAGATAGGGCTTGATGGCCGGCGCGGACACAATGGGCCGAAGGGCCTCTTTCTGTGCTGTATAACTCTATGACTCTATGGGCTCGATTTTGCCAGGCCCGAGGAGGCGGGATTGGAGGCATGTGAGGTATCAAAATCGCAAAAAATGGCGGGCGGGCCCGATCCCGCCTCCATCCTGCGTCCGAGCAATTTTCCCACATGCGTGTTTTCTGGCCCCGTTTCCATCCTGCCTCCAAGAGGTGGGATAAGTCCTTAAGGCCCTTAACAACCACTTAATTGCCTCTATTGTTCCATTTTGAGAGGCCTTTCTGATTTTAACACTTTTCCCACGTGCTGCACTTCCCCTCTGGAACAAGCCAGTTAATCCTGGCGGCATCACAAGTGGAATGCTTACTAACAGCTGCAACTCCACCATTAAAAAGGAGTTTTCCGCAATCATCATTTGCAGGTGGCAGAACTTTGTTGTCTCAGGTCTGGGGGAACTTTTAGCAGGCCTACTCATTGATCTGGAAGTTTGGAGCCTGACACCCATTTCCAGTGTGACTTCCTGGGAAACCCCTCTCCCCACCTTGACTGAGCGCTTCCTCAACTGAGGCATATACCAGAAGAATGGGAACTATTTATTTCCTTTCCTCCTGGACATCAGATTTTGATGAAGACCAGCCGCGGCAGCAGCAGAACCCTGAACAACAGTAGCACCAACTGCAGGAGCAACAGCAGGAGCTCCAAGCTGCTGCTCACCCACCTGAAGCTGCACAGGCCAGAAGGCACCAGCGCATGGAAGCACGTCGCCACAGGAGATACCCCCAAAACAGGGTCTACAGACAGAGGATCAGCTACCTCAACATGACTGAGCAGCAGTGCCAAAGGCGGCTCCAACTTTCGCGAGAGGTAGTGGGTGACATCTGCGCACTGATGCAGCAAGACCTGGAGCCCAGAGGAGTAGGTGGACACCCCTTACCAGTGGCCGTCAAAGCCACCACTGCACTCAACTTTTTTGCTTCAGGCTCATTCCAGGGATCAGCAGCAGGCATCAGCGGCATCTCCCAGGCGGCCTGCACACAATTGCATTACGCAGGTAACCGATGCCCTCTTTGCCATCACTCACAATTACATCAATTTCTCCAAGGATCAAGCAGTGTAACTGCGCGTGCGGTTGGGTCTGACAACCTGGCAGGCTTTCCAAGGGTGCAGGGCGTCGTTGACTGCACACATCTGGCCCTTAAGGCACCCCATCACAATCCAGGTATTTTTGTCAACCGCAAGGGCTTCCACTCCCTCAACGTGCAGCTGGTGTGTGACCACAAGAAGAAAATTTTTCATGTTTGCACCAAGTACCCTGGCAGTTGCCTTGACTCCTTCATCCTGCGCCAGTCTAGTGTGCCACCGCTCTTCAGTCCGCCAGACCAACTTTTCGGTTGGCTACTTGGAGACAAGGGCTATCCCCTGAAGACGTGGCTAATGACGCCGTTGAGAAGCCCATCCAACGAAGCTGAGGAGCGCTACAACTCCAGCCACATTTCCACCAGATCCATAATCGAACAAACCATTGGCTTGCTGAAGATGCGCTTCAGATGCCTTGATAGATCAGGTGGAGCCTTGCAGTACTCAGCAGCCAGGGTCTCCAGAATGGTCGTGGTCTGCTGTGCACTTCACAACATGGCACAGCATCGTGGCTTGCAGATGTCTGAGGAACAAGTGGGTCATCACATAGCCTCCTCAGATGAGGAGGAGGAGGAGAGCGACAACGAACAGCTTGCAGAGGCGCATCAACCAGCGGCAGCAGCACGCGAGCACATTGCTGGCTGGGATGCAAGGGATGCACTCAGCTTGGCCAGATTTGTTTAGCCTAGCCAATCAAGCACTTTTGCCTCGCAGCCTCTTTCCAGAGCATCGACAATGGCCATGAACCTGTGGATTCCTATCACTCTGACCACCATACTGACAATTACAAGTCACCCTAAACCCTCAATGTGGAAGTCCCATTAGCGAAATGACACACGCCACAACTGCAACAGTTTGCCATCAGAATTTTTTATGACAATAAGCACCTGATGGCTTTTCAAAATTAAACATAACATTACACCCATACACCAGGTGACAACTCTACTCTATGTCCCGAAGGTCCCACCGAGGTGTGAGTGTCTGCATTGGTGATGTGTGCACTTAATTCTGCTGACGCTGCGCCCTCAGAGGTTTCAGCTTCCTCAGAGGAGTCTGGAAGCTCAGGCTCTTCCTCATGGACAGTGGGGACGGGGCTCTCGATGGTCCTGTGGGGGAGTAAAGGAAAGAGTTAGAGCTGTGAGGTCAAGGTTACATGCACATTGAATAGTGCCGATGATCATAAGTCAATGTGTTAGAGCATCAGATTCATTATCAGTGACTCATGCAATGTCAATGAGAGAGATGCCAAACTATTCTGTCACCAGCTTGCTGTGATGCACCCACCTGTCCGTCCCCCACTTGGGAATCCTCCTCGATCCCGGCGATTTCCAGGGTAGCCTCCTCTGAAATGGTGAGCTGGGCTACTGACTGGGTGGCCCTCCTCCTGTCCTCGCTCTTTCCCTCTTATTGTGGGCTCTCTTTTCCTGCAATGAGGGACAGAAGTGGAGTTTGAGTGAGAATGAAGGAGTGAGTGAAGAGAATCCATAGCATAGATGCTTAGAAGGATACCAAGGGCCCTCCCCGTGTGTTGTAAGTTGTTGTCATTGCATCACAGTGATAGAGAGTGTGAGGGCTGCATGGTCAAATAGTTAAGTGATTGTGACCATAGAGAGAGAGGGAATGGGTAAGGGTGCAGGGATGTCAGTGTCAAGTGGGATGTGGAGGAAGAGGTTGGCAAAGCAGAGTGCTGGTGAGGAGAGGCGATGGGGATGAGATTGAGGGTGATGAGAAAGTCATACTCACTTTTCCTGTGCGGAGAAGGTCGTGAAACCTCTTCCTGCATTGCAGCCAGGTTCTGCGGAACATAGAGATGGCATTGACCTCCCGGGCCACTTGCAGCCACACAGCTTTAGTTTGTTGTGGTGGCTTTTTTCTCCCTGAGGAAGGGAAGAGCACCTCCTTATTGGTTCTTGCTCCCTCCACCAGAGCTTGGAGGGAGGGCTCATCAAGTCGTGGAGCACATTTTTGCCTGCTGGTGGACATAGTCGTCCAATAAATTCCTCAGTACAATCAGCATAAAGATTGCAGTCTCCAGAAGAAGCAAGGCTGCTTGCAGGCCTTAAAAGCAGCAGCACTGATGACGTCATCGGAGGCGACTTTCTGGATGAAAGACTAATTGGGCCAGGGGTTCCCACACACTGGAACTCAAGTGCCCAATTAGGGGAAAATCACACTTTTTTCCCACTTCACATCGGAGTCGGGGTCCTGACAGGGAAACCACCTGAAACGCCCCAGCCCGCCCACACTGGCAAAATCCAGCCCTAAAACTCTAAACATTTTCTAACACTTTCCACTTACCTCACATACTCACCTCGCCACACTTGCACCCATCACTTACATTCACAGCGCACTTTTGCACCCCTCCGACCCCCGCAGACCCACTGCTCGCCTCGGTGACCCTAGCGGGGTTCGCAGCCTTCGGGAAGCCCGCACTTGTGTGGGCAAAATGGGGATAATCCTCTTATCTGCCTGTTAACTACCCGTTAACAGGTAGATAAGTGGCACTAATCCCCTTCCCGCCTGCAAGGAGACGGGACCCGGCGCGGGACGGCCACCCGCCTCCTGGAAAGATGATACGGAGGCGGGTTGGGCACCCGCCCCCAAATTCTGCCATTTTCCCGGCAGTCCCGCCTCCATACCCGCCTCCCCAGGGCTGGCAAGATCGCGTCCGTAGAGTCATAGGGCTGGATTTTGTCATTGGGGGCGGGTTGGGGTCGGGTCAGGTGGTCGGCGGGTCCCGCCCCGACCTCCGATGTGAGGCGGGACAATTGAGCTATTTTGCCCTAATTGGGCACTTGATTTCCAGCGTGTGGGAACCCCTGGCCCAATGAGTATTTTGGTCCTGAAACTCTCCTCTGATTACGTCATCTATGTAGCTGTATTTAAGGCCTGCAGCAGCCTTGGTTCATTTTCTGCCTTACAACTTTTGGATTACACTTCTGAGGGATTAGGGCTCCAACCATGGCAAGCTCCAGACCAAAGTGTGCACCCTATTTTGATGAGGACTCCCTCCAAACTCTGGTGGAGGGAGCAAGAGCTAATAAGGAAGTGCTGCTTCCTTCTTCTGGGAGGAAAAAACCTCCCCAACAGACCAAAGCTGTGTGGCTGCAAGTGGCACAGGAGGTGAATGCCATCTCAATGTGCAGCAGAACCTGGCTGCAGTGCAGAAAGAGGTTTCATGACCTTCTCCGCACAGGAAAAGTGAGTATTCCATCACCATGACCCTGAATCTGCTCCCATCATTACAATATTTGGTCTTAAAGTATCACTATATTAAATGACTACAATATTAAAATATTACTTGGGTGATTATTACAACACTACAGCTTTACATTATTACAGTATTACATTATATCATGACATTACATTGCAGCATAAGATATTTCCATTTCATAGTGTTATAAAATTATAGTACTGTGGTATTACAGTGCAATATTACATTACAGTATCTCAATAGTGCAGTATTATTGTGCTACAGAATTGCAATAATATTGTATCATAATATTATATTGCAGTATTAAAATTTTACCATAGCATAGTGACGTAAGAAAACTACTAGGCACTTGGTCTAAGCGTTAAACAAAGCTTTAATCAAGTGTTTTTCAACATGGAGATCTAGTTGTGTCCTTCACAAGTTCCTGTTAAAGAATGTCCTGAGCAAGCTGGGCCCATGCCCGAGTATTTATACTCTCCCTGGACAACGCCACCAGCAGGCTGCCAAGTATTATTTCATAAGTCATTTCCACATGAATGTCAAGATTCATGTCACATAGTATTATAATATTACAGTAATATTAAAATATTACTGAACGACAATATTGCAGTATTGCAACAACAACAACTTGCATTTATGTAGCGTCTTTAACATAGCAAAACATCCCAAGGCGTTTCACGGGAGCTTTACCAAACACCGAGCCACATAAGGAGATATTGGGATAGAAGACCAAAAGCTTGATCAAAGAGATAGGTTTTAGGGAGCGTCTTAAAGGAGGAGAGAGGTAGAGAGGCGGAGGGGCCTAGGGAGGGAATTCCAGAGCTTAGAACCCAGGCAGCTGAAGAGATAGGGAGGGGCAAGGCCACAGAGGGATTTGAAAACAAGGATGAGAATCTTAAAATTGAGGTGTTGCCAGACCGGGCACCAAGGTAGGTCAGTGAGCACCAGGGTGATGGGTGAACGGGACTTGGTGCAAGTTAGGATACGGGCAGCAGAGTTTGGGAAGAGTTCAAGTTTATGGAGGGTGGAAGATGGGAGGCCGGCCAGGAAAGCACTGGAAGTGTCATGTCTAGAGGTAACAAAGGCATGGATGAGGGTTTCAGCAGCAGATGAGATGAGGCGGGGCGGAGATGGGTGATGTTACGGAGATAGAAGCAGGCGGTCTTGGTGATGGAGAGGATATGTGGTCAGAAGCTCATCTCGGGGTCAAATAGGATGCCGATGTTGTGACCAGTCTGGTTCAGCCTCAGACAGATGTTAGGGAGTGGGATGGAGTCGGTGGCTCGGGAACGGAGTTTGTGGCGGGGACTGAAGACAATGACTTCAGTCTTCCCAATATTTAGTTGGAGGAAATTTCTGCTCATCCAGTACTGGAATGTCAGACAAGCAACGTGACAAATCAGAGACAGTGGAGGGGCTGAGAGAGGTAGTGGTGAGCTAGAGCTGAGTGTCATCAACGTACATGTGGAACCTGACGTTGCGTTTTCAGATGATGTTGCCGAGGGGCAGCATGTAGATAAAGAAATAGGAGGGGGCCAAGGATAGATCCTTGGGGGACTCCAGAGGCAACAGTGCGGGAGCGGGAAGAGAAGCCATTGCAGGATATTCTCTGGTTACGATTGGATAGATGGGAGTGGAACCAGGTGAGGGCAGTCCCACCTGGTTGGATGATGGAGGAGTGGTGGATCATTACAGAAGTGGTGGATTACAGTATTACGTTACAAGATTGTATTATGCTATTTGAAAGCATTGGCATTTTACAATATTACATTATAGTAGTAAAATGTTACCACATTATAGTTTTACAATATGATATGAAAAATAATTACAGGGCTATGGGGAAAGATTGGGACTAATTGGATAGCTCTAGCAAAGAGCCGGTACAGGCACGATGGGCCGAATGGACTCCTTCTGTGCTGTATCATTCTATGATTCTATGAATATTATGGTACTACAGATTGACAATATCTATTAATATATTAAAAATCTTACATCTGTGTGCACTTCCTGTCAACTTTTTCCATTATAAATTATTATGTCTACCTCTGTAATGGGAGCTGCCTATGCGGTCTGCAAAGAGCGCGATTAAACGGAGTGGACTTGAACAGAATGTTTTATTTCTGACTTTGGAAAGAGTGGGAATTTCCGGTAATTATTGGGTAAGTAGAAGCTGTAAAATGTGAAATTTAGCGTAAGATTTTGATTTCAACCTCGAACTTTAAAAACTGTAGTTAACAGAAGCTGACTGCCAGTGGCAGTTAACGGTCAGTCAGCTGTAAGTGTTTGTCTTGAATAGGCGCTAATCACCAGGAGATGGGGAGATCTGTCATCACTTGTAAATTGGGTGAGGCTCCTAGTGTATAAAAGTAAACATTTCTGCAGAGCACAGAGCGATTTGCACAGAGCACGATTAAATGGAGCGGACTTTAACAGAGGGGGTGATTATTCCATTTCCTGCTTTTTTCCAGTTCTGACGAAAGGTCTTCGATCTGAAACGTTAACTCTGTTTCTCTCTCCACGGATGCTGCCTGGCCTGCTGAGTTTTTCCAGCGTTTTCTGTTGTTATTTCAGATTTCCAGCATCCGCAGTATTTTGCTATTGTATTGGCGATTTTCTCACTGGAGGCGAGATGGAGGCGGGTTTCGGCTTGGGTGTGTCAGAAACTCGCCTCCACTGATAGTTTTCCAAAAATTGAGATTTTCCCATGATTGGCCACTTGATTTCAGAGGTGTGGGATGCCCTTGCTCAATTAGTGTTTTGGGACTGAAACTCACCTCTGTTGACAGCACTTTTCCAGTCTGATTTTATGGCTTCTTGCTCCCTTGGCTCATTCCACAGCATTTCTGCGTGTCCTGCACCACCTCCAACATCTTTTGAGAAACCAATGGCCCTGAAATTCGCCTCTCTGGCTTGCCGCGGGGGTAAGGATCATGCGCGCACTTACCTACCGTGCCTGCCGTTGTGTTTTGGGCCCACGGGAACTTCAGCTCCTGGGCCTCTCCCAACTGCCGGCGCGCAGTGCTTGCCTATTCCAGGGGCGTAGTTAGTGCGATGCGTCCCCTGGGATCACATGGGCCATGGAGAGCCAATGGCAGCAGACCATCTTTCATTCATAGATTTGACAGGAAGACCTGTCAAATCTGTGAATTGAAATCGGCCCCAAAAGAACAGCTAAACTTAAAGAAAATTTAAAATAAAACCATCACATTTATAAAATAACTATAGTTAAATAAATTAGCCACTTTAAACAAAAATTCACATTTTTGAAAAAATTAAAATACCTTTTAAAAGTGATAAAAATAAACTTACCTTTCTTTAAAGTATCTAAAAAAGATAAACCTGTTGAAATTTTTTTTAAATTATACTTAATTAACCACTTACCTTGTTGAAAACGGCTCCTGCGCCTCCTTTTTATAAAAACGAGAAGTCGCACAACACCAGGTTATAGTCCAACAGATTTATTTAAAATTACAAGCTTTCGGAGCTATCCTGCCCCTTCTTCAGGTAGAGTTACTGTAAGAGGATCTATCAGAATTCACAGAATATAAACACAGAGAAAATGCAGAGATTCAATCTTTCCCTACATCAAAGACACACTAAGAGCACAGCCAAGACAATAAGAACATAAGAACATAAGAAATAGGAGCAGGAGTAGGCCACTCGGCCCCTCGAGCCTGCTCCGCCATTCAATAAGATCATGGCTGATCTGATCCTAACCGCCAATCTACTATCTATCACAGAACCATCTCCTGCATCTAACAGAATTGCACACACGAAATAGGAGCAGAATCAGGCTACACAGTCCCTGGGCCCGCTCCACTACCCACAGGGCCATGACCGATCCGAACCTAGACTCATGTCCAAATTCCTGCCCGCTCCCCGTAACCCTTAATGCCCTTTACTTCTAGGAAACTGTCTATTTCTGTTTTAAATTTAATTAATGTTGTAGCTTCTACAGCTTTTTGTGGCAGCATATTCCATGGACCTACCACCCTCTGAGTGAAGTAGTTCCTCCTCATCTCAGTTTTGAAAGAGCAGCCCCTTATTCTAAGACTATGTCCCCTAGTTCTCGTCTCACTCGTCATCGGGAACATCCTCCCCGCATCCACCCGATCCAACCCCTTCACAATCTTATATGTTTCAATAAGATCGCCTCTCATTCTTCTGAACTCCAATGAGTAGAGTCCCAATCTACCCAACCTCTCCTCATATGACCACCCCCTCATCCCCGGGATTAACCGAGTGAACCTTTTTTGCACTGCCTCGAGAGCAAGGATGTCTTTCCTTAAGTAAGGACACCAAAACTGTATGCAGTATTCCAGGTGCGGTCTCACCAATACCTTGTACAACTGAAGCAATACCTCCCTATTTTTATATTCTATCCCCCTAGCAATGAAAGCCAACATTCCATTTGCCTTCTTAATCACTTGCTGCACCTGCATACTAACCTTTTGAGTTTCGTGCACCAGGACCCCCAGATCCCTTTGCACTTCAGTACTCTCCAGTTTCTTGCCATTAAGATAATAAATTGCTCTAGGATTTTTCCTGCCAAAGTGCATCACCTCACACTTTCCAGTGTTGTATTCCATCTGCCAAATCTCTGCCCACTTACTTAGCCTGTCTATGTCCCCTTGCAGGTTTTTTATGTCCTCCTCACTCACTACTTTCCCTCCCATCTTTGTATCATCTGCAAATTTTGATATGTTACACTTGGTCCCTTCCTCCAAATCGTTAATATAGATTGTGAAGAGTTGGGGACCCAGCACTGACCCCTGTGGAACACCACTAGTTACTGATTGCCAGTCTGAGAATGAACCATTTATCCCAACTCTTTGCTTTCTGTTAGATAGCCAATCCTCTATCCATGCCAGAATATTACCCCCAATCCCGTGATTTTTTACCTTAAGCAATAATCTTTTGTGTGGCACCTTGTCAAATGCCTTTTGGAAGTCTAAATACACTACGTCCACTGGTTCCCCTTTATCCACTCTATATGTTACTTCCTCAAAGAACTCCAGCAAATTTGTCAAACATGACTTCCCCTTCGTAAAACAATGAGATGTGTCCCAGGGGGTCCAACGTGTCAAAACACCTGCTGGCTGCATATCCTCTCCATTTGGGTTTGTTTCTTGTGTTTGTTTTTTTTAAAAGCTGGAAAGACAGGCAACGATGTCAAGTCACGTTCTGTAGCGTGACATGAACCCAATATCCCGATTGAGGCCGTCCTCATGAGTGCGGAACTTGGCTATCAGTTTCTGCTCGATGATTTTGCGTTGTCGTTTATCCCGAAGGCCGCCTTGGAGAATGCTAACCCGCAGATCCGAGGCTGAATGCCCTTGACTGCTTATTTATTTATAAGCGTAGGTTCTTCTATACTTACCCTCCCGTAGAAACCTGAAAAAAATCTAAGTTTGCTGCGTGCGCGCAGCCTCTACCGCGCACGCGGTTCACCTAGGAACCGCCCCCTTCACCAGACCGGAAGTTCCAGTTTCCCGCGCATGCGCAGTGCATGCAGGAAACCGACACTTCGGGACGTCTTACGGGTGAGTACGCACTGTGCACTCACCCGGGAAGGGCCGAATTCTTGGCCCACTAGTATATTCCAAGGCAAGGGTCTACCCGAGGCTCTTGGATGAGGCGCTGCAAATGTTGTTGGAGGGGGTGAGAGCTAGCATGGAGGTGCTCTTCCACTCATCTCGGAGGAGGAGGCCTGCCAAAGAAACCAAGGCTGTATGGGTACATCTGGCAAGGGATATAAGCTCCAGATCTGTGTGCAGATTGGGAGACTGTTTCTGTGTATTGATGAAATATCATCCCCATGGGAAAGCATTAACATGATTTGATGCCAAAATGTTGGCGTGATGCCATCTGTTACTTAGCCTTAGGCAGCTCCACATTGCGGGCAAGGCCACACTTGCGTTGTCAGGTTGGTGGCCTGTCCATTGTCAATGAAGTCCTGGCATGGAGCCAAGGACATGTGCCAACTTGGCCAACCTATACAAATCTGGCCATGATAAGTTAATCCCTTGCATCCCTGGCAGCCATGTGCTCGCGTGCTGCCACTGCCGCTGGTCGAAACACCGGCGCTCTGACCTCCTCCTCCTCCTCCTCCTCCTGCTGCTCCTCCTCCAGATCCTCCTCCTCCTCCTCAGCCTCCTCCTCCTCCTCATCCTCATCCTCATCTGAGGTCCAAGGTGAAAGGAAATGAATGTTTCCCATTCTGCTTGCAGATGCCTCCTCTGGGGAAGCGCTCATTGCAAGCGGGGAGAGGTTCTTCCCAGGAGGTCCCACAGTTGATGGAGTCAAGCTGTAGCACCTCCGACTTTGGAAGGCCTTCTAAAAGTGCTCAGAGACCTGTTAAAGCCAAGGTCTGGCACCTGCAAGTAAGCCTTGCTGCAGTGAACGAGGTCTTGTTAGACCTGCAGCAGTGAGGAGGCCACCCACGAGTCAACCCGCCAGGTTTACCTGGCGTGGTTCAAAAGTTGTGTGGAGCACGCCGAAATGATGGGAAATTCATGAGGGCCTCTCAAAATAGGATTCGAGAGGCCCTTAACAAGCATTTGCAGACGTTAATTAACGCTATGGCCAGCTGGAGGCGGGAGCGTTTCCCGACCGCCAAAACCGGCACCGGCGAAATCCCACGGAGGCGGGTTGGAGTCGGGTTTCTGACCCGACCCCAGGAATTCGAATTTTCCCGCCTTTCCCGACTCCAAACCCGCCTCCTCCAGCGTCAGAAAATCGCCCCCAGCGTGTTTTATTTGGGAATTTGGAAAGAGTGCAAAATCAGAGAAGAGGGGGAAGGAGTTGCTGCTTTTTGCCTACACTAATTGCAGTGCTTTGTGTTACAGGTAGATATTTAATTTCAATACCCTTAACTTAATCTAGATCAAATAAGCAGTCAAGAAATTACACTGTAAACTAAGTTACCTAATTACAAATTTAATTAAATTTAATTAAATAAAAGAAGGTCATATAGGGATGGCAGTGCAGTTGGTGTGCCGCAACTGCAGCATGTGGGAGTTTGTGGAGAGCATTGTGATCCCAGACAACCACGTTTGCAGTAAGTGCCTGCAGCTTGAGGAACATCAGCTCCGAGTTGTTGAGCTGGAGTCTGAGGTGCAGACATTGCAGGGCATCAGGGATGGGGAGAGTTACCTGGACACTTTGATCCAGGAGGCAGTCACACCCCTCAGGTTAGGTAGTGGTACAGGTCTGGTTAGTGGTCAGGGACAGGGGGGTGTGACTGCAATTGAGGCAAGTAAGGGGACCCCAGGTGCAGTGCTGGAGGAGCCTCAGCCTTTGCCCTTGTCCAACAGGTATGAGGTCCTTGCTGCCTGTGTGGATGAGGGAAAAGCCTGCAGGATGGATGAGTGAGCTGACCATGGCACCATGGTGCAGGAGGCTATTCAAGTGGGGGGGGGGGGAGTGAAAGGGAATGTAGTTGTTGGAGTGGGACAGTATAGTCAGGGGGATAGATACTGTTTTCTGCAGCCGCGACCGAGAGTTGCGAAGGTTGTGTTGCCTGCCCGGTGTCAAAGTTGAAGACATCTCCTCGCGGCTGGAGAAGAACTTGGAGTGGGAGGGGGAGGATCCAGTTGTCGTGGTCCACATAGGAACCAACGACACAGGTAGAACTAGGAATGAGGTTCTGCTGAGGGAGTTTGGGGAGCTAAATCCAAATTAAAAAGCAGAACCTCAAAAGTAATAACCTCTGGATTGTTACCTAAGCCACGCGCAAATTGGCATAGGGACAAACAGATTAGAGTTTTAATGCGTGGCTGAAAGAGTGGTGTGGGAGGAAGGGATTTCAGTTCATGGGGCAATAGCACCAGTACTGGGGAAAGAGGGAGTTGTTCCATTGGGACAGGCTTCACTTAAACCGGGCTGGGACCAGTGTCCTGGTGAACTGAATAACTAGGACAGTAGACAGGGCTTTAAACTAATGAAGGGGGGTGGGGGGAGTGGGAGGATTCAGGAAAGAGCAAATTTAAAAGCAGCGAGAGAAATGTCAAGGCTCTAAAACAGAGTAGAGTTTTGGGTAAAAATAAGCAGAGTGGGTCAGGAAGGGACTGAGAGATTAACAAAGGTAATAAGGCATCAGTGACTAAGATGGCATCAGGGAAAAATAGAAATAAGTCAAAGCTAAAGGCATTGGGCTGGATTTTGTCAGCCCTGAGGAGGCGGGTATGGAGGCGGGACTGTCGGTAAAGTTGCAGAATGTGGGGGCGGCTGGCAAACCCGCGCCCAACCCGCCTCCATGCCCTTTTGCCAGGAAACGGGAAGCCCTCCTGCCCCGGGTCCCGTCTCCTCGAGGCGTGAAAGGAATTAAATCCTTTTAACTGCCTGTTAACAGGTAGTTAACAGGCAGAAAAAAGGATTAGTCCAATTTTACCTTTTCAAGTGCAGGCTTCCCGACCTCGGAGAACCCCGCCGGGGTGGAGGAGTCGAGTAGGAGGTCTGCGGGGGTTGGAGAGGTCTGAAAGTGCAATGTAGCGGTGAGTGCTGGGTGCAAGTGTGGAGTGGTAAGTATGTGAGGTGAGTGCTAAATGTTATAAAATGTTCACTTACCTTTCTTTCTGCTTACAGCCTTCAGCCGCGGTGGATCCGGAGTCCCGACATCTTCATTGTAGATTTCACAGACTGGCTGTTGGATCCTCCGAACCAACAGCCAGGTGATTTCTACAAAGTAGAAAGGTTTGATGAGTCCTGCACCCTTGGACTCATCAAGCTACACAGAATGTCAGTGTTTGACAGCTTCACAGAGCTGTCAAACGCTGACATTTCTTCTTTCAAGAAATCTTGACAGATGACACGTCAGACGTTGACGTGCTCCGTCAGTGACTTCCCCCTAATTGGCCTGCTGAGCCCTCTGGGCGGGCTTAACAAGGTCAATCAGGGGAAAATCCCGCTTGTCGGCCAGAGGCTGATGGAGGCGCGACATAGACCCGGCAAGCAGCAGTCCCGTTTCCATTGAGAAAATCCAGCCCAAAATATCTGAATGCATGAAGCATTCGCAACAAAATAGATGAATTAACAGCGCAGATAGAAATTAACAGGTTTGATCTAATAGCCTTAATGGAGACGTGGTTGCAAAGTGGTCAAGATTGGGAACTAAATATTCCAGGATACTTAACTTTTAGAAGAGATAGGCAAAATGGAGAAAGAGAAGGAGTAGCCCTGATAATAAATGATGGAATAAAGACAGTAGAGAGAAAGGATCTTAGCTCCAAAAATCAAAAAGTAGAATCAGTTTGGGTGGAGCTAAGAAACAGCAAGGGGCAGAAAACATTGATAGGAGTTGTTTATAGGCCCCCAAACAGTAGTTGTAATGTAGGGCAATTATAAATCAGGGAATTAGAGGCGCATATAACAAGGGTAATACAGTAATCACGGGGGACTTTAATCTACATATAGACTGGGCAAACCAAATTTGCATTAATAGTGTGGAGGACGAATTCATGGATTGTATGCAAGATACTTTTCTAGATCGGTATGTTGAGGAACCAACTAGGGAACAGGCTATTTTAGATCTAGTATTGTGCAATGAGAAAGGGTTAATTAATAACCTTGTAGTAAAGGGGCCTTTAGGGAAGAGTGACCATAATATGCTAGAATTTTATATTGAATTTGAAAGTGACTGAGTTAAATCCGAAACTAGGGGTTGGATTTTTATCGAGGAGGCGGGTTGAGGGCGGGCCCGCTGCTCGGCAGCTTTCGGACCCACTCCCGGATGCCGCCGGTCCTCAGTTCCGATTTTTGCTTCATTGGCCTCGTTGCGGCTGACGTGCGGGTCCCTCCAGGCACTTGCTTGGAGCATGTCAGTTTCTCGTGTCTGATGACACGTTTCTGGAGTAAGAATTTAAAGGGGCCATGTCCCCTTTGCAAGAAATGTAACTGGAATGGCTTGGTGCTATATTATCTAGAAAGGGGAGTTGACAGCGGCTGGTGTGAACACAAATAATGGATTGAAATTGCTGGTCATATTATTCCAGAAAGACATTTATGAATTTTTTATCTATCAAAGTAGTATATGACTAAGAAATGAAAAAGATGCCAGATTTGTTCCAATCATTGGCTTAGTAAAATTAATGCTTTTTTCTCTTAAAGGTGCTGGCTGCTGCAGGAACGGCAGCCCCAAAAACTAAGGCTGTAGCCAGGTTCAATGAGGGCTCCCTCCATGCACTTGTGGATGGAGTTAGAGAACATCAGGAGGTCCTCTTCCCTGGAAACGGAAGGAGGAGGCCTCCTCAGCAAACCAAGGCAGCTTAGCTGCAAATTGCTGAGGAGGTGAGTTCGAGGTCTGTGTGCAGACGTACATGGGTTCAGTGTCGAAAAAGGTTTAATAATCTGCTGAGATCACCTAAAGTGTGGCCTCAGTGTTCTGGGAAATTGAAGTTCAAGAGTGAGGGCTCAGGGAGAATGTCATGTAGAATGTTGGTGGTGACACTGAGCGCTTTAGTAGACAGATGATGCCTGGGGTTTTGAGGATGTCGGACTTATATTCATCTCCATGTGCCAGCCACCTGTGATTGAAGCGTAAGCTTATGCGAATCTGGCATGGATGAGTGGATCCCTTGTCTGACAGCCAGCAATGTGTTCGCCTGCTGCTAGATTGGCCACATCCGGCCCCGCAAAGCATCGCTCCCTGTCCTCCTCCTCGTCCCCTTCCTCTTCCTCCGAGGAGGCTGTGTGCTGAGCCACTTGTTCATCCGGCAGCACTAAGCCGCGCTGCTGTGTGATGTTGTGCAGGGCACAGCAGACCATGACAATTCTGGACACCCTGGCTGGTGCATACTGCAAGGCTCCTCCAGATCTGTCCAGGCATCGGAAGCGCATTTTGAGCAAGCCGATGGTTTGCTCGATGATGCTTCTGGTGGATAATTGGCTCAAATTGTATGGCTCCTCAGCATCGTTTGATGGCCTCCTCATCGGTGTCATAAGCCACTTTTTCAGGGGATAGCCCTTGTCACCAAGAAGCCATCCAGAAAGTTGGTTTGGCGGATGGAAGAACTGAGGCACAGTAGACTGGCGCAGGATGAAGGAGTCATGGCAACTGCCAGGGTACTTTGCGCAAACATGCATAATGATCTTCCTGTGGTTACACACCAGCTGGACGTTCAGGGAGTGGAATCCCTTGCGGTTGACAAATACAGCTGGGTTGTGATAAGAACATAAGAACATAAGAAATAGGAGCAGGAGTAGGCCATACGGCCCCTCGAGCCTGCTCCATCATTCAATAAGATCATGGCTGATCATCGACCTCAACTCCACTTTCCCGCCCGATCTCCATATCCCTTGATTTCCCCTAGAGTCCAAAAATCTATCGATCTCAGCCTTGAATATACTCAAAGACTCAGCATTCACAGCCCTCTGGGGCAGCGAATTCCAAAGATTCACAACCCTCTGAATGAAGAAATTCTTCCTCATCTCAGTCTTAAATGGCTTACCCCTTATCCTGAGACTATGCCCCATAGTTCTAGACACTCCAGCCAGGGGAAACAATCTCTCAGCATCTACCCTGTCAATTCCCTTCAGAATCTTGTATGTTTCAATGAGATCACCTCTCATTCTTCTAAACTCCAGAGAGTATAGGCTCATTCTACACAATCTCACATCATAGGACAGTCCTCTCATCCCAGGAATCAATCTAGTGAACCTTCGTTGCACCGCCTCCAAGGCAAGTATATCCTTCCTTAGATAAGGAGACCAGAACTGTGCACAGTACTCCAGGTGTGGTCTCACCAAGGCCCTGTATAATTGTAGCAAGACTTCTTTACTCTTATACTCCAACCCCCTTGCAATAAAGGCTAACATGCCATTTGCCTTCCTTATTGCTTGCTGTATCTGCATGCTAGCTTTCTGTGTTTCTTGCACGAGGACACCCAAATCTTCTGAACACCAATATTTGAAAGTTTCTCACCATTTAAAAAATATTCTGTTTTTTTATTCTTCCTACCAAAGTGAATAACCTCACATTTCCCTACATTATACTCCATCTGCCACCTTACTGCCCACTTACTTAATCTATCTATATCCCTTCTCCTCACAAATTACTGTCCCACCTAGCTTTGTATCATCAGCAAACATGGATACATTACACTCGGTCCCTTCATCTAGGTCATTAATATAGATTGTAAATAGCTGAGGCCCCAACACTGATCCTTGCGGCACCCCACTAGTTACAGCCTGCCAACCTGAAAAAGACTCGTTTATCCCTACTCTCTGTTTACTGTCTGTTAACCAATCCTCTATCCATGCTACTATATTACCCCCAACCCCATGAGCCCTAATCTTGTGTAATAACCTTTTATGTGGCACCTTATCGAATGCCTTTTGGAAATCCAGATACACTACATCCACTGGTTCTCCTTTATCTACCCTGCTAGTTGCATCCTCAAAAAACACTAATAAATTTGTCAAACATGATTTCCCTTTCATAAAACCATGCCGATTCTGCCTAATCATGTTATGATTTTCTAAGTGCCCTGATACCACTTCCTTAACAATGGATTCCAGCATTTTCCCGACGACTGATGTCAGGCTAACTGGCCTGTAGTTCCCTGTTTTTTCTCTCCCTCCTTTCTTGAATAGCGGGGTTACATTTGCGATTTTCCAATCCGCTGGGACCATTCCAGAATCTAGTGAATTTTGGAAGATCAAAACCAATGCATCCACTATCTCTTCAGCCACCTCTTTTAGAACCCTAGGACGTGATTTTCCCAATGGAGGCGGGTTTCGGTTTGGGTGGGTTCCAAACGCACCTCCACTGAGAGGTGGGGAAAGTTTGTGATTTTCCCCTAATTGGCCAATTGATTTCAGAGGTGTGGGTCCCCTGGGCCAATTAGTGCTTTGGGACTGAAACTCACCTCTGCTGATGTCACTTATCCAGCCTCATTTAAGGGCTGCTTGCTGCCTTGGCTCATTCCACTGGATTTTGGTCGATGGTGCACCACCTCCAAAATTTTTTTCTGCTTCAACAATGGCCAACCCCAAGGCAAGGGCCTCCCCAAGGTTCTCTGATGAGGTGCGGAAAATGCTGGTTGAGGGGACGAGAGCCAGCAGGGGGGTGCTCTTCCCCTCATCTGGGAGGAAGAGGCCTCCCAAAGAAACCAAGGCTGTGTGAGTACAGCTGGCAAGGGATATAACCTCCAGATCGGTGTGCAGCAGAACACGGATGCAGTGCCGTAAAAGATTCAATGACCTTGTAAGATCAGGCAAAGCGAGTATACCTTCAGCTTGACCCTCCTTCTGCTCCCCTTCTCCTCTCATCACCAGCACACTGCATTGTCAACCTCCTCCTCCACATCCCACTTTACCCTTACAACCCTTGCACCCTTCACCATCCCTCTCACTCTATGAATCCAATCACTTCACTATTCGACTATGCTGCCTTCACACTCCCTTTCGATGTTATGCAATGACAACGACTAACAACGCACAGGGAGGGCCCTTGGACATGGAACCTCACTCCATCTTTGTCTCCTTCTAAGCATCTATGCTCTGGACTCTCTACACTCACTTCATCATTCTCACTCCAACTCCACTTGTCTCCCTCACTGCAGGAAAAAAGAGCCCACAATAGAAGGGAAAGGGTGAAGACAGGAGGAGGGCCACCTTCCCTAGCCCATCTCACCCAGGCTGAAGAGGCGGCCCTGGACATCGCCAGCGCAGAGGTGGAGGTGGAAGTGGGGGACGGATAGACGGGCGAGGCAGAGCAAGCTGGTGACAGAATAGTTTTACCTCTCTCTCATTTACACTGCTTGAGTGACTGAAATGGCTGCTGGTGTACATTATTAGAATGCCACTTGAGCATCTGCACTATTGCATGTGCATGCCACACTTCCGTCAAATGTCTAACCCATGCCTTTACTCCCCCACAGGACCATCCACAGTTAAGTTGGTTTGGCGGATTGAAGAGCGGAGGAACACTAGAATTCCGCAGCATGAAAGAGTCATGGCAACTACCACAGAACTTGGCGCAAACATGCAAAATCTCCTCTTGTGGTTACACACCAGCTGTATGTTGAGGGAGTGGAAGCCCCTCAAAAATAGCTGGGTTCTGATGGGGTGCCCTAAGGGCCACATGTGTGCAGTCTATGATGCCCTGCACCATTGGCAAGCCTGCCATATTTGCAAAGCCAACTGAACGCACGATTACACTTGCTTGATCCCTTGGGTGTAATTGTGGGCCTTTGCGAAAAGGGCATCGGTAACCTGCGTGAGGCAACTGTGTGCGGCCGACTGGGAGATGCCGCTGATGTCTACTGATGATCCCTGGAAGGAGCCTGAGGCAAAAATGTTGAGGGCGGTGGTGACTTTGACAGCCACTGGTAAGGGGTGTCCACCCGCTCCTCTGGGCTCCAGGTGTTGGTGCAGCAGTGCGCAGATGTCTCCGACAACCTCTCGCAAAAGTCTCAGCCTCCTTTGGCACTGCTGCTCACTCATGTTGAGGTAGCTCATCCTCTGTCTGTAAACCCTGAGAGGGGGGCTATCTCCTGTGGCGAGGTGCTTCGATACACTGGCGCCTTCTGCCCTGTGCAGCATCAGGTGGGTGAGCAGGAGGTTGGGGCTCCTGCTGCTGTTGCTGCTGAGCTGCCTGGTTCTGCTGCTGCCGTGGCTGCTCCTCATCCGAATCTGAGGTCCATGGTGAAAGGAAATAAATGTTTCCCATGCTGCTGGCAGATACCTCCGTTGGGGAAGTGCTCAGTCCAAGCGGGGAGAGGGTCTTCCAAGTAGGTCCCACAGTTGAGAGAGAGAAGCTGCAGCACCTCCGACTTCGGTAGGCCTGCTAAAAGTGCTGAAAGACCTGTGGAACAAAAGTTCTGCCACCTGCAAGTGATCCCTGATGAAAGCTCCGTTTTAATGGTGGAGCTGCAGCTATGAGGAGGCCACCCACTTGTCAACCAGCCAGGTTTAGCTGGCGTGGTTTAGGAGGGTCGTGGAACATGCTGAAAATGTGACAAAATAACGAGGGCCTGTCAAAATAGGATTACAGAGGCCCTTAACTACTATTTAAGGGTCTTAAGTACCTCGCCCGACTGATGGAGGCGGGACCGAATCGCGCCCATCAAAACCGCCTCCGGCAAAATTGCGCAGAGGTGGGTTGGAAGCGGGTTCTGAACCCGCCCTCAGTTTTTGCGATTTTGCCAACTGTCCCGCCTCCAAACCCGCCTCCTCGGGACTGGAAAAATCCCCCCCCTAGGATGTAGGCCGTCAGGTCCAGTGGATTTGTTGGCTTTTAGTCCCATTAGTTTCTCTAGTACTTTTTCTCTACTTATATTAATTACGTTAAGTTCCTCACCCTCATTAGACCCTTGGTTCCCCATCATTTTTGGTATGCTTTTTGTGTCTTCTACTGTGAAGACAGATACAAAATACTTGTTTAGCATTTCTGCCATTTCCTTATTCCCCATAATAATTTCTCCTGTCTCAGCCTCTAAGGGACCAACGTTTACTTTTGCTACTCTTTTCCTTTTTACATACTTGTAGAACTCTTACAATCTATTTTTATATTTCTTGCTAGTTTTCTCTCATTCTATTTTTTCCCTTTTTATCAATTTTTTGGTCAACCTTTGCTGGTTTCTGAAACTCTCCCAACCCTCAGGCTTACTATTATTCTTTGCAACATTCTTTCAATCTAATGCTATCCTTAACTTCTTTAGTTAGCCACGGTTGGATCACTTTTCCCGTGGAGTTTTTGGGCTGGATTTTGTCATTGGGGGCGGGTTGGGGTCGGGTCAGGTGGTCAGGGGGTCCCGCCCCTGCCTCCGATGTGAGGCGGGCCAATTGAGCGATTTCGCCCTAATTGGGCACTTGATTCCCAGCGTGTGGGAACCCCTGGCCCAATGTATCTTTTGGTCCTGAAACTTGCCTCTGATGACGTCATCTATGCAGCTGCATTTAAGGCCTGCAAGCAGCTTTGGTTCATTTTCTGCCTTACAACATTTTGCTGAGATTTCTGAGGGGTCAGTGGTGCAAACATGGCAAGCTCAAGACCCAAGTGCGCACCCCGCTTTGACGAGGACTCCTTCCAAGCTCTGGTGGAGGGAGCAAGAGCGAATAAGGAAGTGCTGTTTCCTTCTTCTGGGAGGAAAAGCCTCCCCAACAGGCCAAAGCTGTGTGGCTGCAAGTGGCACAGGAGGTCAGTGCCATCTCAACGTGCAGCAGAACCTGGCTGCAGTGCAGAAAAAGGTTTCATGACCTTCTCCGCACAGGAAAAGTGAGTATTACATCACCATGACCCTCAATCTGATCCCCATCGCCTCTCATCACCAGCACTCTGCTTTGTCAACCTCCTCCTCCACATCCCACTTCACCCTTACATCCCTGCACCCTTAACCATTCCCTCTCTCTCTATGTTCACATTCACTTAACTATTCGACTATGCAGCCCTCACACTCCCTATCACTGTTATGCTATGACAACAACTTACAACACACAGGGAGGGCCCTTGGTCTTGGGACCTCACTCCATCTTTGTGTCCTTCTAAGCATCTATGCTATGGATTCTCTACACTCACTCCTTCATTCTCATTTAAACTCCACTTGTGTCCCTTATTGCAGAAAAAGAGAGCCCACAATAAGAGGAAAAGGGCGAGGACAGGAGGAGGGCCACCCTCAATAGCCCAGCTCACCAGTGCAGAGGAGGCGGCTCTGGAGATCGTGGGAGTGGAGGATGATGTGCAAGTGGGGGACGGACAGACGGGCGCATCAGAGCAAGCTGGTGACAGAATAGTTTTTCATCTCATTGAAATTGCATGAGTGACTGATGTTGATTCTAATGCTCTAACAGATTGACGTATGATCATCTGCACAATTCAATGTGCATGCAACGTTTATCTCACATGTCTAACTCTTTCCTTTACTCCCCCACAGGACCATCGACAGCCCCCGTCCCCACTGTCCAGGAGGAAGAGCCTGAGCCACCAGAATCCTCAGAGGAAGCTGCAACCTCTGAGGGCGCAGTGTCAGCAGAATTAAGCGCACCCTGCACCAGCGCAGACACTCACATCTCGGTGGGACCTTCGGGAGATAGAGTATTATTGTCACCTGGTGCATCACAGCTCACAAGTGAGCATCAGCAGATGGTGGAGACAGGGACAGAAATGGAGAGTCCTCGTCGGAGGGTGCAGGACTCTCCCAGCTCGGCTCAGCTGCATGTTGACCCTGTGCCTCTGGGTCCATCCAGAAGGAGAGCGGTGCTGGAATTCCAGGAACAGGTGCAGGAGTCTCTAGCAGGTTTTGTCTCCAGGTTTGCTGCGAGTGTGGAGCGAATGGAGGGGTCCATCGCTACCATGAGCAGAACCTTTGTGGAGGCATTGGCGCATGAACGCATTACCACGGAAAGGATGGCAACCTCCGTGGAAAGGATGGCTACCTCCATGGTAAGGCTGGCTACCATAGAGGAGAGGATGGCTATGGTAGAGGAGAGGATGGCTACGACCATGGAGGAGCTAAGTTGCCAGAGTCTGGAAAACATGGTCATTGTTCAGAATAGACTGACATCTCTGGAGGAGCGATGGTCAGCTATTGAGCAGAGAAACCAGACCTTCATGGAAGTCCTCTGGAGTAGGACTGCCAGTGCAGAAACGGGTCCTCAGGCCCCCCTGAAGTGCAGCAAGGTGCTGTCAAGCCACTTGCTAGCTCTGAAGTGGGGCTGACCCATGAGAGGGATGTTGGTGGCAGAGAACAAGGAAGTGGGGGCTCCTCTCCAAGCGCTCACACGACCATGCTACTGCAGAGCCCTCGGTCAGAGCCCCACCAGAGTCCTCACTCAACTGAGATCAGCATCTCAGCCCCTGCACAGCCGCAGGAGCAGCAGACTGTTGCCGAGCCCTCACAGGCTCACAACCCCAGATGTTGCCCGCCAAAGGTGTCGAGGCAGGAGCAGCATGAAAGTGAGCAAGAGGCCTCCACATCTGCTGAAGCCACAGGGGAAGCACCACGTAGGAGCATGCATAAGAGGAAGATAAAGCACAAGTAGTCACAAGGGTAGTCACTTGGGTGTTCTGTTGTGTTTAATTGTGAAATGCCATCCTTGACTGAATGTTATAAAATGACTTGATGGCAAACTGTTGAAGTTGTGGGCTGTGTCATTTCGCAAATGGGACTTCTACATTGAGGGCTCAGGGCGACTTGCAATTGTCAGTATGGTGGTCGGAGTGATAGGAAGCTGCAGGTTCTTGTCCATTGTGTGGTGTGGTAAGAAGGTGCGAGGCCAAATGTGTTTGATTGGGCAGCCTAAGCAAATCTGGCCAAGATCAGTGCATCCCTTGCTTCCCGGGCAGCAATGTTCTCTCGTGCTGCTGCTGCTGGTTGATGCACCTCCGCAAGCTCTTTGTTCTCGCTCTCCTCCTCCTCCTCCTCCTCCTCCTCATCCTCATCCTCATCTGAGGAGGCTATGCGATGAGCCACTTGTACCTCAGGCAGCTGCAAGCCACGATGCTGTGCCATGTTGTGAAGTGCACAGCAGACTACGACGATTCTGGAGACCCTGGCTGCTGAGTACTGCAGGGCTCCACCTGATCTATCAAGGCATTTGAATCGTATCTTCAGCAAGCCGATGGTTTGCTCGATAATGGATCTGGTGGAAATGTGACTGGAGTTGTAGCGCTCCTCAGCTTCGTTGGATGGCCTCCTCAATGGTTTCATTAGCCATGTCTTCAGGGGATAGCCCTTGTCTCCAAGTAGCCATCCGCAAAGTTGGTCTGGCGGACTGAAGAGCAGAGGCACACTAGACTGGCGCAGGATGAAGGAGTCATGGCAACTGCCAGGGTACTTGACGCAAACAAGCAAAATTTCCTTCTTGTGCTCACACACCAGCTGCACGTTGAGGGAGTGGAAGCCCTTGCGGTTGACAAAAATACCTGGATTGTGATAGGGTGCCTTAAGGGCGACATGTGTGCAGTCAACGATGCCCTGCACCCTTGGAAAGCCTGCCAGATTAGCAAATCCAACCGCACGCGCGGTTACACTTGCTTGATCCTTGGAGAAGTTGATGTAATTGTGCGCATTGGCAAAGAGGGCATTGGTTACCTGCGTGATGCAAGTGTGTGCGGCCACCTGGGAGAAGCCGCTGATGTCTGCTGCTGATCCCTGGAATGAGCCTGAAGCAAAGAAGTTGAGTGCAGTGGTGGCTTTGAAGGCCACTGGTAAGGGGTGTCCACCCGCTCCTCTGGGCTCCAGGTCTTGTTGCAGCATTGCGCAGATGTCACCCACTACCTCTCGCGAAGGTCTCAGCCTCCTTTGGCACTGCTGCTCAGTCATGTTGAGGTAGCTGATCCTCTGTCTGTAAACCCTGTTTTGGGAGTATCTCCTGCGCCGACGTGTTTCCATGCGCTGGCGCCTTCTTGCCTGTGCAGCTTCAGGTGGGTGAGCAGCAGGTTGGCGTTCCTGTTGTTGCTCCTGTTGTTGCTCCTGCTGTTGGTGCTTCTGTTGGTGCTGCTGTTGTAGCGGGTTCTGCTGTTGCCGCGGCTGGTCTTTGTCCAAATCTGAGGTCCAGGAGGAAAGGAAATAAATGGTTCCCGTGCTGCAGGTATATACCTCAGTTGAAGAAGGTGGGGAGAGGGGTTTCCCAGGAGGTCTCAGTGGAGATGGATCTCAGCTTCAAAACTTCCACAATGAGTAGGCCTGCTAAAAGTTCCCCCAGACCTGAGAAAACAAAGTTCTGCCACCTGCAAATGATGATTGCTGAAAACGCCTTTTTTATGGTGGAGCTGCAGCTGTTAGTAAGCCATCCACTTGTGAGCCTGCCAGGATTAACTGGCGTGTTCCAGGGGAGACGTGCAGCATGCGGGAAATGTGTTAAACTCAGAAAGGCCTCTCAAAATGGCATTATAGAGGCACTTAAGTGCTGGTTAAGTGTCTTAAGGGCCTAGCCTGCCTCCAAGAGGCGGGACCGAAACGGGGTCCGAAAGCCTGCATTTGGGAAAGTTGCTCAGAGGCGGGTTGGAGGTGGGATCGGAGTCCGATGCCATTTTTGGCAACTTTCCCACCTGACCAGCCTTCAAACCCGCCTCCTTGAGCCCGGCAAAATACAGCCCTTAGTTTCTCAATGGAATGTATTTTTGTTGAGAATTATGAAATATTTCTTTAAATATTAGCCACTGCTTTTCTACCGCCATACCTTTTAATCTATTTTTCCAATCTAACTTAGCCAACTCGCCCCTCATACCTATGTAATTGGCTTTATTTAAGTTTAAGACTCTAGTTTCGGAGTTAGGCAAGTCACTCTCAAAATTAATGTAAAATTCTATCATATTATGATCACTCTGCCCCAGAGGATCCTTTACTATGAGATTGTTAATTAACCCTGTCTCATTACACAATATATGATAGGGGGCCCTAATGGCTACATGTGTGCAGTCAATGACGCCCTGCACCATTGGCAAGCCTGCCATATTGGCAAAGCCAACCGCATGCGCGGTCACACTTGCTTCATCCATGGAGAAGTGTATGTAATTGTGCGCCTTTGCAAAGATGGCATCAGTGACCTGCGTGATGCAGGTGTGTGCGGCCCACTGGGAGATGCCGCTCATGTCTGCAGCTGATCCCTGGGAGGACCCTGAAGCAAAGAAGTTGAGTGCGGTGGTGACTTTGACAGTCACTGGTAAGGAGTGCCACATGCTCCTCTGGGCTCCAGGTGTTGCTGCAACATTGCGCAGATGTCAACGACTACATTTCTCGAAAGTCTCAGCCTCTTTTGGCACTGCTGCTCAGTCATGCTGAGGAAGCTGATCCTCTGCCTGTAAACCCTGTGTTGGGGGTATCTCCTGCGGCGAGGTGCAGCCCTGCGCTGAGGCCCTCCGCCCTGTGCATCATCAGGTGGGTGAGGAGGAGGTTGACGCTCCTGGTGCTGGTGCTGCTGTTGTGGCTGGTTGTGGTGCTGCTGCGGCTGCACTTCCTCCGAATCTGATGACCAGGATGTGAGGATATAAATGTTTCCCATCCCGTAGCTATAGATTTCACTTGAGGCAAGAAGCTTGCAAGCGCACACTAGAAGTGGCCTGAAATTATTCCTATCAGGTCACACTGCAGATGGCTGTCAGCTTGAACAGTCAGGGTCAGTAGATTTGCAACATCTTATCTCAAACCTCCAACAACAAGGTTGTTACATATGAATGTCAGCCATGTTTCAGGGGCAGTTTTAAAGTGCTGCACCAATGACTACAAATCATGTCCTCCAGCAACTCGTCTCCTTGCAGCTGGCCTGTTGTGACAAGATGGGAAACAGGAGCCAGAGGCACGAAAATGGGAAACCTCTGTAAAAATAGGATTAGCAAGGCAGTTAACAGGCTCTTAACTGCCTTAACTACCTGTCCCACTGGTTGGAGTCGGGTCAGTTTGGGAGCAGCTGAACAGACACTCACGAAAATCGGGTGGAGGCGGGATGGAGGCGGGTTGGGCATCTGAAGCCATTTTTTCCAATTTTCGCTGCCGACCCGCCTCCAAACCCGCCTCCTCAGGGCCATTAAAATCGAGCCCAGGGTCTTAAATCTAAACAAAGCAAACTACATGGGTATGAGGGGCGAGTTGGCTAAGGTAGATTGGGAAACTACATTAAAAGATTTGATGGTAGACAAGCAATGGCTAGCATTTAAAGAATTAATACATAATTTACAACAAATATACATTCCTTTAAGCCACAAAAACCTCACAGCAAAACTGGTCCAACTGTGGCTAACAAGAGAAGTTAAAGATAGTATTAGATCAAAGGAAGAGGCTAATAATTTTGCCAGAAAGAGTAATAATCCTGAGGATTGGGAGGATTTTAGAATTCAGCAAAGAAGGATCAAGAAATTGATAAAGAAAGGGAAAATAGAATATGAGAGTAAACTAGCGAGAGACATACAAACAGATTGTAAAAGCTTCTATAGAAGTATGTAAAAAGGAAAAATTAATGAAAGTAAATGTGGGTCCCTTACAGGCTGAGACAGGAGAAATTATAATGGGGAATAAGGAAATGACAGAGAAATTAAACAAATACTTTGCGTCTGTCTTCACAGAAGAAGATGCAAAAAACTTCCCGGAAATAGTGGAGAACCAAGGATCTAGCGAGAATGAGGAACTGAAAGAAATTAGTATTCGTAAAAAAATAGTACTGGAGAAATTAATGGGACTGAAAGCCAATAAATCCCGCGGACATGATGACCTACATCCGAGGGTTTTGAAAGAGGTGGCTATAGAGATAGTGGATGCATTGGTTGTCATTTTCCAAAATTCCATAGATTCTAGAACGGTTCCCATGGATTGGAAGGTAGCAAATGTAACCCCACTATTTAAGAAAGGAGGGAGAGAGAAAATGGGGAACTACAGACCAGTTAGCCTGACATCAGTAGTAGGGAAAATGCTAGAATCTATTATTAAGGACGTGGTAATAGGGCACTTAGAAAATAATGATAGGATTGGGCAGAGTCAACACGGATTTATGAAAGGGAAATCGTGTTTGACAAATCTGTTAGAGTTTTTTGAGGTTGTAACTAGCAGAATAGATAAGGGGGAACCAGTGGATGTGGTGTATTTGGATTTTCAGAAGGCATTCAATAAGGTGCCACACAAGAGGTTATCAAACAAAATTAAGGCTCATGGGATTGGGGGTAATATACTAGCATGGACTGAGGATTGATTAAAGGACAGAAAACAGAGAGTAGGAATAAACGGGTGATTTTCGGGTTGGCAGGCTGTAACTCGTGGGGTACCACAAGGATCAGTTCTTGGGCCTCAGCTATTCACAATCTACATCAATGATTTGGATGAGGGGACCAAATGTAATATATCCAAGTTTGCTGATGATACAAAGCTGGGTGGGAATATAAGTTATGAGGAGGATGCAAGAAGACTTCAAGGAGATATAGACAGGCTAAATGAGTGGGCAGGAACATGGCAAATGGAATATAATGTGGAGAAATGTAAAGTTATCCACTATGGTAGGAAAAATAGAAAAGCAAAGTATTTTTTAAATGGTGAGAGATTGGGAAATGTTGGTGTTCAGAGGGACCTGGGTGTCCTTGTACACAAATCACTGAAAGTTAACATGCAGGTACAGCAAGCAATTAGGAAAGCAAATGGTATGTTGGCCTTTATTACAAGAGGATTTGAGTATAAGAGTAAAGATGTCTTACTGGAATTATATAGGGCCCTGGTGAGATCACACCTGGAGTATTGTGTACAGTTTTGGTCTCCTTACCTAAGGAAGGATTTACTTGCCATAGAGGGAGTGCAATGAAGGTTCTCCAGACTGGTTCCTGCGATGGGGGATTGTCCTATGAGGAGAGATTGCATAGACTAGGCCTATATTCTCTAGAGTTTAGAAGAATGAGAGGTGATCTCATTGAAATATGCAAAATTCTTACAGGGCTTGACAGGGTAGATGCAAGGAGGATGTTTCCCCTGGCTGGAGAGTCTAGAAACAGGGGTCAAAGTCTCAGAATAAGGGGTCGGCCATTTAGGACTGAGATGAGGAGAAATTTCTTCACTCAGAGGGCGGTGAATCTTTGGAATTCTCTACCCCAGAGGGCTGTGGAGGCTCAGTTGTTGAGTATATTCAAGACCGAGATCGATAGATTTTTGAATATTAAGGGAATCAAGGGATATGGGGATAGTGCAGGAAAGTGGAGATGAGGTAGAAGATCAGCCATGATCTTATTGAATGGCGGAGCAGGCTCGAAGGGCCAAATGGCCGACTCCTGCTCCTATTTCTTATGTTCTTATGTTCTTAAACTGGTCGCATTATAACTACACCCTCTACCAACAGAAGGGCTGCAGCACCACCACTGGTGGGTAGCTGTAATTACAATGTGACACGTTTGCATCGCCAGTTTTCATTATAAATGTGGACATAGGAATATAGAATTGAAATGTAACAATAAAGACAGAAGTTGTGACTTTAAAATGGGGACAGAATGATCTCTGCCTCCCTGCTCCAGTTATCTCAGCTCTCTAACACCATTTCACCTGAAGACTACACTCGATCTTGACTTACCATGTGTAATGTCACAGGAGAGCGGGTAGTTACAGTTTTAAACATGACATTTTGTCTTACAATTATATCATTACAGTATTACATTGTGGTGTAACATTAAATTATGTTGGAATCAGCCGTGGCTCAGTGGGTAGCACTCTCGCCTCTGAGTCAGAAGGTCGTGGGCCCAGAAGTGGGACTTGAGCACAAAAACCTAGGCTGACACTCCCAGTGCAGTGCCGAGGTGAGCACTGCACTATCGGAGATGCCGTCTTTCGGATGAGATGTTAAACCGAGGCCCCATCTGCCCCCTCGGGTGGGCGTGAAAGATCCCCTGGCCACTATTTCGAAGAAGAGCAGGGGAGTTCTCCCCGGTGTCCTGGTCAATATTTATCCCTCAAAACCCATTATCTGGTCATTATCACATTGCTGTTTGTGGGATCTTGCTGTGCACAAACTGGCTGCCGCATTTCCCACATTACAACAGTGACTACACTCCAAAAGTACTTCATTGGCTGTAAAGCGCTTTGGGACGTCCTGAGGTTGTGAAAGGCGCTGTACAAATGCAAGTTCTTTTTTTTCTTGCATTGCAAACATAGCAGCATTCCAATAACGCAGTGTTACGTTCAGTATTATATCACAGTGTTGCATTACACAGGTATTATTTAAATTACTTAAAATTATATTTCTAGTATTGATTAGATTATAATCTTTAACTTCATTCAAATCTGGTTTTATAATCTGCTTCCCTAACAACCAGAAGAGTTCTGACAATGGGTTGAAAAGTTTCTTTAGAATTTTTAAGGACTCTACTTAAGATGGAAAAGGGAAACTCAAAGCCATCCAGCTATTTTTAAACTTCAGCTAATGTGTCCACGCTCATTGATTTATGGTTGACTGAATAATGCCACACTCTATTTTAAATGAGATTCTGGAATTTTTAACTAGCGTTTTAAGAATCATATTTCATGATTCTACCTGTTTTTCTTGAATGCTGAAAACCAGTGGCCTGGGAATGATCAATCTTTATCGAAAACATTTTTGCAATCCTCTCTCACCGGCCTCATTCTCCTTACATTTGCTAATCACCTGAGTCCAGAAATGACGATAGATCAATTGTCGTGTTTGGGATTTTTCTTCACAAAAAGGATTTTGGGTTTGAGTTCTGTTTAAATATTGTATTTTAAAACAAAGTGATACCGCACTGGTTTAAAAAGGGGAGAGGCACAGACTGCAGGCATTGAGGGTGAAACCAGACGGCCAATTTGTGGAATCCTGTAGTCCACAATCTGTTTCAAAGGGAGCAGGGGTTAACCGTAGCTATTCAGACTGGCAGAAGATGGGAAGTAGTGTTGAACAGACAAAATACAAGAAGATGTTAATAAACTTGCAGAATGGGCGTGGAAATAGCAAATGAATTTTAATATAGATAAGTGTGAGGTGGTGCATTTTGGCAGGAGGAATAAGGAGGACACATACTGTTTGGAAAATAAGGGGGTAAAGTTCGTGTTCGCCAGCAAAGTTGCCGGTGTCACCGGCTACTGCAGTTAACGGCCGCTGGAAATGGCTGCAACGCTAACCGAGTGAAATTGGTCTGGGGGGCATGGAGGTAGGTGGCGCAGCGCTCACCTTCCGTGCTACGCCATCCTGGTAGCATTGCTGGAGGGATCCGGGATGAAGTTCCTGTCCAGGTCCGGCTTTGCAGCTTCCCACAGCCAATGGGAGTGAAGCTGTGGAGCTCGCAGGGAATTGTGGGCAATGAAGAGGTCTGAGAATTAAAGGGGCCACGCACACTGAAGCAATACAAAATAAAATGCAGTGAATCAATACATTTTTCAGCCCTTTCTGCCTTTTAAGAAATATTCAATATTTAAAAGAAGTTCCAAATGTGAATATTCAGCTGTTAAAGCTGAATTACTTTCCTAACATCAACAAATGGGAAAAGTGCCTCAGCTCTACCACAAATGGCTCAGCAAGCCAGGGAAGGGGCACTGAGGGTCTCACACGCAGCACTCCAGCTTTGTGCAGGGGGTCAACACTGCAAGATCGGCCCTCTACCCACAGGGGCCAGGAGGCCCTCCAGAAAGAACGATCTGGGAGTACATCACTAAGGTCATCACTGCCAGCAGTGTCGCCCCCACCACCTGGCTCCAGTGCCCAAAGAAGCGTCATGACCTCAGACCACTGGTCAAGGTCAGTGAATGCATCTTCAAAAGCCGTCTCTGACCAACTGCACCACTAGCCTCACACACTGCTCAATGCAGGACCCCCAATCACTCACCTACCAACAATCTGCACCAATGACGAGGCACATCTCCCATTTCTAGCCTCACCTCACCCCCTTGGAGGAGACGGTGCTGGCCATTCTTGGCAGGGGCATGGCTGAGCCCTTGGCCAGCGGCGGGGATGAAAGGATACAAGATGCTGGTATCCTCATGCGTTATCCTCCTTCTGGCATGCACCTCTTGCTTTCCTGCCCTCCCACCACCACAACTCCACCCATGTGCTTTCCTCATTTCACACACCTAAGAAATGCAGCCTGCTCAGCCAGTGGATCAACAAGAAGAGGCAGCCTGCCCAGCCAGTGGGTCAACAAGAAGAGGCAGCCTGCCCAGCCAGTGGGTCAACAAGAAGAGGCAGTCTGCCCAGCCAGTGGGTCAACAAGAAGAGGCAGCCTGCCCAGCCAGTGGGTCAACAAGAAGAGGCAGTCTGCCCAGCCAGTAGGTCAACAAGAAGAGGCAGCCTGCCCAGCCAGTGGGTCAACAAGAAGAGGCAGTCTGCCCAGCCAGTGGGTCAACAAGAAGAGGCAGCCTGCCCAGCCAGTGGGTCAACAAGAAGAGGCAGCCTGCCCAGCCAGTGGGTCAACAAGAAGAGGCAGTCTGCCCAGCCAGTGGGTCAACAAGAAGAGGCAGTCTGCCCAGCCAGTGGGTCAACAAGAAGAGGCAGCCTGCCCAGCCAGTGGGTCAACAAGAAGAGGCAGTCTGCCCAGCCAGTGGGTCAACAAGAAGAGGCAGCCTGCCCAGCCAGTGGGTCAACAAGAAGAGGCAGCCTGCCCAGCCAGTGGGTCAACAGGAGGAGGCAGCCTGCCCAGCCAGTGGGACCGCAGGCGGATGATTCCATCCTGGATATCCCGACCACGAAGGGGCTGTCTGGGATGCATCCTTCTGTCTGATTCCTCCTCTTCGGCTTCCTCTTCTTCTGTGTCTTCCTCGTCCCTCTGCAAGCGGATGCTGTAAATATGAAATGACAGCATAAAATGCTGGAAATACTCAGTTGGTCAGGCAGCATATCGACCTGAGACGTGAACTCTGTGACCTGCTGAGTTTTTGCAGCATGTTGTGTCTTCTCAAAGGCCTTCATTTACCATCCGAGCCCTTGCAAGCATCCAGCAGAACTCCCTACACACTTAAAAAACTTTTCACATCTATTGCAGCAAGCCACCACTTCAATAAAATAAAAAAAAAACAGTCAAAACCCTTAAATTCAAACTTACCTGAATGATGTGTGTGTGTCCCTTTAAGAAGTGCAGACATCGCCACCGTCAGCCTGCTTGTGCTCCAGGTTAACCTGGCGTGCTTAGGACCCAGCGCTGAATTCAGCGCTAGGATCGAAGTTCGCGTTGGTGAAGTTAAGTTGGAGTTGCACGTCGATTGACGACACCACGCCGCCATTTTTTTCCCAGGGTGCTGCCAGTTACCGGCAGCGCAAAGTGAGAGAGCAATATGATGGCTGCCATGGGACCCACCAACAGCTGGCGAAAAAGCAGCGGCTGCCATTTTATTGCCATTTCATGGCGCTATGGAGTGGCAGTAAGTACATGGATTTCTAGCCCTAAGGGTCTAAATGGGGTAGAGGAGCAAAGGGATCTAGGGGTACACATTCACAAGTCATTAAAAGTAGCAATGCAAGTTAACAAGACCATAATAAATGCAAAAAAAAGCACTGGAGTTTATTTCTGAAGGAATAGAATTGAAAAGCAGGGAAGTTATTTTAAACTTGTACAGAAGCTGGCCGCTCCATTTATCCCTCAACCAACATCACTAAAAAAACAGATTATCTGGTCATTATCACATTGCTGTTTGTGGGAGCTTGCTGTGCGCAATTTGGCTGCTGCGTTTTCTACATTACAACAGTGACTACACTTCAAAAGTACTTCATTGGTTGTAAAGCACTTTAGGATGTCCTGAGATTGTGAAAGGTGCTATATAAATTCAAGGTCTTTCTTTCCACACATACAGTTGTGTTGAGTGTAGCCCTTTCTCCCACTCTCCCCTCTGTCACCTGCAATGGTGCAGCACAGTTCATATATTTCTTTTATTTGTTTGTGGGATGTGGGCATCACTGGCAAGGCCAGCATTTATTACCCTTGAGAAGGTGGTAGTGAACCGCTGCAGTCCATGTGGTGAAGGTACTCCCACAGTGCTGTTAGGGAGGGAGTTCCAGGATTTTGACCCAGCGATGATGAAGGATCGGCGATATACTTCCAAGTCAGGATGGTGTGTGACTTGGAGGGGAACTTGGAGGTGGTGGTGTTCCCAAGCGCCTGCTGCCCTTGTCCTTCTAGGTGGAAGAGGTCGCGGGTTTGGGAGGTGCTGCCGAAGAAGCCTTGGCGAGTTGCTGCAGTGCATCTTGTAGATGGTACACACTGCAGCCACGGTACGCCGGTGGTGGAGGGAGTGAATGTTTAAGGTGGTGGATGGGGTGCCAATGAAGCGGGCTGCTTTGTCCTGGATGGTGTTGAGCTTCTTGAGTGTTGTTGGAGCTGCACTCATCCAGGCAAGTGGAGAGTATTCCATCACACTCCTTAATTGTGCCTTGTAGATGGTGGAAAGGCTTTGGGGAGTCAAGAGGTGAGACACTCGCCACAGAATACCTAGCTTCTGACCTGCTCCTGTTGCCACAGTATTTATGTGGCTGGTTCAGCTAAGTTTCTGGTCAATGGTGACCCCCAGGATGTTGATGGTGGGGGATTCGGCGATGGTAATACCGTTGAATGTCAAGGGGAGGTGGTTAGACTCCCGCTTGTTGGAGATAGTCATTGCCTGGCACTTCTGTGGCGTGAATGTTACCTGCCACTTATCAGCCCAAGCCTAAACGTCGTCCAGGTCTTGTTGCATGCGGACATGGACTGCTTCATTATCTGAGGAGTTGTGAATGGCACTGAACACTGTGCAGTCATCAGCGAACATCCCCATTTCTGACCTTATGTTGGAGGGAAGGTCATTGATGAAGCAGCTGAAGGTGGTTGGGCCTAGGACACTGCCCTGAGGAACTCCTGCAGCGATGTCCTGGGGCTGTGATGATTGACCTTCAACCACCACAACCATCTTCCTTTGTGCTAGGTATGACTCCAGCCAGTGGGGAGTTTTCCCCCCGATTCCCATTGACTTCAGTTTTACTAGGGCTGCTTGATGCCACACTCGGTCAAATGCTGCCTTGATGTCAAGGGCAGTCCCTCTCACCTCACCTCTGGAATTCAGCTCCTTTGTCCATGTTTGGACCAAGGCTGTAATGAGGTCGGGAGTCGAGTGGTCTTGGCGGAACCCAAACTGGGCATCAGTGAACAGGTTTTTGATGAGTAAATGCCACTTGATAGCACTGTTGATGACACCTTTCATCATTTTGTTGATGATTGAGAGTAGACTGATGGGGTGGTACTTGGCCGGATTGGATTTGTCCTGCTTTTTGTAGACAGGACATACCTGGGCAGTTTTCCACATTGTCAGATAGATACCAGTGTTATAGCTGTACTGGAACAGCTTGGCTGGAGGCGCGGCTAGTTCTGGAGCACAAGTCTTCAGCACGACAGCCGGGATGTTGTCGGGGCCCATAGCCTTTGCTGTATCGAGTATGCTCAGCCGTTTCTTGATATCACATGGAATGAATCAAATTGGCTGAAGACTGGCTTCTGTGACAGTGGGGACCTCAGGAGTAGACCGATATGGATCATCCACTCGGCACTTCTGGCTGAAGGTGATTGCAAACGCTTCAGCCTTGTCTTTTGCACTCACGTGCTGGGCTCCACCATCATTGAGGATGGGGATATTCATGGAGCCTCCTCCTCCCATTAGTTGTTTAATGATCCACTACCATTCACGACTGGATGTGGAAGGACTGCAGAGCTTTGATCTGATCCATTGATTGTGGGATCGCTTAGCCCTGTCTATAGCATGCTGCTTCTGCTTTTTAGCATTCATGTAGTCCTGTGTTGCAGCTTCCCCAGGTTGGCACCTCATTTTTAGGTACACCTGGTGCTGCTCCTGGCATGCTCTTCTACACTCCTTATTGAACCGGGGTTGGTCACCTGACTTGATGGTAATGGTAGAGTGAGGGATATGCAGGGCTATGAGGTTACAGATTGTGGTGGAATACAATTCTGCTGCTGCTGATGGCCCACAGCGCCTCATGAATGCCCAGTTTTGAGCTGCTAGATCTGTTCTGAATCTATCCCATTTAGCACAGTGGTAGTGCCACACAACACGATGGACGGTGTCCTCAGTGTGAAGACGGGACTTCGTCTCCACAATGACTGTGCGGTGGTCACTGCTACCAATACTGTCCTGGACAGATGCATCTGCGACAGGTAGATTGGTAAGAACGAGGTCAAGTAGGTCTTTCCCTCGTGTTGGTTCTCTCACCACCTGTCGCAGGCCCAGACTGGCAGTTATGTCCTTCAGGACTCGGCCAACTCGGTCAGTAGTGGAGCTACCGAGCCACTCTTGGTGATGGACATTGAAGTCCCCCACCCAGAGTAGGTTCTGTGCCCTTGCTTCTCTCAGTGCTTCTTCCAAGTGGTGTTCAACATGGAGGACTACTGTTTCATCAGCTGAGGGAGGGCGGTAGGTGGTAATCAGCAGGAGGTTTCCTTGCCCATGCTTGACCTGAAGCCATGAGACTTCATGGGGTCCGGAGTCAACATTGAGGACTCCCAGAGCCACTCCTTCCCGACTTTATACCACTGTGCTGCTACCCCTGGTGGGTCTGTCCTGCCGGTGGGACAGGACATACCCAGGGATGGTGATGGAGGAGTCCGGGACATTGGCTGAAAGGTATGATTCTGTGAGTATGACTATGTCAGGCTGTTGCTTGACTAATCTGTGGGACAGCTCTCCCAATTTTGGCACAAGTCCCCAGATGTTGGTGAGGAGGACTTTGCAGGGTTTACTGGGCTGGGTGTGCCGTTGCCGTGTCCATAGCTGGTTTAATATGCAGCATCATGAATACCTCTCCCCAAGACACAATAATCTGACTCAGGTCAGGAACAGCGGGTCACCAGAGTGAAAAACAGAACCAATCAGTGCTGAGAGTCATGAACAAGCCGTTAATGGGCATGATTTTTTCACAAGACAGAATAAAGCCACCACCAGCCAGACACCAGGGCCACCTAAAAAAAGGGCCTGACCAATTTAGTGGTGGCCCAAACACCTGTGTAAATCAGGCCTCTGACTTGCTAAATTGGATATCGTTGGTGCACCAGATTTAGGCCTGCAAAACAAGGCCCAACACAGCTAAATTTTGACCTCATTGTTCTCTGATATATCTTCCCCCTTGAGTTTTCCCTCTTCTCATCTTCTCTATGCACACTCCTATTGGCTGCAAAGCGCTTTGAGACATCCGGTGGTCGTGAAAGGCGCTATATAAATGCAAGTCTTTCTTTCTTTATTGCCCCCACTCCCCAGTCGAGATTGGGGCTTGGCACCAGCCTTTCACAAGACGTGCCCACCAACTTGATCGGTGGTTTATCTGAAATGGGTTAATGCTTCTGCTGAGATAACACACAGAGGAATATCGTACAAGTGCACTGCGCTTCATTGCCAGCAGTGCTCTTTAGCTTTGTGCATGTTAAGGGTTTAAAAGCAGAACAAGCTTGAAATTAAACAGCTGGATGGTCCACATCTGAAAGAGGAAGCGACAAGTTAATACAATGGCAAAACACTGCGGATGCTGGAAATCTGAAATAACAACAGAAAGTGCTGGAAACACTCAGCAGGTCAGGCAGCATCGAAGAGAGGAGAAACAGAGTTAACCTTTCGGGTCGAACCCTTCGTCAGAACTGGAAAAGGTTAGGGAGGAGAGATTTTTAAGCAGGGGCAGGAAGGAGGGGAGGAAAGAACAAAGGGAAGGTCTGTGATGGGATGGAAGGCTTAAGAACATAAGAAGTAGGAGCAGGAGTAGGCCATACGACCCCTCGGGCCTGCTCCGCCATTCAATAGGATCATGGCTGATCCGAACCTAGACTCACGTCCACTTCCCTGCCCGCTCCCCATAACCCTTAATTCCCTTATCAGCTAGGAAACTGTCTATCTCCGTTTTAAATTTATTTAATGTCGCAGCTTTCACAGCTCTCTGAGGTAGCAAATTCCATAGATTTACTACCCTCTGAGTGAAGAAGTTTCTCCTCATCTCAGTTTTGAAACGGCAGCCCCTTATTCTAAGTTTATGCCCCCTAGTTCTAGTCTCACCCATCAGTGGAAACATCCTCCCCGCATCCACCCGATCAAGCCCTCTCACAATTTTATATGTAAAGGCAGGAGAAAAGTTCATGTTTGGGTGTGACGTTTCTGAGGTCTGCTTCAGTGACGTTGGGGATCGCCCTTTCCCCTCTTCAAGCTGCATCAAAATAAAAGACAAATCAGCAAACCCTCAGCCCAGGGGGTCTCACACCAGCCCCATGGGTTGCCATGGAGACTGGAGCATTCCTCCCCATCCCATGAGCTGGCCTCCCGCAGCACAGCACACACAAGAGAAAGCCGCCAACAGGATGTGTGGGTGCTGCTTTAAGGAGGGGCCCCTTCACATTAACACTCCCTGCGCAGGAAATCCTGACAATGCATTGGTGTCTCCGACACACCCAGAATGGAATTCCAGGCCCAGACTTTTGTTAAAGATGTTCAAGAATCAGTCAATGAGTTTGCCCACTATTTTTTGTTCTGCTGCCTCTCAACTGACAGGCTTGATAAGGAAATCAGTGTTATGTCCGAAAAAACAACTTGAGCTGGTGTGGTAATGACTGGCCGCTTTTATTTTCCAAACCCCCTCGAATCGTCGAGTCAAAGAATAAGTTCGAGACCTTGGAGTGTGATTGCTACAGTGTGATTGCTCCCATCAGGCGACCCTCTGGTGTTCAGTTAACAATATGCAAGTACCGTACGGATTACTCAGCCGCTCAGAGATGGACCTGTGATGGATGATGGGAAAATGGACACTGGCCGTGGGTTTCTAGTGCGGTCGTTACTGGTGAAGCCGGCCATTCGAGACAGTGAAGAACAAAACCTGGCTTGGGATCTGGGAACGTGGCCTGAACAGTACAACCCGCAATCTCTACCCTTGTAAACCAGATGCCATCTCTGCACAACACACGCCAACAAAACTGTGACACCGCCCCCCCACCCTCGCTCTCTGGTCCTGACCTTCAATCTATTGCGGCCTTTAAACATTCGCCCCCTCACTCTTGTCGTCCATGACAGTTTGGAACTATGTAGAAAAGGAAGAAAGACTTGTATTTCTATAGCGCCTTTCACTACCTCAGGACGTCCCAAAGCATCTTACAGCCAATGAGGCACTTTTTGAAGTGTAGTCACTGTTGTAATGTAGGAAATGCGGCAGCCAATTTGTACACAGCAAGATCCCACAAACAGCAATTAAATAAATGACCGGATAATCTGTTCTCGAGGTTGGCTGAGGGATAAATATTGGCTAGGACATCGGGGAGAACTCCCCAGCTCTTCTTCAAGTAGTGCCAGGGGATCTTTTACAGCCCCCGGAGAGAGCTGATACGGAGCCTCGGTTTAACGTCTCATCCGAAAAATGGCACCTCCAACAGTGCAGCACTCCCTCAGTACTGCACTGCAGTGTGAGCCTGGATTTTGTGCTCAAGTCTCTGGAGCGGGGCTTGAACCCACGACCTTCTGACTCAGAGTTGAGCCACACTTGTGTCTATAGGGCAGCAATAATCCAGACTTATGAGCCCTTTCCTGTTGACTGTGCCTATTATTCCACCCTCCATTTTCCCTTCATTTCTTTGGTCCTTGTCTTCTATTTTAATTTGTTTACTGACAAGTAGAAACATACCAAGAACAGGCTGGAGTTGTTGTGATATTTTGCTCCCTAGTAAAGAGATAAAGCAGTTCCATCTGGTTGGGGCTGGAGTACCTCATTAACTCACAAGTGTTGCTTCCACAGTGAGCCCCATGCAGTGAAAATGACTGGGTTGGTGATACTTACATCTCCATAGAGGTTACACAGACCATTCTGTTTCACACACCCTGCAATATCCCAGTTTCAAAATTGTCACAAAGAAAGAAGGCACTTGCATTTATATAGCGCCTTTCACGACCTCAGGACAACGAAGTACTTTTGAAATGTAGTCACTGTTGTCATGTAGGAAGCGCGGCAGCCAATTTGCGCACAGCAAGCGCCCACACACAAATGAAGTAAATGACCACATCATCTGTTTTAATGATGTTGGTTGAGGGATCGATATTGGCCAGGATACTGGAAGGACTCACCTGCTCTTCTTCAAATAACTGTCCTATTCTTCAACTCGTGCCATAGGCTCTTTAACATCCATCTGGACCAGGCCTCAGTTTAACGTATCATCTGGAGAATGGAACCGCCAGTAATGCAGAACTCCCTACATTACAACAGTAACCACAACTCCAAAAGTAATTTATTGGCTGTAAAGCGCTTTGGGACGTCCTGAGGTTGTTAAAGGCGCTATATAAATGCAAGTCTTGCTATCTTTCTTTTAACTTCACTGAAGTGTTAGCCCAGATTATGCACCTCGGTCCTGGAGTAGGATTTGAATTCCCAACCTTCAGGACTCAGAAGTGAGAGTGTTACCGACTGAGTCACATTGGCACTGAAGCATTGCATTTATGAAATTGGACCCCATCTCCCAGCAGCACCATTTGAGAAATCGCAGGCACTCTCCTTAGGATTTTCTGCTCTTTAAAATGAATAGTTTAAAACTGCTGAGGAAGAGCAGCACCAATAGGAGACTGTAGCCAGGGAGTTCTGAGGCCTTCATTTATCGATGTCGAGATCATTCTCAGATGCATTTCCAAATCCCTGATGGTCCTGTGATATGGTAACTGAGAAGTGGTGGATTGAAGTTAGGATTGCATTGGTCAGTGCACAAATACTTAGAGAAACCCACAGGGGAATTGGTCAGGAGTCTGTAGAGGGTGTGGAATAGGCCCACGAGAGAGGAAATGCATTTGAAGTATGGTCTATGAAGGCTCAAATTTGAAGGAGAATTCTCGTTGATAATTTCTCATTACCCTCTCATTAGCACGAAAAACGATTGGGTCATGACTCTGTCCCTTTTCAATTCTGTTGCCAACCGACACATTTAACAAGCACTTAAAAAATGCCACCATACTTCCAGGAAAGCAATTTCCGCAGTGAGAGTTTTGAACCGCACGTGAACTGTTTCACATCATCAGTTGGTGCTGATTTACAGTGAGCTCATTACAGAAGGACTGAGAGAGCCTAGGGTAATTGAGTCACAGTGCTGCATGAGCTGACTGCCTTATACCAGTGCTTCTCAAACTGGGGACCACGGACCGCTGGGGTCCGTAGAGACTTTCCAGGGAGTCCGCAAAATAATGTGAGTACCGAGCAAGGCCGGCCTTACGGTGCGGGGCGGGGGTGGGGTGGGGGGGAGGAACGTGCTCAAGAGTAAGCGAATGAGCGGTGGCCAGAGGTGGGCTTGATGCAAGCCGGGAGATGGGAGCGGAGTGCGGCCGCAGCGCAGAGTGGGCTGGCTGTCTCACCTAGGAGAGCGGCACGAAGATCACCAGGTAGACCCACAGTAACCAAGGCTGGTGGTGGGCACCAAAATGTTGATCGGTGATAGTGTGACGCACCCATCTCACTGGAATCTGTAAGTAAATACCTGTTTTCTTAAAATTAAAACAGTCTTTGCATGCAGCACTTTCATATCATGAGTATTATATAGTATAATTTAGATGGGGGGGGGGGGGATTCCGTGATGACTAATCCCTTTGAAAAGGGGTCCTTCAACCAAAAAAGTTTGAGAACCACTGCCGTAGACAACCAGTGTTCACAACAGTGCCCTGGGATCCTGTCCCACGGCAGTGTCTAACGAATACACCTTGACGTAAGAAAACTACTAGGCACTTGGTCTAAGCGTTAAACAAAGCTTTAATCAACTGTTTTTCAACATGGAGATCTAGTTGTGTCCTTCAATAGTTCCTGTTAAAGAATGTCCCGAGCAAGCTGGGCCCATGCCCGAGTATTTATACTCTCCCTGGACAGCGCCACCAGCAGGCCGCCCAGTATTATTTCATCAGTCATTTCCACATGAATGACAAGATTCATGTCACACCTCATCACTAAGTTTAAACAAAAGTATAGGAGCAGGAGTAGGGCCTTTGATGGGCTTCCTCGGAGGCATGTGACCTTTCAGCCTGATTCTCCTCTATTCACTGCGCCCAAGTGATCTAATAAGCCTGAGCACAGGAACAAGAACATCTATTCCTAGGCCTCCTGGCCAATTAAGTGGAAACAGGGAAAATATAAAAAGCGAAAAATAAAGTTGAGGAATAACATACTAATAACAATGCTGCTAAGAATCTTATTATGGGGCTCTTTAAATCACTTCTGCAAACAGCACACTTCCTAGCAACGCTGGACACCCATTTTCTTTTAATATTCATTCATGGGATGTGGGCGTCGCAAGCAAGGCCAGCATGTATTGCCCATCCCGAGTTGCCCTTGAGAAGGTGGTGGTGAGCTGCCTTCTTGAACCGCTGCAGTCCGTGTGGTGAAGGTGCTCCCACAGTGCTGTCAGGGAGGGAGTTCCAGGATTTTGACCCAGCGACAGGGGAAGGAATGGCGATATATGTTCAAGTCGCGATGGTGTGTGACTTGGAGGAGAACTTGGAGGTGGTGGTGTTTCCCATGTGCCTGCTGCCCTTGTCCTTCTAGGTGGTGGAGGTCGCGGGTTTGGGAGGTGCTGCTGAAGAAGCCTTGGCGAGTTGCTGCAGGGCATCCTGTAGATTAGTACACACTGTAGACACGGTACGCCGGTGGTGGACGGAGTAGATGTTTAGGCTTGGGGATGAGATGCCAATCACATGGTGTCAGCTTCTTTGTGTTGATGCAGCTGCACCCATCCAGGCATATGGGCAGATAGACAAGTGAACACCTTCCTGGTGTAAGCATTGGTGAATTGTGCAGGCATCTAAAATATGTCATTGGCACCGAATATTAATATAATTCATCACCAGCTGGTGGGCAGGTTAAGGGTTAGTAACAAACCCCAACCAGAAAAATTGTTGGGAAACGAAATGCCTCACCAGTCACCCACTTTTCCAATTGGTCCTGTCCACTTCATGTCCATGGAGTGGGGGTAATAGATCAGAAAATCTAACTTTTGATTTGAACACAGTGAAGCTGTCGGGGAGAAGGAGACAGTCACAGAATCACAGAATCCCCACAGTGCAGATAGAGGCCATTTCGGCCCATCGAGCCTGCACCGACACATATCCCACCCTATCCCCGTAACCCCACGTATTTAATCCCCCCTAACACTGAGGGTCAATTTATCATAGCCAAATTAACCTAACCCGCACATCTTTGGACTGTGGGAGGAAACCAGAGCACCCGGAGGAAACCCATGCAGACACGGGGAGAATGTGCAAACTCCACACAGACAGTCACCCGAGGCCGGATTCGAACCCGGGTCCCTGGCGCTGTGAGGCAACAGTGCTAACCACTATGCCACAGTGCTAACCACTATGCCACAGTGTGGGGGATAGCCGGAATGGAGAAGGACCGAGAGAGGGGAGAATTCATAACCTTGGCTGTATTGTTGAAACAGAGAAGCACAAGGAAGACTGCGATGAAGAGAGAGGCTGCGATGTCTGGACCAGGTCTCTTATTCCAGGTTGTAATTCCCAAGTAGCGAGCTCGTGTTTAGAATTCCAGCTTTTACACGATTGTGATGCTTCTCGGCCAATCGTATCCCTTACTTTAATGAACGCGTCCACTAACATGACCTGAAACTGTCTGATGCACCCAACAGGATGTGTGTTTCGATGCCAGTAACCGGGCTGACAGCGACTAGGCTGCACTGCATTAATAGGCCGGCGCTACCCGCAGGATGGCAATAAATAACGGGCAGCTCACGGTGCCCTGAGTGACACCGCATTAGCATTAAACATGTCTAATTGTCTCAGGCTCGCTGAACCGTGACTTTGAGCCTTTCATTTGTCTTTAATTGAAGCCCGGGGCTGGGATTTACACAAATTATCAGCACCACATGCCTTGTCAAGCTTCAAAGCATTGCTGGACGTTGATGGGGGGACTGGGAGAGGCACATCGTTCAGATGTGTTGAAAGGTTTTCCAACTCTTACCTGCTTGTCTGCTAGTGGGCCGGTCCAGCTTCAGGCTCACGCAGTCAAAGAGCATCAATCATGCCTTTTGCATCGCACAGACATTCCTTGTCAATAGACCTCACGTAGATGCTGAACTCAAAGGTTTAAGGGTTGCCTGAAAACACAGCTCATTAAAGTAGCCATTTTGTCTTTTCAATTTGGGGTTAATTTTAACCTAACCACCCGATGGGAAACTGATGGGATGGGATCGTATCAGTCTCTCGTGTTACACACTGTCTGATTTTAATCTCCATAACAGGTTAAAATTACTTCCATCCAATTATATATGTTTTCTTCACAGTTTCTTTCCTTCCTCTCCTGATGTTGCTGGCTTATACTGAGGAATATTCCGCAAAGGGTTGGCCGCCTCACTTAAAGAGCAATTCTTCGAATGCAAGTTACATATTGAGGGCCTCTTGCGCATCCCCCACTCCCATCGCCCTGACATTGGCGGCCGTGCCTTCAGCTGCCAAGGCCCGAAGCTCTGGAATTCCCTCCCTAAACCACTCCGCCTCTCCGACACGCTCTCCTCCTTTAAGACGCTTTTAAAAAAATCTGCATCTTTGACCGTGATTTTGGCCATCGGTCCAACTATCTCTTTATGTGGCTCGGTGTCAATTTACTCTCTGATTAATCTCCTGTGAAGTGCAGCAGGACATTTTAGAAACATAAACATAGAAACATAGAATCTAGGAGCAGGAGTAGGCCATTCGGCCCGTCGAGCCTGCTCCGCCATTCAATACGATCATGGCTGATCATCCAAATCCAGTACCCTGTCCCTGCTTTAATCCCCACAGTACACATATCCCACCCTACCCCCGTAACCCCACGTATTTAATTCCCCCTAACATATCCCATCCTATCCCCATAACCCCACATATTTAATCCCCCCTAACACTAAGGGTCAATTTATCATAGCCAAATCAACCTAACCCACACATTTTTGGACTGTGGGAGGAAACCGGAGCACCCGGAGGAAACCCACGCAGACACTGGGAGAATGTGCAAACTCCACACAGACAGTCACCCGAGGTCAGATTCGAACCCGGGTCTCTGGCGCTGTGAGGCACCAGTGCTAACCACTATGCCACCGTGTTTAACACGTGAAAGTTGATAGATCAATGCGAGTTGTTTTGTTGCTGTTGATGTTGACTGAATCTCCACTCCAATACCAGTAGCAGGGTGGTAGGAGGCAAAAGATAGTCAATAACACCGGATCATCAGTCTCTGGTACCATTTCCGTGTTTTCCTGCCGAAAGTGATGGCAGACAACAGCAAAAACAACAACTTGCATGTTCGAGAGAAGGAGTGAGACTGGGAATGTTGGGGAGAAGAAGTGAGCACTGCGAATGTTGGAGAGAAGGAGTGAGCACTGGGAATGTTGGAGAGAAGGAGTGAGCACTGGGAATGTTGGGGAGAAGAAGTGAGCACTGCGAATGTTGGAGAGAAGGAGTGAGCACTGGGAATGTTGGAGAGAAGGAGTGAGCACTGGGAATGTTGGGGAGAAGGAGTGAGCACTGGGAATGTTGGGGAGAAGGAGTGAGCACAGGGAATGTTGGGGAGAAGGAGTGAGCACTGGGAATGTTGGGGAGAAGGAGCGAGCACTGGGAATGTTGGGGAGAAGGAGTGAGCACATGGAAGGTTGGGGAGAAGGAGTGAGCACTGGGAATGTTGGGTAGAAGGAGTGAGCACTGGGAATGTTGGGGAGAAGGAGCGAGCACTGGGAATGTTGGGGAGAAGGAGTGAGCACTGGGAATGTTGGGGAGTAGGAGTGAGCACAGGGAATGTTGGGGAGAAGGAGTGAGCACTGGGAATGTTGGGGAGAAGGAGCGAGCACTGGGAATGTTGGGGAGAAGGATTGAGCACTGGGAATGTTGGGGAGAAGGAGTGAGCACAGGGAATGTTGGGGAGAAGGAGTGAGAACATGGAAGGTTGGGGAGAAGGAGTGAGCACTGGGAATGTTGGGTAGAAGGAGTGAGCACTGGGAATATTGGGGAGAAGGAGTGAGCACTGGGAATGTTGGGGAGAAGGGGTGAGCACTGGGAATGTTGGGGAGAGAAGGAGTGAGCACTGGGAATGTTGGGCAGACGAAGTGAGCACTGGGAATGTTGGGGAGAAGGAGTGAGCACTGGGAATGTTGGGGAGAAGGAGTGAGCACTGGGAATGTTGGGGAGAGAAGGAGTGAGCACTGGGAATGTTGGGGAGAAGGAGTGAGCACTGGCAATTTTGGGGAGAGAAGGAGTGAGCACTGGGAATGTTGGGGAGAAGGAGTGAGCACTGGCAATTTTGGGGAGAGAAGGAGTGAGCACTGGGAATGTTGGGGAGAAGGAGTGAGCACTGGGAATGTTGGGGAGAAGGAGTGAGCACAGGGAATGTGAGGGAGAAGGAGTGAGCACAGGGAATGTTGGGGAGAAGGAGTGAGCACTGGCAATTTTGGGGAGAGAAGGAGTGAGCACTGGGAATGTTGGGGAGAAGGAGTGAGCGCTGGGAATGTTGGGGAGAAGGAGTGAGCACAGGGAATGTGAGGGAGAAGGAGTGAGCACTGGGAATGTAGGGGAGAAGGAGTGAGCACTGGGAATGTTGGGGAGAAGGAGTGAGCACTGGGAATGTTGGGGAGAGAAGGAGGAAGCACTGGGAATGTTGGGGACAAGGAGTGAGCACTGGGAATGTTGGGGAGAGAAGGAGTGAGCACTGGGAATGTTGGGGAGAAGGAGTGATCAGAGGGATTGTTGGGGAGAGAAGGAGAGAGCACTGGGAATGTTGGGGTGAGAAGGAGTGAGCACTGGGAATGTTGGGGAGACGGAGTGAGCACTGGGAATGTTGGGGAGAAGGAGTGAGTACTGGGAATGTTGGGGAGAAGGAGTGAGCATTGGGAATGTTGGGCAGAAAAAGAGTGAGAACTGGGAATGTTGGGGAGAGAAGGAGTGAGCACTGGGAATGTTGGGGAGAAGCAGTGAGCACTGGGAATGTTGCGGAGAGAAGGAGTGAGCACTGGAAATGTTGGAGAGAAGGAGTGAGCACTGGGAATGTTGGGGAGAAGGAGTGAGCATTGGGAATGTTGGGCAGAAAAAGAGTGAGAACTGGGTATGTTGGGGAGAAGGAGTGAGCACTGGAGATGTTGGAGAGAAGGAGTGAGCACTGGGAATGTTGGGGAGAAGGAGTGAGCACTGGGATTGTGAGGGAGAAGGAGTGAGCACAGGGAATGTTGGAGAGAAGGAGTGAGCACTGGGAATGTTGGGGAGAAGGAGTGAGCACAGGGAATGTTGGGGAGAAGGAGTGAGCACTGGGAATGTTGGAGAGAAGGAGTGAGCACAGGGAATGTTGGGGAGAAGGAGTGAGCACTGAGAATGTTGGGGAGAAGGAGTGAGAACAGGGAATGTTGGGGAGAAGGAGTGAGCACTGGGAATGTTGGGGAGAAGCAGTGAGCACTGGGAATGTTGCGGAGAGAAGGAGTGAGCACTGGGAATGTTGGGGAGAAGCAGTGAGCACTGGGAATGTTGCGGAGAGAAGGAGTGAGCACTGGGAATGTTGGGGAGAGAAGGAGTGAGCACTGGGAATGTTGGGGAGAAGGAGTGAGCACTGAGAATGTTGGGGAGAAGGAGTGAGAACAGGGAATGTTGGGGAGAAGGAGTGAGCACTGGGAATGTTGGGGAGAAGCAGTGAGCACTGGGAATGTTGCGGAGAGAAGGAGTGAGCACTGGGAATGTTGGGGAGAGAAGGAGTGAGCACTGGGAATGTTGGGGAGAATGAGTGAGCACTGGGAATGTTGGGGAGCTAAGGAGTGAGCACTGGGAATGTTAGGGAGAGAAGGAGTGAGCACTGGGAATGTTGGGGAGAAGGAGTGAGCACTGGGAATGTTGGGGAGAAGGAGTGAGCAATGGGAATGTTGGGGAGAGAAGGAGGAAGCACTGGGAATGTTGGGGACAAGGAGTGAGCACTGGGAATGTTGGGGAGAGAAGGAGTGAGCACTGGGAATGTTGGGGAGAAGGAGTGATCACAGGGATTGTTGGGGAGAGAAGGAGTGAGCACTGGGAATGTTGGGGAGAGAAGGAGTTAGCACTGGGAATGTTGGGGAGACGGAGTGAGCACTGGGAATGTTGGGTAGAAGGAGTGAGTACTGGGAATGTTGGGGAGAAGGAGTGAGCACTGGGAATGTTGGAGAGAGAAGGAGTGAGCACTGGGAATGTTGGGGAGAGAAGGAGTGATCACTGGGAATGTTGGGGAGAGAAGGAGTGAGCACTGGGAATGTTGGAGAGAGAAGGAGTGAGCACTGGGAATGTTGGGGAGAGAAGGAGTGAGCACTGGGAATGTTGGAGAGAGAAGGAGTGAGCACTGGGAATGTTGGGGAGAGAAGGAGTGAGCACTGGGAATGTTGGGGAGAGAAGGAGTGATCACTGGGAATGTTGGAGAGAGAAGGATTGAGCACAGGGAATGTTGGAGAGCGAAGGAGTGAGCACTGGGAATGTTGGGGAGAGAAGGAGTGAGTACTGGGAATGTTGGGGAGAAGGAGTGAGCACTGGGAATGTTGGGGAGAGAAGGAGTGAGCACTGGGAATGTTGGGGAGAAGGAGTGAGCACTGGGAATGTTGGGGAGAAGGAATGAGCACAGGGAATGTGAGGGAGAAGGAGTGAGCACTGGGAATGTTGGGGAGAAGGAGTGAGCACAGGGAATGTTGGAGAGAGAAGGAGTGAGCACTGGGAATGTTGGAGAGAGAAGTAGTGAGCACTGGGAATCTTGGAGAGAGAAGGAGTGAGCACTGGGAATGTTGGGGAGAAGGAGTGAGCACTGGGAATGTTGGAGAGAAGGAGTGAGCACAGGGAATGTTCAGGAGAAGGAGTGAGCACTGGGATTGTGAGGGAGAAGGAGTGAGCACAGGAAATGTTGGGGAGAAGGAGTGAGCACTGGGAATGTTGGGGAGAAGCAGTGAGCACTGGGAATGTTGGGGAGAGAATGAGTGAGCACTGGGAATGTTGGGGAGAGAAGGAGTGAGCACTGGGAATGTTGGGGAGAATGAGTGAGCACTGGGAATGTTGGGGAGAGAAGAAGTGAGCACTGGGAATGTGAGGGAGAGAAGGAGTGAGCACTGGGGATGTTGGGGAGAAGGAGTGAGCACTGGGAATGTTGGGGAGAGAAGGAGTGAGCACTGGGAAAGTTGGGGAGAGAAGGAGTGAGCACTGGGAATGTTGGAGAGAAGGAGTGAGCACAGTGAATGTTAGGGAGAAGGAGTGAGCACTGGGATTGTATGGGAGAAGGAGTGAGCAAAGGGAATGTTGGAGAGAAGGAGTGAGCACAGGGAATGTTGGGGATAAGGAGTGAGCACTGGGAATGTTTGGGAGAAGGAGTGAGCGCAGGAAATGTAAGGGAGAAGGAGTGAGCACTGGGAATTTTGGGGAGAAGGAGTGTGCACTGGGAATGTTGGGGCGAGAAGGAGTGAGCACAGGGAATGTTGGGGTGAAGGAGTGAGCACCGGGAATGTTGGGGAGAAAAGGAGTGAGCACTGGGAATGTTGGGGAGAAGGAGTGAGCACTCGGAATGTTTGGGAGAAGGAGTGAGCGCAGGGAATGTTGGGGAGAAGGACTGAGCACTGGGAATGTTGGGGAGAAGGAATGAGCACAGGGAATGTGAGGGAGAAGGAGTGAGCACTGGGAATGTTGGGGAGAAGGAGTGAGCACTGGGAATGTTGGGGAGAAGGAGTCATCACAGGGATTGTTGGGGAGAAGGATTGAGTACTGGGAATGTTGGGGAGAAGGAGTGAGCACTGGGAATGTTGGGGAGACGGAGTTATCATTGGGAATGTTGGGGAGAATGAGTGAGCACTGGGAATGTTGGGGATAGAATGAGTGAGCACTGGGAATGTTGGGGAGACGGAGTTATCATTGGGAATGTTGGGGAGAAGGAGTGAGCACTGGGAATGTTTTGGAGAAGGAGTGAGCACTGGGAATGTTGGGGAGAAGGAGTGAGCTCTGGGAATGTTGGGGAGAAGGAGTGAGCTCTGGGAATGTTGGCGAGAAGGAGTGAGCACTGGGAATGATGGGGAGAAGGAGTGAGCACTGGGAATGTTGGGGAGAAGGAGTGAGCTCTGGGAATGTTGGCGAGAAGGAGTGAGCACTGGGAATGTTGGGGAGATAAGGAGAGAGCACTGCGAATGTTGGGGAGACGGAGTTATCATTGGGAATGTTGGGGAGAAGGAGTGAGCACTGGGAATGTTGGGGATAGAATGAGTGAGCACTGGAATGTTGGGGAGAAGTAGTGAGCACTGGGAATTTTGGGGAGAGAAGGAGTGAGCACAGGGAAAGTTGGAGAGAAGGAGTGTGCACTGGGAATGTTGGGGAGAGAAGGAGTGAGCACTGGGAATGTTGGGGAGAGTAGGAGTGAGCACAGGGAATGTTGGGGAGAAAAGGAGTGAGCACTGGGAATGTAGGGAAGAAGGAGTGAGCACTGGGAATGTTGGGGAGAAGGAGTGAGCACTGGGAATGTTGGGGAGAAGGAGTGAGCACTGGGATTGTGAGGGAGTAGGAGTGAGCACAGGGAATGTTGGAGAGAAGGAGGGAACACAGGGAATGTTGGGGAGAAGGAGTGAGCAATGGGAATGTTGGGGAGAAGGAGAGAGCGCTGGGAATGTTGGGGAGAAGGAGTGAGCACTGCGAATGTTGGGGACAAGGAGTGAGCACTGGGAATGTTGGGGAGAAGGAGTGAGCACTGGGATTGTGACAGAGTAGGAGTGAGCACAGGGAATGTTGGAGAGAAGGAGTGAGCACTGGGAATGTAGGGAAGAAGGAGTGAGCACTGGGAATGTTGGGGAGAAGGAGTGAGCACTGGGAATGTTGGGGAGAAGGAGTGAGCACTGGGAATGTTGGGGAGAAGGAGTGAGCACTGGGAATGTTGGGGAGAAGGAGTGAGCACTGGGAATGTTGGGGAGAGAAGGAGTGAGCACTGGGAATGTTGGGGAGACGGAGTTATCATTGGGAATGTTGGGGAGAATGAGTGAGCACTGGGAATGTTGGGGATAGAAGGAGTGAGCACTGGGAATGTTGGGGAGACGGAGTTATCACTGGGAATGTTGGGGAGAATGAGTGAGCACTGGGAATGTTGGGGAAAGAATGAGTGAGCACTGGGAATGTTGGGGAGAAGGAGTGAGCACTGGGAATGTTGGGGAGAGAAGGAGTGAGCACAGGGAAAGTTGGAGAGAAAGAGTGAGCACTGGGAATGTTGGGGAGAAGGAGTGAGCACTGGGATTGTAAGAAAGAAGGAGTGAGCACAGGGAATGTTGGAGAGAAGGAGTGAGCACTGGGAATGTTGGGGAGAAGGAGTGATCACTGGGAATGTTGGGGAGAGAAGGAGGAAGCACTGGGAATGTAGGGGAGAAGGAGTAAGCACAGGGAATGTTGGGGAGAAGGAGTGAGCACTGGGATTGTGAGAGAGTAGGAATGAGCACAGGGAATTTTGGAGAGAAAGAGTGAGCAATGGGAATGTTGGGGAGAAGGAGTGAGCACTGGGAATGTTGGAGAGAAGGAGTGAGCACAGGGAATGTGAGGGAGAAGGAGTGAGCACTGGGAAGGTTGAGGAGTGGGAGAGAGCACTGGGAATGTTGGGGAGAAGGAGTGAGCACTGGGAATGTTGGGGAGAAGGAGTGAGCACTGGGAATGTTGCGGAGAGAAGGACTGTGCACTGGGAATGTTGGGGAGAGTAGGAGTGAGCACAGGGAATGTTGGGGAGAAAATGAGTGAGCACTGGGAATGTAGGGAAGAAGGAGTGAGCACTGGGAATGTTGGGGAGAAGGAGTGAGCAGTGGGAATGTTGGGGAGAAGGAGTGAGCAGTGGGAATGTTGGGGAGAAGGAGTGAGCACTGGGAATGTTGGGGAGAAGGAGTGAGCAATGGGAATGTTGGGGAGAAGGAGTGAGCACTGGGAATGTTGGGGCGAAGTAGTGAGCAGTGGGAATGTTGGACAGAAGGAGTGAGTACTGGGAATGTTGGAGAGAAGGAGTGAGTACTGGGAATGTTGGAGAGAAGGAGTGAGTACTGGGAATGTTGGAGAGAAGGAGTGAGTACTGGGAATGTTGGGGAGAGAAGGAGTGAGCAATGGGAATGTTGGAGAGAAGGAGTGAGCACTGGGAATGTTGGGGAGAGAAGGAGTGTGCACTGGGAATGTTAGGGAGAGTAGGAGTGAGCACTGGGAATGTTGGGGAGAATGAGTGAGCACAGGGAATGTTGGAGAGAAGGAGTGAGCACTGGGAATGTTGGGGAGAGAAGGAGTGTGCACTGGGAATGTTAGGGAGAAGGAGTGAGCACTAGGAATGTTGGGGAGAAGGAGTGAGCACTGGGAATGTTGGGGAGAAGGAGTGTGCACTGGGAATGTTGGGGAGAGAAGGAGTGAGCACAGGGAAAGTTGGAGAGAAGGAGTGAGCACTGGGAATGTTGGGGAGAAGGAGTGAGCACTGGGAATGTTGGGGTAAGAAGGAGTGAGCAATGGGAATTTTGGGGAGATGGAGTTATCATTAGGAATGTTGGGGAGAAGGAGTGAGCACTGGGAATGTTGGGGATAGAATGAGTGAGCACTGGGAATGTTGGGGAGAAGGAGTGAGCACCGGTAATGTTGTGGAGAAGGAGTGAGCACTGGGAATGTTGGGGTAAGAAGGAGTGAGCAATGGGAATGTTGGGGAGATGGAGTTATAATTAGGAATGTTGGGGAGAAGGAGTGAGCACTGGGAATGTTGGGGATAGAATGAGTGAGCACTGGGAATGTTGGGGAGAGAAGGAGTGAGCACTGGTAATGTTGGGGAGAAGGAGTGAGCACTGGGAATGTTGGGGAGAGAAGGAGGAAGCACTGGAAATGTTGCGGAGAAGGAGTAAGCACAGGGAATGTTGGAGAGAAGGAGTGAGCACTGGGAATGTTGGGGAGAAGGAGTGAGCACTGGGAATGTTGGGGAGAGAAGGAGTGAGCACTGGGAATGTTGGGGAGAGTAGGAGTGAGCACAGGGAATGTTGGGGAGAAGGAGTGAGCACAGGAAATGTGAGGGAGAAGGAGTGAGCACTGGGAATGTTGGGGAGAAGGAGTGAGCACTGGGAAGGTTGAGGAGTGGGAGAGAGAACTGGGAATGTTGGGGAGAAGGAGTGAGCACAGGGAAAGTTGGAGAGAAGGAGTGAGCACTGCGAAAGTTGGAGAGAAGGAGTGAGCACTGGGAATGTTGGGGAGAAGGAGTGAGCACAGGGAAAGTTGGAGAGAAGGAGTGAGCACTGGGAATGTTGGGGAGAAGGAGTGAGCACTGGGATTTTCAGAAAGAAATGAGAGAACAGGGAATGTTGGAGAGAAGGAGTGAGCACTGGGAATGTTGGGGAGAGAAGGAAGAAGCACTGGGAATGTTGGGGAGAAGGAGTAAGCACTGGGAATGTTGGGGAGAAGGAGGGAGCAATGGGAAGGTTGAGGAGTGGGAGAGAGCACTGGGATTGTAAGGGAGAAGGAGTGAGCACAGGGAATGTTGGAGAGAAGGAGTGAGCACTGGAAAAGTTGGGGAGAGAAGGAGGAAGCACTGGGAATGTTGGGGACAAGGAGTGAGCAATGGGAATGTTGGAGAGAAGGAGCGAGCACAGGGAATGTTCGGGAGAACGAGTCAGCACTGGGATTGTAAGGGAGAAGGAGTGAGCACAGGGAATGTTGGGGAGAAGGAGTGAGCACAGGGAATGTTGGAGAGAAGGAGTGTGCGCTTGGAATGTTGGGGAGAGAAGGAGTGAGCACTGGGAATGTTGGAGAGAAGGAGTGAGCACTGGGATTGTGAGGGAGTAGGAGTGAGCACTGGGAATGTTGGAGAGAAGGAGTGAGCACAGGGAATGTTTGGGAGAAGGAGTGAGCACTGGGATTGTAAGGGAGAAGGAGTGAGCACAGGGAATGTTGGAGAGAAGGAGTGAGTACAGGGAATGTTGGGGAGAAGGATTGAGCACTGGGAATGTTGGGGAGAAGGAGTGAGCATTGGGAATGTTGGGGAGAAGGAGTGAGCACTGGGAATGTTGGGGAGAGAAGGAGTGAGCACTGGGAATGTTGGGGAGACGGAGTTATCATTGGGAATATTGGGGAGAAGGAGTGAGCACTGGGAATGTTGGGGATAGAATGAGTGTGCACTGGGAATGTTGGGGAGAAGGAGTGAGCACTGGGAATGTTGGGGAGAAGGAGTGAGCACTGGGAATGTGGGGAGCAGGAGTGAGCACTGGGAATGTTGGGGAGAGAAGGAGTGAGCACTGGGAATGTTGGGGAGACGGAGTTATAATTGGGAATGTTGGGGAGAAGGAGTGAGCACTGGGAATGTTGGGGATAGAATGAGTGAGCACTGGGAATGTTGGGGAGAAGGAGTGAGCACTGGGAATGTTGGGGAGAGAAGGAGTGAGCACAGGGAAAGTTGGAGAGAAGGAGTGAGCACTGGGAATGTTGGGGAGAAGGAGTGAGCACTGGGATTGTCAGAAAGAAGGAGTGAGCACAGGGAATGTTGGAGAGATGGAGTGAGCACTGGGAATGTTGGGGAGAAGGAATGAGCACTGGGAATGTTGGGGAGAGAAGGAAGAAGCACTGGGAATGTTGGGGAGAAGGAGTAAGCACTGGGAATGTTGGGGATAGAATGAGTGCGCACTGGGTATGTTGGGGAGAAGGAGTGAGCACTGGGAATGTTGGGGAGAAGGAGTGAGCACTGGGAATGTTGGGGAGCAGGAGTGAGAACTGGGAATGTTGGGGAGAGAAGGAGTGAGAACTGGGAATGTTGGGGAGAGAAGGAGTGAGCACTGGGAATGTTGGGGAGAAGGAGTGAGCACTGGATTTTCAGAAAGAATGAGAGAACAGGGAATGTTGGAGAGAAGAGTGAGCACTGGGAATGTTGGGAGAGAAGGAAGAAGCACTGGAATGTTGGGGAGAAGGAGCAAGCACTGGGAATGTTGGGGAGAAGGAGTGAGCAATGGGAATGTTGAGGAGTGGGAGAGAGCACTGGGATTGTAAGGAGAAGGAGTGAGCACAGGGAATGTTGGAGAGAAGGAGTGAGCACTGGGAAAGTTGGGGAGAGAAGGAAGAAGCACTGGGAATGTTGGGGAGAAGGAGTGAGCACAGGGAAAGTTGGAGAGAAGGAGTGAGCACTGGGAATGTTGGGGAGAAGGAGTGAGCACTGGGAATTTTGAGAAGAATGAGTGGAACAGGGATGTTGGAGAGAAGGAGTGAGCACTGGGAATGTTGGGGAGAAGGAGAGAGCACTGAATGTTGGGGAGAAGGAGTAAGCACTGGGAATGTTGGAGAGAAGGAGTGAGCACAGGGAAGGTTGAGGAGTGGGAGAGAGCACTGGGAATGTAAGGGAGAAGGAGTGAGCACAGGGAATGTTGGGGAGAAGGAGTGAGCACAGGGAATGTTGGGGAGAAGGAGTGAGCACTGGGAATGTTGGGAGAAGGAGTGAGCATGGGAATGTGGGGAGAAGAGTGAGCACTGGGAATGTTGGGAGAAGGAGTGAGCACTGGGAATGTAGGGAGACGGAGTGAGCACTGGGAATGTTGGGGAGAAGGAGTGAGCACTGGGAATGTTGGGAGAGAAGGAGTGAGCACTGGGAATGTTGGGGAGAAGGAGTGAGCACTGGGAATGTTGGGGAGAAGGAGTGAGCACTGGGAATGTTGGGGAGAAGGAGTGAGCACTGGGAATGTTGGGGAGAGAAGGAGTGAGCACTGGGAATGTTGGGGAGAAGGAGTGAGCACTGGGAATGTTGGGAGAAGGAGTGAGCACTGGGAATGTTGGGGAGAAGGAGTGAGCACTGGGAATGTTGGGGAGAAGGAGTGAGCACTGGGAATGTTGGGAGAGAAGGAGTGAGCACAGGGAATGTTGGGGAGAAGGAGTGAGCACTGGGAATGTTGGGGAGAAGGAGTGAGCACTGGGAATGTTGGGAGAAGGAGTGAGCACTGGGAATGTTGGGGAGAAGGAGTGAGCACTGGGAATGTTGGGGAGAAGGAGTGAGCACTGGGAATGTTGGGGAGAAGGAGTGAGCACTGGGAATGTTGGGGAGAAGGAGTGAGCACTGGGAATGTTGGGGAGAATGAGTGAGCACTGGGAATGTTGGGGAGAAGGAGTGAGCACTGGGAATGTTGGGGAGAAGGAGTGAGCACTGGGAATGTTGGGGAGCAGGAGTGAGCACTGGGAATGTTGGGGAGAGAAGGAGTGAGCACTGGGAATGTTGGGGAGAAGGAGTGAGCACTGGGAATGTTGGGGAGAAGGAGTGAGCACTGGGAATGTTGGGGAGAAGGAGTGAGCACTGGGAATGTTGGGGAGAAGGAGTGAGCACTGGGAATGTTGGGGAGAGAAGGAGTGAGCACAGGGAAAGTTGGAGAGAAGGAGTGAGCACTGGGAATGTTGGGGAGAAGGAGTGAGCACTGGGATTGTCAGAAAGAAGGAGTGAGCACAGGGAATGTTGGAGAGAAGGAGTGAGCACTGGGAATGTTGGGGAGAGAAGGAAGAGCACTGGGAATGTTGGGGAGAAGGAGTGAGCACAGGGAAAGTTGGAGAGAAGGAGTGAGCACTGGGAATGTTGGGGAGAAGGAGTGAGCACTGGGAATGTTGGGAAGAAGGAGAGAGCACAGGAATGTTGGAGAGAAGGAGTGAGCACTGGGAATGTTGGGGAGAGAAGGAGTGAGCACTGGGAATGTTGGGGAGAAGGAGTGAGCACTGGGAATGTTGGGGAGAAGGAGTGAGCACTGGGAATGTTGGGGAGAAGGAGTGAGCACTGGGAATGTTGGGGAGAAGGAGTGAGCACAGGGAATGTTGGAGAGAAGGAGTGAGCACTGGGAAAGTTGGGGAGAGAAGGAGTGAGCACTGGGAATGTTGGGGAGAAGGAGTGAGCAATGGGAATGTTGGAGAGAAGGAGTGAGCACAGGGAATGTTGGGAGAAGGAGTGAGCACTGGGAATGTAGGGGAGAAGGAGTGAGCACTGGGAATGTTGGGGAGAAGGAGTGAGCACAGGGAATGTTGGAGAGAAGGAGTGAGCACTGGGAATGTTGGGGAGAAGGAGTGAGCACTGGGAATGTTGGGGAGAAGGAGTGAGCACTGGGAATGTGAGGGAGTAGGAGTGAGCACTGGGAATGTTGGAGAGAAGGAGTGAGCACTGGGAATGTTCGGGAGAAGGAGTGAGCACTGGGAATGTTGGGAGAAGGAGTGAGCACAGGGAATGTTGGAGAGAAGGAGTGAGACAGGGAATGTTGGGGAGAAGGAGTGAGCACTGGGAATGTTGGGGAGAAGGATTGAGCACTGGGAATGTTGCGGAGAAGGAGTGAGCACTGGGAATGTTGGGGAGAAGGAGTGAGCACTGGGAATGTTGGGGAGAAGGAGTGAGCACTGGGAATGTTGGGGAGAAGGAGTGAGCACTGGGAATGTTGGGGAGAGAAGGAGTGAGCACTGGGAATGTTGGGGAGACGGAGTTATCACTGGGAATGTTGGGGAGAAGGAGTGAGCACTGGGAATGTTGGGGATAGAATGAGTGAGCACTGGGAATGTTGGGGAGAAGGAGTGAGCACTGGGAATGTTGGGGAGAAGGAGTGAGCACTGGGAATGTTGGGGAGAAGGAGTGAGCACTGGGAATGTTGGGGAGAAGGAGTGAGCACTGGGAATGTTGGGAGAAGGAGTGAGCACTGGGAATGTTGGGGAGAAGGAGTGAGCACTGGGAATGTTGGGGAGAAGGAGTGAGCACTGGGAATGTTGGGGAGAAGGAGTGAGCACTGGGAATGTTGGGGAGAAGGAGTGAGCACTGGGAATGTTGGGGAGAAGGAGTGAGCACTGGGAATGTTGGGGAGAAGGAGTGAGCACTGGGAATGTTGGGGAGAAGGAGTGAGCACTGGGAATGTTGGGGAGAAGGAGTGAGCACTGGGAATGTTGGGGAGAAGGAGTGAGCACTGGGAATGTTGGGGAGAAGGAGTGAGCACAGGGAATGTTGGAGAGAAGGAGTGAGCACTGGGAATGTTGGGGAGAAGGAGTGAGCACTGGGAATGTTGGGGAGAAGGAGTGAGCACTGGGAATGTTGGGAGAAGGAGTGAGCACTGGGAATGTTGGAGAAGGAGTGAGCACAGGGAACGTTGGGGAGAAGGAGTGAGCACTGGGAATGTTGGGGAGAAGGAGTGAGCACTGGGAATGTGAGGGAGAAGGAGTGAGCACTGGGAATGTTGGAGAGAAGGAGTGAAGCAATGGGAATGTTGGAGGAGAGGAGAGAGCACTGGGAATGTTGGGGAGAAGGAGTGAGCACTGGGAATGTTGGGGAGAAGGAGTGAGCACTGGAATGTTGGGGAGAAGGAGTGAGCACTGGGAATGTTGGGGAGAAGGAGTGAGCACTGGGATTGTGAGGAGTAGGTGTGAGCACTGGGAATGTTGGGGAGAAGGAGTGAGCACTGGGAATGTAGGGAGAAGGAGTGAGCACTGGGAATGTTGGGAGAAGGAGTGAGCACTGGGAATGTTGGAGAGAAGGAGTGAGCACTGGGAATGTTGGGGAGAAGGAGGTGAGCACTGGAATGTTGGGGAGAAGGAGTGAGCACTGGGAATGTTGGGAGAAGAGTGAGCAAATGGGAATGTTGGGAGAGAATGAGTGAGCACAGAATGTTGGGGAGAAGGAAGTGAGCACTGGGAATGTTGGGGAGAAGAGTGAGCACTGGGAATGTTGGGGAGAGATGAGTGGGCACTGGGAATGTTGGGGAGAGCAGAGTGAGTCACTTGGGAAATGTTGGGGAGAAGAGTGAGCACTGGGAATGTTGGGGAGAATGAGTGAGCACTGGGAATGTTGGGGAGAGGAGTGAGCAGCTGGGAATGTTGGGGAGAGAAGGAGTGAGCACAGGGAAGATGTTGGAGAGAAAGAGTGAGCACTGGGAATGTTGGGGAGAAGGAGTGAGCACTGGGAATGTTGGGGAAGAAGGAGCTGAGCACTGGGAATGTTGGGAGAGAAGGACTGAGCACTGGGAATGTTGGGAGAGAAGGAGTGAGCACTGGAATGTTGGGAGAGAGAAGGAG